>JAJTUV010001473.1:0-322448 GCA_021653895.1 Mastomys natalensis | reverse complement strand
ATCAAGAGACAAGAGAAAATTATAAATTACCAATGAAGCAAAGATGTGATTGTTTGGAAACATAGTACAAAACTTTTTAGTCCAAGTAACCAAAAGAATGAGGGGGAAAAAAAGAGGTAGATTAATGAAATAAGAAGTTAAAAGTAAGTCATTACAGCAGATTACCATGAAATCCAGATCATTAGGGAATGCTTTGAAAACCCTTCAAACATCTGGAGAACTAGAATAAACGGATACATTTCTAGATAGATGACATGACAAAAAACAATTAAAACTCAATGCAAACCTATCTAGAAAGGCAAAGACTGAAGAGATAATAAAGTTCCCAACAGAGAAAAGCCTGGGACAAGACAGACTCCTTGCCCATCCTACCAGACAGGAGTTCTTCAAACTCCCTATAAGGAGAAAAGGAAGGAATATACTATATTGGTCATTCTGCTCATTGCTACAACAAGAGACCTGGCAAAAGCCGCTTAAGGATGTTTTATTCTGGCTCAAGTCCATGGTGGGAAGTGATGTCAGCAGGAGCTGGAACCAGATGCTCACATTGCATTTACATTCAGAAAGCAGCAAGAGACAAGTGCTTATGCACAGCTACCTTTCTTCTTTTTATGTGGTCTGTGACTTCGGGTCACAGAATGATGCCACCCACGTTTACAGTTTGTCTTCCCTCCTCAATTAACTTAATATAGATAATCCTTCACAGGCATGCCCAGAGGCTGGTTTCCATGGTGATTCTAGATGCTGTCAAATTGATAGTTCATATTAGCCATCATGGCTATCAAATTCACTCTATGAAGCCAATAATACTCTAATAATAAAGCCAGATGAGGACAAAATAAAATATAGACCAATTCTCTCAATGATCATAGACACAGACATTCTCAGTTAAATTTCTGTGAACTTAATAACACATTATCTGAGCCATACACAATGGACAAATCAATTTTTCTCCATGAGGGCAGGGATAGTTCAGTGTATGCAAATCAATGACTGTATGTCATTTTGTATAATGTATAAGTAGGCAGAGGGACAGAAATCATATAGTTTCAGAAACAAAAAAAAGGCTTTGCCAAAGTTCAACATCCTTTCTTGATAAAAATCCCAAAGAAGCTAAGAATTGAAGTAACATCACATAATAAGGTACACATGCATATAAAGACACACACACACACATACATATACACAAACACATACAGAGAGACACAAGCCCACACACTTACACAGGCAGACATTCACACACAACACACAGGTGCATACGCATACATATACACAAACACCCATACAGAGAGACACATACACAGACACACACAAACATACACACCAACACTAATATCCCACATCATTTTCATTAGCTACATGATGTCATCCCTACCCAGGTCTCTGCTAGTTCCCACAGCCCCTCTGAAGAGCAGCTCACATGCTCACATTCCACTGGCAGGTCTCCCCTGCTGTGTTGTTGATGGCCTTTTTTACCTTCCAGAAATAGCTCAGAATTTAGGGCCCACTAGCTGCACTTTCATTTCCCTTCATGTTTGGATTTATCCTTCTAAAAGTGCCTTCCCCCTCTATCTAGACATCGTGCATGGTAGAAACTCACAGATTCATGAGTTCTCTCAACCACCCTGACCATCCACATATTACGTTTTATGAAAAACATTAATTGTACCTCATCATTTAAAATGTTACCACCTAGATATTATTTTTATAATCTATCTTCCTCTGGCAATAAACTCAATCAAATATCAAACACACAAGGAAAATTTTCAGTTTAAAAAAAAGTGAAGTCATTTAAATATGAAAGAAAAAGTCAAATTATATTCTGGAAAAGAGCAGACTATTGGTGCCCAAATTTGTTATATAAAGGCATTTTGTTGCTATATCATTATGCTGTGCTGCTATTTGACTAATCTAATCCCGTGGACTTAATAAAAGACAATTTAACCATGATAAGCCAGACTGGCAGACTGGTCCATGTGCTGATCTTGAGAGAACATTGGCTGTGCTCTAATTTCTTCCTAACTGTTGTCATTAATTCATGAGTCATTTATCTTCAACTTGTTGTCTCTCCTTTAAATCAGTATTAATCACAAAAAGAGTGTTAATGGCATTCATCTCTCTAATTAATTATAATATCTCCCTGTTTGTATCTGGGGGGAAATAGACCATGAGTATATTAAACATGGGGGAGCTGGGGACTTCCACAGCAGCTTGGATTGCTGTGGAGCAGATATTCAGTGCCCATCTCCCACCTGCCCCAGGAAAGTCTCAACTCTGTGGAGATGTCTGATGGACTGTCAGTGGTGTTGATATGACCAGAGGCTGTCAATACATTGCACGGTATAGCTTATCTCTTTCCATGCATGGTCTGCCATGGGAAAGTCTGCTACAGAAAGCTGATGCATGTCCTTTGTCCATTCATGTGCAGAAACAAACCCTGGACACACAAACTGGGACATCACAGCTAATGAGCCCATTTTGATTGTGTCAGGTGCTTTCACAGCATGGGTCATTGGAGGGTCTGAGACTAAGAAACTTAAGTAGTATTTTTATCCCTTTTAACAAATGAAACAGAGAGCAATGTATAATTTATATTTGGCTTTTGATCTATGAAATACCCCAAAGGAAGGGGAGAACTCCAGAAGCAAAGAATGAGAGAACCAGAGAGCGTGATGGAGACTAAGAGCAAGACAGTGAGAAACAAACCAAGAGAGTAACGGCCAAGAGAGCATGAGTGGAGAGAGTGAAGAAGAGGAGGTGAGAGAGGAGAGAACGAGTGAAAGAATTTCTTGGAGCTAAAGATAGGTTAAGCCCAGAGGTGGTAAACCCAATGTGATCAATGTGATCTGACTCTATGTCAGTCAAACACACCCACTTTTCTTGTTAGGCAACAGTGATGAGCAGAAGAGAGGCAGAGCATCCTTCACCAGGCAGGAATCAGTACTGAAGAGAGCCTTAGGAGCCATGGTCTTGTGTGCCAGGAGACAGGATAAAGGATGCCCCTTTAAAGTAGTGGTTATGGACTAAACGTACATTGTCCAGCAACAAAAGAGACAAGAGGCCATTGATGAACTTCAACTTGATAGTTCATAGTGAATAAAGCCCTTAACTGCGTAGTGTGACACAGAACCTCTCTTTCACAACAATGGATCCTTGAAGCAGTCATTAAAATCTTTAGAAGAAAGGTTACAGGAAGATGTATGTGAACTGACCATATACTTCGATGATCTCAGATATGCTGGATGCAAAACCAACATTAATTCTGGAATGTAAATGTCGGAAGTGTTTTAAAGCAGAGTAAAAAAAGGAGCTTTCAAAATACGGTAAGAAAGACAGCCTGAGGCTCCAGCTACCAGGAAGTAAGCACAGGAACTTCTGTATCCTCCGCAGGGCTGTCAGCACAGTGCACCGCAGTCTGCCTTACAAATGGGCCGCACACAGGATGGTCTCCAACAACGGTGGAGTCCAGTTACAAATCCATAACAGAAAGACCAACTATAATGTCTACAAACACTGGATGACCAAACAACACTTCTAAATAATTCCAGAAGGCAAAGGGACATCTCAAAGACAAGAAAGCCACACCAATTAAAGGAGAGCAAAACCATTTATGAATAAATTTTTAAGTTTGCTTTAGTACAGTGGCTCTCAAACTTCCTAACGCTGCAACCCCTTAATACAGTTCCTTACGTTGTGGTGACCTCCCCAACCATAAAATTATTTTCATTGCTACTTCACAACTGTAATGTTGCTACGGTTATGAATCATACTGTAAATATCCGACACACACCATATCTGATATACAACACACAGAATGGTCACACAGTTTGAGAACCATGGTTTAGAAGGTTTCAGATCTTCTACCAGGAGGTCATAATCAAATAGGCTTGAACTGATCGTTATATACTAACTAAATAGATGCTTTGTTCAGGCCGTTGCACTGGAATTTCCCTCTACCTTTCTTCTATAATTGCATTATTATTCTTGTCTTGTTCCTATTTTGATCTTTGAGTAACCTTTCTCTCTCTCTCTCTCTCACACACATGCACACACAAACCATATATGTGTATATATGTTATACATGTATGTAAACATATACATATATGTATATAAACCATACATATATATATATTATATATATATATATATAATATAATATATGTATATATATATATATATATATGCAAACCAGGACATACTCAGCTACTAAGGAATGTTTTACTTTTATCTTCTCATGCGTCAAAAGTTAAAAGTTGACAATATTGTCACATCTATATTTTCAGCAATTAATTGTATTAAATTCTAATTTTCTTTTTTTAAGATTTATTTATTTATTTACTTATTTATTTTATGTACGTTGAGTACACTCACTCTCTTCAGACACACCAAAAGAGGGCATCAGATCCCATTACAGATAGTTGTGAACTACCATGTGGTTGCTGGGAATTGAACTCAGGGCCTCTGGAAGAGCAGTCAGTGTTTTTAACTGCTGAGCCATCTCTCCAGTCCCCTAAATTCATATTTTCAGAATGATGTCTTTGTTTTTCTCATTGATACAAATTTTAACTACAATGACACATGGTGGTGCTATGGACTGCTTCACTGGAGTGAATTGACAAAAAAAACATTCTTACATAGCTACTGTAGTACCAGAGAGGATGGAGTTTAAGTTAATAATTTTCAAAAGTCAGAGAAAGGAATATAGTTCAGAACCACCAGTTAAGTACTAGTATGCAATTTGTAGGTAATTTTGTGTAATAATATAGCTAATACCCTCATTTGTCCCAAAATGAACCAAATAAATGTATAATAAAATTGAATACCTTAAGTCATGGTCAACTTGCTTTTTGCAGGGCAGATGTCACGATTTTTAGAATAGCTTTGACTGTTGCTGAATTCTTGCTTTAATTAATGAATCTTAGATCGTTTTCAGTCTTGCTTCTTCCACTCAGTTTTTCTTGCATTTGCCTGCCTGAAAGCAGGGGGAATTCTAAGATGCTACTGGGATTGTCTCCATGATTTCCTTTACAGATTTTCGTAATTGCATTTTGCTTACTGGATAGTATTTCAAAGATGTTATTCTTTTTTATTTTTTCCTCCCAGTCCCTCCCCACCTCCTCATCCACTCCTCTTCCTGTTTCTCTTCAGAGACTAGAATGATTCCCCAGGGGTATCAACCAACCATGATGGCTTATCAAGTTGCAGTAAGACTAGGTACACCCTCTTCAATTATGGCTAGACTAGGCAACCCAGCAGGAAGAAAAGGTCCCAAAGACAGGCAACAGGGTCAGAGACAGCCCCTGATCCCACTGTTAGAACTTCCAAAAGGAAATCAATCTACAGAACTGTAACATGTGCAGAGGGTCTAACTCAGTCCAGTACAGGTACCCTGGTTGGTGGTACAGTCTCTGTGAACCCTATGGGCTCAGGTTGGTTGATTCTATGGATTTTCTTGTGGTACCTTTGACCCCTCTACCTTCTACAATCCTTCCCCTACTCTTCCACAGGACTCCCCCATGCTCTACCTAAAGTTTGACTGTGTGTGTCTCTGTTTCCATCAGTTGCTGGGGGGAAGACATCTCTGATGACCACTGGAACTAGATGCCAATCTATGAAGAGAATGGAATATCATCAGGAATCATTGCATTGATTTTTTCAACCCTGTTTTGTTCTATTGTGTATCTCTGGGATAGCCAGCCTCTGGCCCTCCAGGTAGCATCAGGGGTGAGGTCCTCTCATGGCTTGGATCTCAAATTGGACCATTCATTGATTGGTCACTCACACAATTTCTGTGCCACATTTATCTCAGCATATTTTATAGGCAGACAAAAATGTAGGTCAGGGGTTTTGTGGGTAGGTTGGTGTTCCAATCCTTCCATGGAAGTCTTTCCTAGTTACAGGAGATGGCCAGTTCAGGTTCTGTATCCCCCATTGCTAGGTGTCTTAGCTAGGGTCACCTTCAAGCTATAATTGTATATACTGTTTGCTGCAGGTATCTTGATGAGAAACATGTTTGTGAGGAGCCTGCTGCTTTTACTATAGGAAGCTGTGAGGAGGATCCTTCTGTCAGTCAAAGGGAAGGTGTCTACTCCCTCCTCACTCCTGAATTAGCAGTGTGAAGGAAGTTCCCTGAAAGTGCTACATCAGATTAAAGATTATGAGGGTTGCTCAGAACTTAAACTGTAGAGTTAGGTGCTATAAGGAAAGAGAGAGAGAGAGGAGAGAGAGAGAGAGAGAGAGGAACACAAAAGAGGAGAGCAGGGGAGGGGAGAGAGAAGAGAGAGAAAGGAGAGGGGAGAAGGAGAGAGAAGGAGGAAAAGAGAGAGAGAGAAGAGGCAAAAATATAAGAGAAGAAAGAGGAGAGAGAGAGGGGAGACAAGGGAATAGAGGAGAAGAAGGGAGAGGAGAGAGGAGGGGAGAAAAGGAGAGAGGAGGGTGGAAAAGGGAAGAGAGGAGAGGGGAGAGAGGAGAGGAGGAGGAAAGGAGGGAAGAGGAGTGGAGGGAGTAGAGAGGAGGGGAAAGAAAGAGGGGAAAGAGGGGAGAGATGGGAAGACAGGGAAAGGAGGAAAGGAGGAGAGAGAGGGGAGAAGAGGGGAGAAAGAAGAGGAGTAATAAGAAAGATAAAGAACCGACATTTTCTTGGGTTGTCTTTAGTTCCCTGCATAGCTACTCATTACTGGCCTCTGACTGCATGTCTTTGTGACAATTCAGTGAAATTTATGTTGTATGAACTTGGCAGACAACTATGGTTTAGTACCCCCAAGCTAAGGATGTCCCAGATGCCCTACAGGAGAGGTCTCCACGCCATGCCTCAGGGGCCTACCTGATGTTCCCACAGATGAATTTGGTAACCACATGATTTCTAGATTCTTTTTCTCTGTCATTCTGAGAGTCCATGCAATCTCTTCACACTAGAGTACGCCATTCAGACAACACTAACGTATTTGTTCAAGCCACAAGCACTAATATTTTGTTCATAGTAAGTCTTTTTCTCTTTGAAAGAGGAGCAATACTTCCTGTAGATGGCCAGATTCTCTCTCTCCTCTCTTTTTCTCCCTCTGGCTGCCTCTTAACTTCATAGGACCTAAGCACATTTAAAAAAAATATTAAAAATCATTGCCATCTGTTTTAACTGAAGGTTTTAGAACTCTTTATTTCCCCCATCACTCCTCAGAAAGAATGCCAGTACTTTCCTTCCCACAGATCTGCATGAGCCTCCTGATGCTGGTAAGGATGTCCTGAAAGTATCTTCAGAACTGACTTCAGTTTCAATGTACATTGGGCAGAATGGAGAGTGAACTATATACCTTCAGCTGACTCCAGGATCTGCGATGGCAAAGAACCATGGTGGTCTCAAGGTGCCATCATTTGTGGTTGAGAATAAAAGTCTGAGGGTTCAGAATGGCTCTGCGGGAGAGGCAGCAAATGGTCCCTCTCTTAATAATTCTATGCACAGAACTTCAGAAGGTCCCCGTGGTAAACACTCCAGGTAGCTCATGGAGAAATGCTGAGCGTGATGAACTAACTACATAATTATCAGAAAATATTAAAGCAAACAGCAAATCTGAGGGGGCGAGCTATTCACAGGAGTGAGTTCTCACAGGGTGCCCCGCCCCGCACCGAACAATAAAGGAGAGCCTGCCCTACTGCAGTAGGGAACTAAATATTTCATGTTTCATTGCCAAGTTCATTTAAATGCACTCCTCTGAATAATTTTTAAAGCTCCTGGAGTTTTAACTGTGATATTTCATTTCAACTTGCAAGATCTTAAAGTATAAACACGAGAAGTATATTTTTCTATGCCTCATAATCTGGGGTTCAAAATGTGCAGGTGGAACCTAGGGGCCTCTCAGGTTGGTAGGAGAAGAAGCCAGTGTTTCTATCCTGAGGCTAGACCAACTGTATTGTTCTCCCTCAGAATGAGATGAGCCAGTTGTTGTTAAAATTAAAATCTCACGCTTGCTCAAAGTGGGCTGCTGTCCTGTTTTCATTAAATTGCTGCCTCTCAGCAGGAACCCAGACACACTGGAAACCTGCTTGGCTCTGTGTGACTTTCTGTAGGAAGCCTCCAAAAAAAAAAAAAAAAAAAAAGGGTGTGGGATTGTGAATAAGCCTTTTGGAAGAGATGTGAAGGCTCCCATTGTGTGAGACAAGAAAAGAGGCCAATGTTTGAGAGTGGGCTGCTAATGTTTTTCCAAATTATGGGAGCAAAATGCACAGGGCCAACATGAAAGCCCAGCTGTGTCTTCTAAGCTCAGTGCCTGCGTAGAGCAGAGCCAAGTTTCTATAGCTTTGAGGGAAATCACAGCCCTCCAATGTTTGGGATTAAAATTACTTAAAGTTTTATAAAATATGTATCGTGGTGTATGTAAATCACCCTGAGCCCAGCCACTCTTTGCCAAAGACTCCAATGAAAGAAACCTTTCACTGATGAGAAGTGATGATGTCTGACAACATTTGAACATATCCACGGTTGCCCATTCTACTTCCTCCGCGCATACCACATTCTGTAAGCCAATTGTGTATCAACTACACAACCAACCTAGACCTCTGCCTTGTTTAGGTGAGTCTCTGGGGGGGATCATCAGATGGCAAATACCAAACATCACACTCAGGAATGACTGACAGCTCAGTTTCCCATGCTTCTTGGTAGTCAGCATTGCCTCTCCCTCCCCAACCCCGCACCCAGGATACAGGACAAACTTATGTTACAAGGCTTCATTGCTCCCTGACACATGCGGATGTAGCTGCCTGGCCACTCCAACCAAGCTCAGCTCCATCCTGGCCTCTGCACATAAATGTGGCCTCTGTTGCTTCAGCCTACAGCCCTGTTCACATGGAATGGAGGCCCCTGCTCTGATACTTGGCAGTTATACAGTTCCAAAAGTCATGTTCATTATGTTCAATTAGAAGTTATAGGCTCTTACTTAGCTATAAGACCAACATGAGAGACTTCAATGGCTACAGTTCTTTTTTATGGGTAGTAGCTCAAATATTAGAATTGAATATATTAATAAATGCCTGCTATGACTGCGGTCTGTCTATTCAACTGATTAATATCATTGGTCGGGGTAAACTATATTTTAGACTCTGTTGCCTTTATAGTTTGACAGAAGCAAACAACACTGTGGATTGTAGACACTTAATGTAGTGTATGAACAAATAAACAAGAATGTGTTGGGACAATTCCAGAATCGGCCCATCAGTGATGTCTCTGTTGAGAACATTAACTGTCAGAAAACATTAATTGTATTTCCTGGATATCTTAGGACATAACCAGCAACTTTCAGAAAACCTAGAACCCTTCCAAACTATCAGCTCTAGACTTTACCCAGAGAAGCTGAGAGAGATGTGAAGAAACAAGATGGCTAACAGAGATTTAGACAACAGGAAAGTAATGTTCTGGGATTTCCTTGCAAGACTGACATTCTGCGTGGTCGTTGATGTGGTTAAATGATTTCCTTGTGACTAGCAGCCACAAGAAACCATGAAAAGAAGGTGGCAGATTGAAAGAAGTCTAATGTGGGTAGAAAGCATGAGTCTTCATCCCCCAAGATGGAAAGACTTGTTCAAGTAGAGCCCAGTGATCACTAATACTGTCTATCTATTGGTTGAGGGCAGTGTGAACTTGGTAATTTCCTATGTGTCTTTAAAAAGATGGCCTTAGAAATAATGCATAACTGTGACCAAATGCCTAGTCATTGCTGAAACCCTTGGGGACAGTAGATTTCCTTGACTGTATTTATTAAAACATACAATAATAGTAACAACAATATTTCATGTAAAGTCTTCTGTTATCTGTCTTTGCTTTAAAGATGTGCAATGAATTGCACACTCTTTTTTATGTGGGCCATCTCTGGGGCTGGCGGATGGCTTAGTGAGTCAGAGCACTTGCTATACAAGCATCAGGACCTGAGATCAAATTCCCAGAAGCCAGGCAAAATGCTGAGTATGGCCATATATGCCTCTAACCCCAGCACTGCATTGGAGGACAGAGATGAATGATGGACCCTGTGAGTCCTCTGGCCACACAGCCTAGCAGAAACAGTGAGTTTCTACTTCATTGACAGATCTTACCTCAATGTCATAAAGCAAAGAGCAAGAGAGAGGACACCAATGTTCTCCTCTGGCCTCTGCATGCACATTCATGGAAGCATAGCCTCTCTCTCTCTCTTCTCTCTCTCTCTCTCTCTCCTCTCTCTCTCTCTCTTCTCTCTCTCTCTCTCTCTCTCTCTCTCTCTCTCTCTGTCTCCCGAACTTGCACCAACAGTTTAAGGCTCAATCTCCCTTCCATGGGAAATCAGAACTGACAGCAAGGGTCTACACCCACTTTCACTGGGTAAGGAAATGTCTTTCAAAGCCTCATAGCTAGCAGTCTCCCAAGAAATCAAGGGCTACTGACTGTGCTGCTTCCTGTGATACATCCCAGTTCTTTATCTCTCACTAGCCATTACATTTAAATTACATTTCATGACAAATTGTGCCTTTTAAAGCATTGTGTAGTAATTTCCTAACAGGTACATACAGTAGTTCTAGAGGTGTGGCATTCTGGGAAGGCAAAAAACTATCCAATCAGTCACAAGAATCCATGTCTCTTGGGGTATGTCTAGTGCAGGAATGGCTACACAAAACAAACTGGAATTTTAGGTCAATGAAGCCACTTTGTAACTACTGGGGTGGCTGTGTCTTTAGAAATCCCTCCAAATCCAGAGTATACACACCAAGGTTGTTACATCACCACTATCACTCGTTTATGAGGTACACCTTTTCAATGATTTCTTTCATCTTTTCATGTCATTAAATTTAAAGCATTATGTAGTCAGCATATACCCAAGGAGTTTCTCTAATCCCTCTGACAACCTCTGTCTATTGTATTAAGTGCACACCCACAGGGTCATGTGAACACCAACCATGCCCTTTGTATTCTGCATGTCACATTCTCCCCCTCATTCCCCTTCACTGCTCTCTCATTGTGTGCTAAATGCATGTTTCCTATTACACTGTTTTGCTACTTTCTCATTTTTTGTTTATTTTGAGCAGTTTCCCGAGTGTTCTCTGTGGAATATAATTGATCTCACTTTTTTTGCCAATTTAATTTCCCTTTTGGGCTCCTACAGTTAATTTTTCACCCCAGATATAACTTTCAACTATGTACTCACTGTGGAGTTTTCAGAACCATCTTTGTCTTGTATATTCTCTTTGCTTGCACTTCATTCTCATCCTACTCTCATGGTCCTTTGGAATTTGAAAATATTTAAGAGATAGGGCATAAAATTATTTGTGTAATAAAACCATGGCATTGGAATGTTTTAGAAACACTTTCTAGGACTTGTTATCCGATTTATAGACCAGTTCCCACCATTTCTTTTTGTTGAAAGCAGCCTGAGTAGGCACTGGAGAATAAGTCACCACGCAGCATTGCAAAGGCCTCTGCCTCAGGTCCTGCCTTTAGTTCCTGCCTGTCTTCCTTTCATGATAGACTATAAGCTGGAAGCCAAATGAACTATTTCTTCCAAAGTTCCTTTTCGTCACTGTCTTTATCATAGAAAACAGCATCAGCATGTACTTTAGATTAGTCCGACACGGCACTGAGGTCAACCATTTACTTAGTCACACATGAGCAAACAATCAACACACCATCATTTGCATATGGTGTGGTATTGTTTTAATCCATGCAGTCTGAAATAATCTGAATTATTATAATTGATAAATGAAGTAATCAAATCTGCTGCATAATTAATATGTAAATATTAAGCACATTTCTTTAAAATACCAAAAATATTAAATTCCTAAGAAAAATTAAGGATCATTTCAATACCTCTATAAAGATATTAAAACATAATTGTAAATTTATTATTGGGAGTTATTAAAAATAAACTTGATATATATTCTAGACATTATAAAATTCAATATTGTAAAAATATCTGCTCCTCAGCTAATCTATAGTTTGTCGATCCCAGTTGAATTTCAATAAATTCTTTTTAAAAAAATTAAAATTGATGAGCTCATTCTAAAATCATATGGAAATTGTCCCTCAAGAACCATGATGATATTAACACAAGAGTAAGGTTTATTATAAGACAATATATATTAAGAAAATAAGTTTTACTACAGGAATAAAGAGCCTAGAACCAGATACAAGCACACATACACAGTTGCCGATTTGTGACAAAAATAAGAGTATGCTGTAGTTTGCAGAGATGATCATTTCAATAAACTTTTCTGGGTTAATTGAATGTTTACAGATATTATACTAGACCCCTGTTTCATACCTTAAGCAAAAACAAATTAATCTCAAATTACTCATACATCCTAATGAAAACTCAAAACAATACAGGTTATAAGAAAATATCTTTGCAATATTAAAATAAACCAAAACTGCTTAACTAGTATTCCAAACACAAAGCAGTAGCTTAGGCTGCCTGAGAAATAACTATATAAACCACTGAAGGACCCTGCTCCAAATCATAAGGTACATGGCTGCCAAGGGATAGCATTTGAGATCTGGGGTTATTCTCTAGCCTCGACATACATACATGCACACATGTGTGCAATGCACACACAGGTATGCATATACACAAAAATGCACGTGCACATAAACACCAATGTACACTTAAGAACAGTAATAATAAAGAGTATTTTTTCCAGGTCTGCAGACTAAAGTCTGAGTCAGAACCTGCATGACAGGACCCTGCTGTGGCTGTCCTTTCTGGCTTGTAGTCACCCACATCCTTGCAGAATTTAGCATGGCATAGAGATGAAGAGAGAACAATCTGATACTGCTTTTGTTAAGGCAGCCCATATTTAGTACAGAAAAGTCCCATGACCCCATCCAACCGAACCACCTCCTACTCCTGAGCTTAGGGATTCAGTTAGTGGATCTGGAGAATGCATGCCCAATCCACAGCAATGCACCAACCATAAAAGTCAACTTAACTGAGCTTTGGCCATTGATCTACCAATAAGTGAGTCAAATAGCAGCCCACAACTGGAAGAAGGTAACTTCAAGGGATGTATTTGATAAATACACTAATATCCAAGGTACATAAATAATCTTCCCAATCACAAATGGAAAGGCAGACAAAAAAAAAAAGTAGGAAAAAATCTGATCCAAAGGCTACCTTTAAATACCTGATAAATATTTGAAATATAAAACTCTTTCATGTGGAAACATGGACCAAAATTGAAGTGTACACCTGATGAGATGCTTAAGACATTTTTGAAACTACAGGGTAGTTGAACATATAACTCAAAGCAATTTTAACACCATGCACAAGACCCATGCAAGATTGTCCTGGCTAGTTTTATGTCAACTTGACACAAGCTAGAATCATCAGAGAGAAAGAACCCTCAATTGAAAAAAAAAAAATGCCTCCAAAAGACCAGCCACAGTCAAACTTGTAGGGCATTTTTTTAATTAGTAATTGATATGAGAGGGCTTAGCCCATTGTGGGTGGTGCCATTTCTTGGGGTGGTACTGGGTTCTATAAGAAAGGAGGCCAAGGAAGCCATGGGACGCAAGCCAGTAAGCTCACCCCTCCATGATCTCTGCATCAGCTCCTGCTGCCAGAATTCCTATTGAATTCCTATTCTGGCTTCCATCAATGATGATAGTGATGTGGAAGCCGAAGCCAAATAAATCCTTTCCTCCCCAATTTGCATTTGGTCATAGTATTTCATCACAACAACGATAACCCTAAGACAAAGATCAAGCAAGAGAGTCTGTTTTCTCCAAGGAAAATGTACCTGAGTGGCTGCCCATGTTCCAGGAGGTGGCTCTACCCTCCTGCCTATAAGTGGGCTCAGTGAGGGAAACCAGAGACACAGGATGCTGGGAGAGAACTGAGCACATAAGAATGGAGGGAATGGGGTGGACTTGATCAAAATACATCGTGTACATGTTGAATTTCTCACATTAAATAATTTAAAAAATGATAACTAAAGACAACAGATCTGGTATAATTTGAACATTAAATGTGCCCAAAGTCCATAGATTTAAGGCTTGGTCACCAGTCTGTGACACTATTAAGTGGTGGGACATTAAAAGGTGGAGTCTAGTGGAAGATGTTAAGGTCACCAGGAGGATGTCCTTGAAAGACATGCTGGCATCCAGTACTGTCCTCTTTTCTCTCTTTATTCTTCACTGCTGTAAGGCAAATGACCTAACCCTGGTGTGAGTGCTGCCTTCCAGGAACCTCTACTCAGCTGCTATCATCTACAGGAGATAGTTACAAGGCTGGGCCCTTAGTGCTCCCTCATGGCTCTCAAGACGCACAAGGTACTGCCTAAGAGTCTCGAGAGTAGCTCATTAGGTAGTTCACAAGACCCTGTCACTCTGTGAGGATATGTTAAGAGTCTAATGTCAATCATTCTCAGCACTCTGACCACTCATGAATGTCTGCATCAGTCATTATACACAGCACATATGAGCCTCTGTGATCAAGGCCCAGACAGTCTACTGGGGATGAACATAAATATTTATAAGACAGGAAGGGAGGCTTTTTTCAACAGTGGAGTAACAACCTGCAAGCTGCCCCTTTCCTATATCTAGATAACCCATTATCAGTCAGTGATCCTCTGAGTAATCCCAATTAAACTCAATGGTTCACCAAGTTAGACCTGGTAGTAAAGTAGTTACTTTTCTGTTGCCGTGAAAAAGCTCATGACAAAAACAACTTGAAGAGGGAAGAGTTTATTGGCCTTACACTTCCACATGATGGTCCATCATCCAAAGAAGCCAGGGCTGGATCGCAAGCAGGAACCTGGAAGCAGGAACCAAAGCAGAGGCCACAATAAACACTGCTTACTGGTTTGCTCCCAGTGGCTTGCTCAGCCTACTTTCTAATACAACCCAGGACCACCTGACTAGGGGTGGCACCATCCCCAGAGAGTTGGGCCCATCTACATCAAGCAGAAATCAAGAAAACAACCCATGTGGTTGACTACAGGCCAATTGTGTGGTAGCATTTTCTCAATTAACATTTTTCCCAGATATGTCCGAGTTTGTATCAAGTTGACAAAACCAACCAGCAAAGGACGCTAGAATTCTAGGGAGATAAGAGTTCATCATGGCAAGAAACCATGGCAGCAAGAAGGCATGACAGCAGGAGCAGGAAGCTGAGAGATCAAACCACAACCCACAACAGAGGTCAACAGGAAGTGGGGCAAAGCTACATACTCATGAAGCCCACCCCTCAGAGTCATACTTCCATCAGTAAAGCCACATCTTCTAAACATTCTGAACAGCACCACCACCTAGGGTCAGAGTTTCCAATGTCTGAGTGTAGGGGAGCTAAGGTGGGAGGAGTTAGGAGAGGAAGAGATAAAAGGAAGAGGAGGAGCAGAGAGAGAGCAGAGATGTAGGAGCGATGGAGATGGATGTTCACGTGTCTGTAGCAGTCAAAGGGAGTTGGTATACCTAGGTTGGGTGTTGGGTTACACTTCTGATTGTATGGGTATCTTATAACTGATCATTACCAAACATATAAGCTTTGATTTATCTATAAGAATTAGGGTCTCATTCTCTTACTGGGCCCGCATGGATGGCGGAATGGTCTGGGCAATGCCCTGTCTTGCAGAGGCAGCATGGAAGATTGGCAGAGCCATCTCTCACGCTGGCATCTAGAGGGTGGCAGGGCTGGTGTTTCTGGCAGTCGATTCTAGCTGCAGCATGCACGTGGTCTCCGGCCGAGAAACATGGTGGCTGGGCTAGGCAAAGTGGCTGCAGCTTAGATAGTCGGCCTGAGCCAGAGGCTGATTTAAATAATCGCCACAACATCTGAGCCTATGGAGGGCATTTCTATTCTAACCCACAGAGCTGAGTTTCTTTAGTCATTTATACTGTATCTGGAGCAAATTAGTATTTGCTCCTGTCTCTCCAGGTAAAGTAATTGCAATATCTCTACATGACCTGCCTTCCCGAAGCAGCACCCTATCTTGGGCCCAAAGAGAAAGGGGATAAGTAGCAGAGGACTGAATGACTTGCAACTGTAAGCCAAAGTCAACTGTTTGTCTTTGCAAGCTGGTTAACAGATAGGTGCACCTCTGTCTAGGATATTGTCTGGACCCTTCCATCTTTACTGTCCCTTCCATTTTCTTGCCAGTGTATCTTTGTCTCTCCCTGTATCTGTTACTCCTGACTGCTATCTTGTTGCTCTTTAAATTCTGAGATTCTATTACAACCATAATGTCAAAGAAATGTATGACCATTGGTCAGGTAGTAACAGATGATGCTAGGCCTTCACTTCATAGAGGCAGACACTATAGAGTATCAAGGGTTCCTTTCCCTGAAGTGTCTTATTCTGAAGAGAAAGGTGGGTAGACTACTTTGAGTATGCTCCCCTTGTTTGTATGTGAAGAAAGCCACGGTCTCTGACATCTTCCATTCTATGCAAACTGTAGGATGAACTTACTTCCAAAGCTACGCCGAAGAGCTGAACCCTGATGGATCATGCTATCCCTGGACTCTCTTTGCTTAGGTCTCTCCATATTCTTCGGGGCTATCTGACAGAATATATTGAATTTACTATATTGTATTACTGTTAGAATGGAAGCTTCAGGAAGGCTGTGCTTGTGCCATTCAATGCTGTAACTTCAAAATTAGAAACACACAGTTTCAACCAGGAATTCTGTAGGTATTCGTAACCAGCCCAGTCTGTTGTGTAGTCCCTCTAGAAGAGCAGGACAAGGCAGTCTCATTCACTGTAAACCATTATGTTAGCCAATGAGGTCTTCGCACAGCTGACTACACAGCCCAGGGATCCCTATGGTGTGCCCAGGGCTTCTGATTTCTTACCAGTCAGCATGGCATATACTGTGTACATACCTAAGTTAACTATTGAAATGCTAGCAGCGCATCACAACAACACAACAATATTTTAAATAGCAAAGCAGACATTATTAAGGTCTCCTTTCCAGAAGTTGTTTTTTGTTTTTTGTTTTTTTTTTTCTGTGCTCACATTCTGTGTTGGGTACTATTACAGCATTTAAGAAAACAGAGTTTCATTCTTTAAAACCAGTAGAATGCTGGAAACCAAAAAGTGGTATCGAGTTCAACTGGGCCAGTGTAAAGTGGGACAATGGATGTGGAGCCACAGAGCATACAGAAGGACAGATGGACAGTACTTCTGGAGATAGTAAGAGGAGAGGGGTGGTATCAGGAGCTAATTTTCACAGAAACAAGTGGGCAGCAGCCCATGTTGCTCTTTAGAAGAAACTGTCTGATCCTGGATCCCAGAGCCTACTGAGCCCTAAGCTCTTTACTCAGCTGTCAAACCTTGTACAGAGGGGTATCCTGTTCTTCCTCTGTTTCCCATTCCATCTTCCCTGCCCCATGCAGTGAGATTCCGTGCATCCTTTTATCTCCCTTTTACCCTTTAACATGCACCCAGGTACCATCCACTAGAAATCTCCAGGACTAGGCTTATTCAGTATAAATAGTCCTCACTAGACCAGAAGTGACTTTTCCCCAAGATGTTACTCTCTGGACAGAGCAGCAAAGGAAATTGGAAAGTAATTTCACATTGAAAATGTGCTGCTAAAGTTAGGAAGGAGGATTATTTAAGGCCAGAGGAAACTGCTTAGTACTCCTAAAATTATACAAAGAAGCAGCTGCTTTCTGTGCCTCTGGAGAAGGTTGGTGCCACGTGTCTGGGTGACACTTAGGTGCAGGAAACCTCTGGCTTTTGGTATGGATATACCAAATACACAAAAGTAACTTCATAAGAGTCTGGCAAGGTCACCAAAGGTCAGAGGTGGCCCTTGACCTGACAGACTCAGAATGTGCTAGGTTTATTTTAGGACAAAAGTTTCCTCAGGGGAGATGGGCATGAGCTAAGAAAAAAACTAATTTCTCTCTCTTCTCTAATTGATAACACATGGCCTCAATTATAGACACTCCTGAGTGTTCTTTTAAAATTCACAAAGCTTTCTGCAGGAAAACGAATGGCCCATTGAGTCAGGAGATCTGTGCGTGGCAGTAGCTGGTGCCAGATGTCATGGAAGAAAGCAAAAGACCCCTATGATGCCCCTAACCATAAAACCTTAGCATGGGGAACAATCCTTTCTGACCCCGGGTGGACACCAGTTACAAGCCTAAGAGCAAAAGGACCATTACTGCTGGCAAAATTTCATCCGAATTGGTGAACCTCCAAGCACTATGATTCCTAACAAATTAAGCTAAGTGCCTTATGAACAGTTGGTGACTATTAACAGTTACTACACTTTTCGACAGTCTTTAGCAATTTCCCCAACTCTTCCTATGTTAATGATGTGTTAATCACTGCCTAAACAAGGCAGATAATGAGACATCTCTGTGTGCCACTGTAGACAGAGAAATGGGAATATTCAAAATATAGTGACAAAAACAAGCTGAAAAGAGATGTTTCCTTAGACATCGCAATAATGAGATTCTCAGGATGCTCAGGGGAAAGTTGTAATAAATGCAAGCTACGGAAGAGATGTGCATGGAAAGGAATTCGTGTCCACACATTAGCCCATACGAAGGTAGAAGTGGGCGATAGATTATTTCTCCGCTGATGAAATAAGCCATCATTTCAAGCCAGATTAGAGTATATTAAGTGAAGGTTTATTGGGAAACTGCTCTGGGCTGCTGAGTTCACTGGTCCACGGAAGAAGGCTAGGGAAGTAGCTATGGGAAGAGACTGAGAGGAAAAGAGACAAAGAGGGAGTCCTAGCCCTTGTGCAGAGAGAGGGCAGACACAGGGAGAAACTAAAATGTCTGGATTATAAAGGGAAGAGTCTCTGGGGGAAAGGCAGCCCAACCTCTAGGCTGGAAAGTTCAGGGTTGGGGACAGGGGTATGCCAGGTAGGAACTGAGGGATGCTGGGAGAGTCTGGAGGCCAGGTCTGCTTTGGTATATTAAATATACACCCAGCCCCTTGTCCTGGGGTCTGTAACCAAATAGGGAGGATGAGGATAGACTAGAAAAATGTACAGCAATCTTATTAAGGTTCAGTCCTTTACATCCATGTAAATGAATATTAATAAATATATGTAGGATAAAATGGTTTCCAAAATGCAGAGCAGACCAGATCTAGCTTCACAAACCTGTACACACAGCCATCTACACAAGGCTCTTGAAGAATGTTACTCTGTTCCCAAAGATTCTCTTGGGATGGAAGGTTTACCTGTTATGTTTGCCTCTTTCTTTTTTTTTTTTTTTTTCTGGCTAGTTTTCCTTGCTTACAAAGGATGCAATAGTTTGTAGTCTGGAAAACTTAAAATTATTTTCCAAAAATAAAATACCAAAACTACATTGCCTAAAACAAAAAGCTGCTCTCTAGACAGGTCCGGTCCTTCATTAACAGTTCCCTTTGTTAGCTGAGACAGGTTAGAATTTTCCAAGAGCTCTTTAACACACTGAGAGAGAGAGAGATACAATAAAGAAGAAATGCCAAAGAAAATACAGGAAACACAAAAACAACCAGGCTTTCAAGTACAGGTTCCGGGTCCTCTAATGAGCACCTTCAAGCTTCCAGACTGTTTCAGCCATCACCCTTCCTGTGTGACCCAGAGGCTGTTACAACCTCTCCAGTGCCAGGCTGGGATCTACGCTCTGTCAGCTGCAAGCAAGATTCTGTCTTATTTCAAGCACAGGAAAGTTGTCTTTGGGTCACTCTGGTTTACCTCTTAATCCAAAACACAAGCACCAAGTTCAGATTAGGGCTATTTGTTCTTTCAAGTGTTATCTTGAGAGATACTATTTGCAGCTAGTCAAGAAGCCATTTGGAACTGAAAAACCAGAGGAACTCACCGCACCAGCAAAGCATACTGGATATTTTTGTTGATTTTGTTTTGTTTTTCCTGATTTCATATTTTTCAGCACTGCTAATACTACGGTTATGGAATGATCCAGCCAAATTCAATGTCACCTTCTGTCTAGGTCGTTAAGTTCAAGATTTTTAATATTAATGTATTTATAACACAATGAAATATTAGGAATTTAAGCTCTCCTTCATCCTTTGGACTCCTCTCTTTTTGCCTCTCCCTCCTCTAGGTGGTGTGTGTGTGTGTATGTGTATGAGTGTGTGTGAATGTGTGAGTGTGTGTGAGTATGTATATGTGAGTGCTGTTTGTGTGTGTCTATGTGTGGAGTGTGTGTTTGTGTGTATGTGTGTGTGTGTATGAGTGTCTGTGTGTCTGTGTGTGGTGTGTATGGATATTTGTGTGTATGTGTATATGTGTGTGTATGAGTGTGTGTTACTGAGAACTGAGCTGAACTCAGACTCACGTTCTAGGTTCACTTGCACACCAGCATTGCTTCTCAATTTTGAGTCTTTCTGGCTCAAACTTTTCCTTTACTTCACTTTTCTAGTGCACATGTGACTTGTTGTGTCCTTTAGATCCTTCACCACATAACCTTCAAAGGAGGATTTGGAGTCTTGCCTCAGATCTTCCTTTGTTAGCTCCGTGGACTTCCATGACTTCACATAATTGTTCTTATTCTCTGCTCTCTTGTCTGAAAGATGCAAGTAATAGTTCTGTCCTTTGTAGACTTTTGGGGTAACATCCTCAGCTGATAATGGTTCCTAATTGCTTCCCACCGTGACCAGCTGTGACACACACCATGGAATTTAAAGCAGGGAGAGTTCACAGAATTTCTACTGTTGAAACTTTTCAAAGACCTGTGGTTCCTTCAGGAGTGGTGATGCCCAATGGATGTGATGGGAGGTGCTATTGAGCGTGAGGGTGAAGAGCTGGTCCTGAATCCTTACTCTGGACACACACTGAGAAGGGAGATGGCATGTGGGCAGTATGGACTCCTGACCACGCTTCCTGTAGCTGGCAGCTGACTTAGATTTTTGGGTAAACACACATTGATCTGAAGAACAAGCAACTGGTTCTGGGAAAACAGACTAGTAAGCCGAGCCTTCAAGAAAAGCCCTGGAAAGACCAAGTCTGTCCTCACCACAGTGTTAGGTGAAGATGAAGGGTATGTTGCTATTTCTCTTGCTACCCTCGTCTTCTATAAGCAGTTTGGCAAGCTTCCCAGATCCTATGTGCCTTTCCAAACCACAGAGGCTGAAGAAATAGGAGGAATGTGAAGATAAACTTGGTTTTTAGCAGGGGCAGGCTTCCTCTTTCCCCTATATGGTGGAGTCTTCTGTGTTAATCTGCCTGTTAACTTTGCCTGTCCGCACCTGCCTCCCTCCTCTCTCTCTTCTCTCTCTCTCTCTCTCTCTCTCTCTCTCTCTCTCTCCTCTCTCTCTCTCTCTCTCTCTTTCTCCTCTCTCCTCCCTCCCTCCCCCCTCCCCTCTCTCTCTCTCTCACACACACACACATCTGACATATCTCATTTGTATCCAGACACGGAGATCTGAGTGTCTGAGTGTTTTCTGCAGGGACATATCTGTCCTCAAAGCCTGCCCACAGCCGACACTGGATAAGAGGAGGATTCATTGCTGACACTCAGATTACTTCATTGCATGGTAAAGCAGTGCTTTTTCTGCAGTGGCTGCTCCCATTTTCCTCCTCTCCAGATGTTGCCTCAGTACCACGTGATAAAACGGATGCCGGGGTTAGCTAAGCTGGAAGGGGAGAGGCAGTATGTCATCCCCATGTTCTGTGAAATTCTATTTTAGATCAGGAGGAGGAGAAGGAGGAGGCCTGGTAGATGAGAGAGACAGGGTGTTCTTGAGGGTAACGGGGAGGCAGAAAGACCCAGCTAACTGCCTGAGCATGAAACCACAGCTCTCTCTCAGGTCAGGAGAGTAAAGCAGAGGGGCTGGACTTGGCAGGAGAAACGTTACCGAAGCAAGCTTTGACTAAGTCATATGTGTTTCTCCATGTGTTTCTGAGTTAAGCGATATGACAGATTGAATATTGTCCCTGCCCCCCCCAAAAAAGAGATGGCAAACCCACAAACCCAGGTGCTGAGGATGAATGAGACGTTATCTGGAAATAAGATCCCTGCAGAGTCCATGGAGTCAAGCTGAGGCCATATATGAGACTTCATCATTGTTATGGGAAATGCCTGAAAAAAGCCAGTGAGGAAGGAAGGTTTTGTTTTGGACCAACACTGCATGGGAAAATAGAGCGTCAGAGGTGTGTTACATCATCCCTTAGAAACACACAGGTGCTATAGGGGATGTAAACAGGGTATGATACTATTTCCTTGAAAGAAAATGGGGTTCATGAATGCCAGAACAAGGCTTGACAGCTGTCTAAAAAAAGAAAAAAAACAAAAAACTGGAGCTGGAGAAGTAGCTCAGGAGTTAAGACATTTACTGTGCTTGCAAAGGACCTGGGTTTGGTTTGGGCATCCTTACTGTACCTCACAATTGTCTGTAACTCCACTCCTGGGGAAATCTGTCGCCCTCTTCTGGCCTTCACAGGTATTACATGCACAGGATGCACATGCATACCTGAAGACACTCATACACACAAAATAAAAAGATGTGGTATTTAAAATTTAAGAAGAAAGACCAGAACTCCACTACAGAGGGTTTGGGGATGCTTCTATTCTACCCTTATAGGTTTGACAGAATTGTAACATTTTGCTATTTTGGTTTTGCCAGTACTGAGGATTGAACCTATGACCTCACACATGCAAGGCAAGGAGGCAGCCACTCTGCTACTAAGATATGTTTCCTTCCAGGATTGCAGGCTTTTGGGCATGAGGATAGATCAATAGACTGTCTACAGTGTTACAGAATGGAGTTGAGATGCTGACAGGTTGCTTCTCATACCCCGGACTCCCCCTGAGAACAATGCCCCATGTGGCCAGTTCTGTGATCACCTTTGCAGCAGTGCTACTTTAACTTGGGTCATTTAATGAGGTTAAGCATGTGTTAGCCTGTGTCTGAAAGAACCACCATTTCCTAAGTATGAGTGTGAATCACTGATTTGTCTGCTGTACCCCACAGAATCAGAATGCATTTATATATAATATGTGGTGTGTGTGTTGTGTGTATACACATATATGCATATATGTATATATACACATGGATTCTTCAAAGGTCACATATTGACAATTTTTCAAATCCTAAGAAAGGTGGGTCAAGATACCATTGGGAAAGCACCATCCCTAAGCACACATGGAGTAACGCACGGCCTTACACACATGAAGATTGGCGACATGGTTTGGGCCTTAGGACTGCTCTCATCCTAGACATCCTAACCTCCCTCTGCAATCCTCCCGATATTATCCTGGAGACCAGATCCTACATTTACCAACTTTTCTGCAGCCAAGATGAATCTGGCCAGTTGTGCAGCCTTCATTCAGAGGCATAGTCTATGAGGAATGTATCCAGAACTGGACAAGAAGAGTCAGTGTCCCCCTCAAACCAATAAAAGGATAGAATGTCGTCTAGTTTGTCCAAGGGAAAGAGAGGAAACCATGCTACGGTGTACCCTGCCATACTTTTCGTGATAGAATTAGAATTTCGCCACCATGAGCTCACTCTGAGTCAAAGACCAGATGCCCGTGTCACAATGTCACATAAAGTTTCATCCCGAAATTAATTTTAAAATCCAAGGGACCTGTGCAGTCAGCCTAGGCTGTGAGACAGAAAACCACTGGAGGTGCAGAGTGACCCATTCAAGGTCAGAAGCTCATTAGTGTTATTCAGAGCAGCTCAGAGGTCTCCCTGTTCCCCAGCTACATCAAGTCACCCTGCCTGTGCTGAGAAGCCAGAGTGGGGACACACACTCAGGAGGATGCCCACACACGCGCACGCGCACACACACACACACGAAACCATGGGAATGATACCTGTGAAGAGCCAGATAGCTACCAAAGAAAAAAACATAACTAAGGGTGTATGGGAGTGGGGTGGAGGAACTAGATCAGACCAAACTGGCAACAGACAAGCTCAGCTTATTGGTGCAGCTCTCTGGTGAGGTCACCAGTCCCAGGGCACGGGGCCAGAGAAGTCACATGTGGGAACCAAGATGGGTGGTTCTTATACTCCCGGGCATCTGTCAGGCAAGAGCTTGCTTTTTCTTCTATATAAGGTTGTGGTTCATGTGCCTGGTGGTTGTTCAAGATGGGGCTAGCTGTAGAGAGCTGGAGCCAGACTTTCCAGTCCTGCCATTTGGTCTTTGTCCCAATCCCAGGCTAACAATGACCAGCTAACATGGCACACAAATGAAATAGCTCTCTTATGTCACAGCCTGAAGGGAGTCACTCTGCTCTGGAATTTGACATCAGCTCATCTTCTGAAACTCTAAAGCAGACACATAAGAGACATCCACAGCATGGTCTTGTTTCCTGACCATGGCTCTCCCAAACCTTTGGTTAGATATCATCTGAAGGCCTGGTTTTCAAGAGCTGGGAGCAAGGAACTTAGATGGGTAAGCACTGAGCATTGGGGACCACGGCTCAAGAAGTCCCTCAGGGTTCTAGGAATCTGAGGTCCAGGAGTGACTCTGCTAATTTGATGTTTAAGAAGGTGGGGTGATGAGAGTCCCTGCAAGATTGATGGTGGCAGAAGGTTACAGAAGCCATTGGCTCTGTTTTTGACCAGGGCTCCCAGAAGAAAGCAAGGAAGGAAGACATTACATAGAAGGGGACTACAATGAATTATAAAAAATATAAATATGTGTTTGCTTTCTAAAAGGAGGAAAAGAAAGGGTGTGGAGTTGGGAAAGGGTAAACCATGATCAAAATATATCATGTGGAAAAAACTGTTTGAAATATATATATATATATTCTGCATAGCTTTGTTTTAATAGTCATTTCTCTACTTAAACACAACAATTTTCTTCTATCTGACACATACTTGAATTGACAGAGAAAACCCCTCATAAGGCAGGAAACCTAAGAAAGAGCGGAACTAGTTAGCAATGAAGTCACATGTCAACAACAACATGGAGGCCTCAATTATGGTGAAATAAACCAACTGGTTCCAGGCAGAGTTACTAATGCGGGTAAATCTCTTTAACGATGGAACATACCAGTGTCGCTGTGTCCTTTCGCAGTGGTGGTTCACATAAACTTCTAGAACTTCCGCACCTGGAGAAAGGTACAAAGCCTCAGGGTGAAGTCTAGAGAAGGGCAGGACACAACATAAAAGTTCATGCTCTTCTGCACACGCAAGCGGTGCTCCTCACTGAGAACGTCCATTCAGCCACCCAACTTCACATGCAAGGCTAAATCCAAAAGATACTCTCACGCTTGAGGGTCATAGGAAGTGTTATGAAACCCCCGGAGATTTAAAAATCTTTAGTTATCTTCAGGTTCGTGTTTCAGTTTCAAATATTTAAAGACTGTGATTTGTTAGATTTACACATTACTAATCTATGCCGCAATGTTTATCTTTAAAATACACAAACCCCTCTGTCTTAGTTAGGGTTCACTGCGGCGATGATCAAATGCCATGACCAAAAGCAACTTGGGGAGCAGGGAGCTTGGCTTCCACTTCTGCATCATAGTTTATCACTGAAGGAACTCAGACAGAGCTGGAACCTGGAGGCAGGAGCTGATGCCGAGGCCTTTGGGGAATGCTGCTTCCTAGGTCGATCCTCATGGTGGCTTGCTCAGCCTGCTTTCTTATAGAGTCCAGGACAACTGGCCCAGGTGGTACTCCCCACAGTGGGCTGGCTGTCCACCATTAATCACTTATTTTAAAATGCCCTACAGGCTTGTCAACAGCCTGAAGTTAGGGAGGTATGTTCATAATCAAGGTTCCCTTTTGTCTGATGAGTTTAACTTGTGACTCATTAGCATCAAACATGCCAGCACAACTGGCCCTTGGTCACCTTGACACATAAATACATCCCTGCTTGGCCTCAACTTTTCCTTTCTTGCTCATCCTCAAGATTATATGTTAATACAAACATCACAATACAAAACAGTTTACAAACTTATAATGTCCTACAGTCAGTCAAATGCTTTAAAGGTGTCTTTTCAAATCAGAAATCTCTTAACTGTGGACTTCTATAAAATAAAAAGTAAGTCAAATAGTTTCCTATTTCAAGAGGGAAAAGCCAGGGCTCAGTCACAATCAGATCAAAGTAAACTCAAACTCCAACAGTGTAAATCACTCAATGTTCAATATCCAGGATTCACTCAGAATCTTTCGGGCTCCTTTGAAGGGCCTGGGTCACTTCTCAGGCTCTGCCCTCTGCAGCACACACAGCTTGTCTTCTAGGTCCTAGACAGGCTCCAGACTATGGCTGCTGCTATTCTTGGCAGTCTTTCCATTTGGTATTGCCATCTCCAAAAGGCTGGAGCCTTCTACTGCAAGGACGGAAATTTCACCAGTGGCCTCTCCTAGCCTCTCCCAGTGCCTAGCCTCATCTGCTCTCTCTGACCCTGCATGCCTTCAGAACCAACACCACCTGGGAGACTCTTACATGTAACCAAGTTCAGCTGACAACACAAGGCAGAACCTTGGCCACCTGTAGAACACAGATCCTGTGTGCTGATCCTGGGGAATCCCTTTGCTGAAGATTTAACCTCTATGAAGTCGGTCTCTCCTTAATAACCACTAATTTCTAAGCTCCAGCTATCCAACACTGGTAGTTCCAGTAAAGTAACTGTTTCACTTCATGAGTGTTGGTCTCTTATTAATCACAGCTGACTCTTCAGCCCCAGCTGACCAGAACCACAGAGCCTTAATTGAAAAATAGCAAAGGTCCTTAATGCAGTCTTCAAGTTTCCCTCTGAACTTGAAGCCAGAGAGTATTCACAATCAGATCACAGTAAACTCAAACTCCAACAGTGTAAATCACTCAATGTCCAATATCAGAAGCCAGGCCTCCATCACCCACACTGTTCTTTGCATTATCTCCCAAGCTCCTACAGAACAACTGGCCAAACTTTAAACACTCAATGTCTTTTCTAGCACAAAGTCGTCCCACAATCATCCCCAAAGCAACACGGTCAGATGTGTCACAGCAAAACCCCACAATTCTGGTACCAATTTCTGTCTTAGAGTTATCATGTCACTGATAAAACATCATGACCAAAAGCTATCTGGGAAGGAAAGGATTTGACTTACACTTCCATATCATAGTCCGTCACTGAAGGAAGTTAGGACAGGAACTGAAGCAGGACACGAACCTGGGGTCAGGAAGTGATGCAGAGGCCATGGAGAACTGTGGGTTACTGACTTGCTCCCCATGGCTCAGTTGGTTTACTTTCTTATATAATCCAAGAGCACCACCCCAGGGGTGGCCCAATCTAGAATGGGCTGGATCCTCTCATATTAATCACTAATTACAGAAATGTTCTACAGGCTTGCTTACAGCCCAGTCTTATGGAGACTCCCTTCTCTCTGGTGACTCTAGCTTGAGACAAATTGACAAAAGAAAACAGCCAGGACACCCTGTCTTCTACTTTGCTTTCTGTTTCTGTGATAAACATAACTAAGAGCAACTTAAGGAAGATGGGGGTTATTTGTCTTATCCTCCCAGGTCACAGCCCATCACTCAGGGATGTCAGGACGGGAACTCAAGCAGAAACCATGGAGGAGCGATGCTGTTTAATGGCTTGTCCCTCAGTTTGTGTTCAGTCACCTTTCTTATATATCCCAGAATCCCTTGCCTAGGAATGACATCACCTGCCGTGTGTTGGCCACCTATGTCAATCAGCAAATTACCCTACTGGCATGCCCATGGGCCAGTCTGATGCAGGAAATCCTCCAACAGAGGCTCGGAAAAGTATGGCTATATCAAATTGACAGCAGCTGAACCTGATTTAAGAGATTATGTTTGGGGAGCTCTCTTAAAAAAACACGTCAGAAGTCATCAGTTATAAGTAATATATGTGCAGGAAATGAGACTCTGTAATGTTTCAAAATATTTCCATAACTTCTTAAGCTAAAAACTAGTAATCATTATTTCTCCCCAGGTGCAGAATTAAATGATTCAACATAGAATAACCACCTGCTCCAAAGAACAAGCCGGATTTCAAAATAAAGTCAAAATCATCAAGATATTTAATTACTGCTCTTCTTCCAATGTGATTATGGATCCCTGCAGCCTCGCACTGTTTCCGGCCTTCCTTCACCTCCTCAAGGGCACAGAGACAGTAGCAGCCTGGAGCAGCCTGGAGCAGCCTGGGAGCAGCCTGGGAGCAGCCTGGGAGCAGCCTGGGAGCAGCCTGACCCAAGGACTCACAGGAGACAGTGGGGATTGGCAAAACTGCAGGAAAGACTTCATGCTACTGGCCATGTGGCCTGATGTTGCTTTGCTGATAAGCAGCCCCCTGCCTCAGCTCCTTTCACTTCTCCTGCAGGATGCCACGTGAAGATGGTGTCCAATGTAGGACTGCCCTTGCCTGCCGATATTCCTAGATGCTGAGCTGCCTACAACATGCACAGTTTAATCACCAGCGCTGTGATCTAAGTGCCTCTACCTCAAGGAGAATCAGGCCATGCATCCTAGAAAGAATGGACTCTGGTGTAAGTAGCTCCCAACACCATGTCCTTGTGATCAGAGACTTCGGTCCATCCCTTATCCCAGTCTGCTCAGGAACTCGTTCGTGAGCCTCAGCACATGCAATGCATCCTGGCTGACTGGGATTTATTCAGAACAAGCATCACTGCTTTTGTGTCTGTCCAGACCGGTCTGGGTTCAGCTTAGCTCCTGGGGTATGCTCTGTGAAATGTCCTCCAAATGAGCTCACACTGGCCTCCGAGCCGTAACCAGCTCTTCCTCTGGGCCAATCAGGAGATTAAGGAAGATTGAGAGGAGCTTTGAAAAATTGTAAACATTTCTGGGTGCTTTGTATGCAAGTGAGCAGTGCCATTATAAAAGTATATCAAGGGGCCCTCCCTCAGGCTCTCCTAGCGGTTAGTTGTTGCTAAAGGAGTGGATATCACTTTCTTCAGTGGTATGTCCATTAGTCAGTATCCAGGTTCCAGTAAGTAACTTCCATCCATGCTACTGTAAGCAACTCTACATTAACTCTAATTAAACACACACAAAGAACACCTAAAAATCACACATGGTCTTGTCGGGAATAAGGTGCATTTCAGTAGATAGGGGGATATGAGAAGAATTGGAGACAAAAATGATTAAAATTCATTATATACACGTATGATACTGTTATGGAAGGGAAAAAGTGTATCAAGAGCAGTAGCCAATGAAGCTTGGCTTGTTGGTCTCACTTAAAAAGCCTTCCCTGGGTCCTTCTATAGATTAGCTGATGCTTATAGAACTTTACTCTTATAACCTGGATCTTGCTGCCTCCCCAAACATCAGAGGACAGCAAATGAAAATACACATGGGACCTGAAGAGGTGGCTCAGCACTTAAGGCCTTACCATCCCTGCAGAGGACCCAGGTTCCATTCCCAGCTCCCACATGGTGGTTCACAACCATCATAACTCCAGTTCTAGGGCATCAGACGCCCTCTTCTGTTCTCCTGGGGCACCAGGCATTTAGATAGTACATATAAATCCAGACAAAATATTCATACCCAGAAAACAAAAATGAGTAAACTCTTAAGAGAATACAAATGTCTAAAAACAAAAAAAAAAAAAAAATCAAAAAAAAAATGTAAAAACCCAGTGTAATATTTTAATAATGGTGTCATTTTAAAATGTGAAGAAAACATAACAAATATGAAATTCTATATGAGAGACAAGATTAAAGATAACGTGGGACTTAGTACTGTTGGAATTCCCCTCTCTCCACCAGCTGCAGGATGAGCTCAGAACATAAATCTGCCCGAACCGATCTGAAAATACCAAGCTCTCTGGTGAGGACGCTACTTATAAAGAGCCTTCAGGATTAGAATAGTAACGGGGTCTGAGCAAGCCTCAGCTGAGGAGATGAATGCCTGTCTCTTCAGTCAGATGATCAGCTACGATGCCATCCACCCAAGACTAACCCACTCTGATGAATAGCTTGCCATGGCAACATGTGGACCAAGTTCATCAAAATAGCCACATTTATGGTAGAAATGATCCACCAGGGACAAATTTTTTGCCTTCCCTCACTATTCTGATGTATATATTTTTTCTCCCGCCCCTTTAGATGATAACGCAACTCAGAGAAGATCCAGAGACAGAAGCAGAAAATGGGCTAAGAACTGTGTGAGTCTCTGAAGTCAAGAAAAATGGCTCCATCATCCACAATGCCTATGACACAGCCTGAAGATAAATCAGCAGACAGTGAAATCTTACTGTCTCTTGTTCAGTATCCTATGGCTACAAATGTGCAGTGCATCTGATGGATATATTCAGGGGGACTTTTTGGGATAAAGAGAATGGTGTAAGTTAGCACTTCCTTGGCAGAAATATGATCAAGGGTGTGCGTGCCTGCATCCTTTTGTCTCCGAGCATAGCTCATGCCCACATCCCTGGGGGGCACACACAGCCCTGCGGGTTTTGCTTCTGGGCCCTTGATGCTCTTGAGGAGTTACTTTAGAAAGACAAATGGCTAATTCTCCCCAGCCAAATGCTACACATTTCATGATTAAAGACAAGCTTCTCTGGACCATGGTTCATTTATTTCCTCTGCAGTGAAATATGTGTGGATTTGTATTTTTTTTTTCTTCCCTTCATAAATAGGAGCCGTTTGTAAAAATGCTGTGGGAATTATCCACGTTAAATCCCCCTCCCCCATGATGATGAAAGGGTCTCCCTGTTGTTGTTGTCTTCTTTAAAGAAGGAAAATAAAAACAAAGCCACTGTCTAATGATTTCATGACAAAGTCTATTCAATTGTGCTGTTTAAAATGTGAAATAAGTAGAATTTAGCACATCCGCTCAATCCAGCTGGAGTAAAATGCATGGTTACCGAAAGGTAACACGGGAAACACATGCATTATTAATCATCTCACACTGCTCAGTCTGAATTCAGGTGGCTTGCAGCCAGTGTCCAAGCTGCAGCTATTCCAAGTCATGTAAATATACTATACATTGTAAAGGTTATTGGGCACTTCATCTTTCTGACCCATTTTGCTAGTGTCTACCACTGGTGTGTAACACCCAGGAGCTGGAAATGCAATAGGAAGGAGCAGGGAACCCTGGTGTCAGGGATGGCTATGACAGAAGCCACCACAATAGACACACGCTTAGCTGGTCCCTTTAGCAGAACACACACAGAAGATCTTTCTTGCCACTTAAAATTTGGCAGCAATTATGAGGCTGTAAGGTGTGGCATTTCTGAGAGTCAGTTACCAGAGCGCTGGGGCTTCTTGGGTGCCCACCTTACTCCCTCCCTCACATGTGTCTGAGAAGATGCCTGCTACAGTGTGAGTTGACTGTTGTCTGAAGCCCACTGGGAGGAACCAATGCCTTAGCAGAGAGGTATCAGGACTTTCAGGCAAGACTCAAGAGCCCCCTGGTCAGAGGAGGTGCATACTACTGGGCCCATCTCTTCATCATAGCCTGTTGGAGACTCCAGCCAGAGGCTCCCAGAAATCCTCAGATCCCTCCCTGATCCTTCCCTGGATACTGTCTCTGTGGAGCAGCTGGGTAAAGAGCCAAATGTGTCAAAGATTTCTGCACTGGTAGAAGAGCCAGGTAATGAACACACACACACACACACACACACACACACACACCCCTGCATGAGATGGTGTATGCGACAGGCAGCTACCTGCTTGCCAGGAAGAGCTTCTTCACCAGATGATGAAGCCTCTGGAAGCTTCAAAGGAGACTTCCCTGCCTTCAGACTGGGGGTAATAAATGCCTGTATAAGCCAGAGTCTGTGATATTTTGCTATGGTAGCCAAACCAAGGATGACTTCTTCCCCACCTCTGTAATGAAGCCTTCTCTAGAGTGCCTTGTTCCAGCCATGGACATGGAGCACAGTTCTGTACAGTAAAGACACAGACATGCTGAAGCAGGGGACATGTCTTAAGTAGCGCTGACCTATGAGGATAACACTAACAAGCAAGGAGTCTTCAAGTCAGACAGGCACTCTAGTGCACACATGTACACACACACACAATGCACACACTATACATACTCCCATATATATACCACATGCACATCTCAAAGATTCCATAACACACATATACACACACATACACACACATACACACACAATACACCTACCATTCATACACATATACCACACACATACACACACACCACAGACCCCACACCCCTCCCATACCCCACCACCAATACACACACGCACACAATCACATACACATACACACACACACATACACCTGGGCCAGAAGTACTTGGCTTTTGTTGAAAGCATCAGTTAGACATTTGGATAAGGAATTTCTAAGGAAAGCATGGTTTAATTAGTCCTTACCCAAATGTAAGAGGAGAGAGGTGAACTGAAGGAATTATTATTGATCAAAACTTAACCAGAACTTGAAGATTAGGATAATTATCAGTTTATTCATATATATGTGTGTGTGTGCGCGAGCACAGGTATGCATATGCGTACATATACATATATACACTTGTGGTCATATACATTATATATTTTATATATGTATGTGTATATATACTTCAGTATAAATACATGTTTAAATAGTATAGGCTGAGAGGTTTTTTTTTTTTTTAGCTCCTGTCAAAAACAGAAGCAAGAAACATGTATATCATGTGAGAGAGATTTCATTAACAGTTTTCCAGTTAATGGTTCCTTACAACTGTGACCGATTAGTCAGTCACGTGAAGAGCTGGCACAGCTACTCAGCCTTCTCCTTTAAATATCTGTTGTTTTAACAAGTTACTCAATTATCTACACACATTCAATTTATTTCTCTGTCACCATAATGAGTTTGAAGATTAGAAGGGAACATGACATATCGACAGCTGCTGATTGTGTTTCCTTAGGTTTATATAGATCTCTGCATCGAGCCCAGAGGAAAAAATGTCCTCCGACTTTACGGTGGAGGAGGCTGTAGGAGCAGGCTGGGTGCCTTTTAAAAAGTACTCTTTCGAGATGCTTCGTGCTTCTATGTGTAGACAGAAAGAGAAAAAAATATTAAATATTTGCAGCATGAAACTTCACTTTGTCTCTGTCTTCACATAGATTTTTTTTTTTCCTGAAGAATAACAAACCCCAAAGGCTCCCGTCACCGTAGGTGGCCTACAGCTTCATAGTGACAGTTTACAGATCCATCCCTCTGCCAGGAAACAGTGGGGAAACACCACAGTCACTTCAAAGGGGTCAGGCAATCCCCATGTTTTTGTCCCTCTAGACTCAATGGACAACTATAACACTTAATCTGACCCGGACATTTTAAAAAGAGTAAGATTTAAATGAATGGCTCACAACACAATGCACCAGACACTCCTGCTGCACTGCGCTGAATGGGGTAGCTGAAGCTTGGTATCAACTCGAGCAGGAACCTGTGACTTCAAGAAAGATGGGAGTAGTTGATGGGGGCCAGTCCCCTGCCTCAGTTACTTGAGGAGTGGGTTGCCTCTATGGACGATTGTAACAAGAGAGCAGCCCACTCCCCAACCCCACCCTGTGACTGCCAGTTCAGCTGCACAGAAACAGGCCTGTAAGGTGATTAACAGATGAACATGGGAAGGAAGCCTCAGGGGACAGCACTCAAGACCGAGATGTCTTAATTATATCCAGGCTCATTCTAGCCTCACCCCACCCATGAGGATAGATCCCATCACCTTCAGAGACTCAGGCAATCCCATGGAATCTCTGCATTGATTCATTTCACAAGTAATTCTGGACGGCTTACAACAGAGCAAAGTCTGTCTTACTGCTGAGGGTCAATGGATTGTCCATTGTCCCTCTGGACAATCATTTGCCACTGGAAAAAATGTCTCCTGTTAAGTAAATGAGCTATGAAAAGCTTCAGGGAAGGCCCTGTGGCCCTGCTGACCTAATGTCGCAGCCACACTTCATGGTAGTTCTGGTATGTTACTATTAATTGCAGGGATGACTATCTGTAAAGTCCCTGCCACCACAAAGCTGCTCTGAAACATGCATTCACTCTGAGAGATTTCTAGAAGGTAGCTTGAAGGAGCAGAATCCAAGTTAATGTTGTTTGTGGCTCACTGGGGAATGGGGTGGGTATGGGAACAGAGCCATAGAAAGTTGCAAGACAAAGCTAGCTGAGCCACTAGCATAACCTGTGTTGCCTATGGCTGGGAACGCCACCCAGATCTTAGTGGCTCTTAAAATCACCATTCCTGCTGATCAGTCCGACTTAGCCTGATGCTATGGGTGCCCGTGCTGGCTGTGACGGTGGAAATGTCACTGAGGTGGCCACATATGGCTGGTTACAGGGTGTCCTGCTGTTCTCCATCCCCACACTCTCTTCTCCCACTTCATTCCCTGTGTCCCTTTTCCTCCACTACCCACCTGTCCATCGCTGGCCCCTTTTGTGGCAACTCAAAAGGCTCTGAATGCTCACAGTATCAATTTTTGCCATGTCCCTTCAATGAAGAAATCACATCTGATGGGTCCTGATGCAGACTCTTCCCTTAATAGACTGGGCAAATATGAAGGCCATTTTTATCTGCAATTGTGCATATTTAATATACAGTGCATGATGCATTTTATCCATTACATAGTTATATATAAAATATTAAGTGTATTGTACAAAATATATTTATAAATTAATAATTAATATATTTAATTTTATTAATATCAATTAATATAATATATTGATGATTGATGTAAATATATTAAATGTATGCATATAACTATATAAAATAAATATAATATTAAATGAATGTATTTAATCCATTTTATATATGTGTAATATATAAAAATCCATATATATATATGTGTGTGTGTGTGTGTGTGGTATACAGGTATATAAAATAACCTCCACTGACAAAGAGATAACTGTAAAATATGTCACTAAAGCCTGGTATACAAGGATGGAATTAAAGTCTATTTATCACTTGGAAATAATTTAAACCGGAAAGATAAGCTGCAAAAACGCTGCCTGGAACTTACTCTTGGGCTGGAGAGATGGCTTGCGATTAACGGCATTTGCGCTTTTCCAGCAGACCTGACCTAGGTTCCCAACACCCAGGTCAAGTGCCCACAAATACCTGCAACTGCAGCTGCAGGAAGCCTGTACTACAGTGCACACACCCACACATAAACACACATACACATAATTAAAAATAAATTATTAAAATAAATCTCTTGCCATTAATTTAGCCACCTTGACTATGGACATTTTACCACATATGTCTCATCCTTAGCACAAAGGTGAAAACATAGTTATCTAAGTTCAGAGTATAGCTTTTGTTAGCTCTGGGCTATGAGTAAGAGGAGGATGAGGAGCAAGAGAAAAAGGAGGAGAAAGAAGAAGAGGAGGAGAGGAAGAGGAGGAGGAGGAGGAGGGGAAGGAGACTAGTAATTGGTAGTAGGTGAAGGACCTACTACCAATTACTCAGAAGTAATTGCGGCACTCAGAAGAATCTGATTATAGTAACCAACTCTCCAAAATCCTAAGACACTAAATTCTACAATTACGAGGAATACCATCACACCTCATAAAACTGTCTGAGAACTATCGTCCATAAGCATGGGGTAAACAGCTTTCATTACTGACGAAATTACACTGAGGATTGTGGGCTTCCCTTGGTCCCAGGGTTCTCTTGAAAATGCCACAGAAACAAATCCCACAGAGCCCAAACAAATGAGGACATCTGAGCAGACAGCAGAAAAATGAATAGGAAAGACCCATGGCTGGGCGGCAGCGCTCTGAGCTCTGGTCACATAGGTGTGTACACAGAAGGGACAACAAAATCAGGTAGCAACACAGCGGGCCAGGTTTAATTTAGTGTGATGGGTAATACACACAGCACAGAGGTAGGTTTGCAAGTGTGAACAGAAAAATAGAGACACTGAACCTTAGCCGGTACAGAAAGCAAAGCAAGGGGACCCAAACTCACTGAGCAGTGCTCTGCACAAGCCACTTGCTCTGTCAGTCAGCATTTCTCAGGGGAAACTGCTTTTCTTCACTTGAAATGTGCTAACATTTGCATTCTTACATCAAGCAACATTGATTTTTATTAGGTTCCAAAAGTATTACCACCAATAACCTTAGCAACTGGACAATAATTGTCTTCTTTTGGAAGGCTTTAAGTACATTTCAAATAACTTCTTCATTGCTGCTACAACGGTGCATATTTTTACACATTACATTATTTAAATGGAAAGAAATGGAAATGAATTATGAGTAGTTTCCAGAGAGTGCATGAGTGTACTAGAATAGTGTTTCCCTCCCTGTGGAGACCAGGAGAAACCCTACTCCAAGGAGAAAAGGTGATACTCAGAGAAGAACAGACTCAGTCTTCTGTGCCTTAGTTTCTTTCAGTTAAATGGAATTGATTCCTTATGAGTACACAGTTCCTTTCTGAAGAACCTCAGGGTTGATCTGGCATTCAAACCAAGGAAGTCACCAGTGTGACCACTGAATGTTTAATTAAAAGGTTATCATCCAAAGCTCATCCTTTTCCTTAGCAAGTATATTAAACACGGGAAAAATGAGTTGCGAACTTCTCATGAAGGGTTTGGAAAGAGCATCTTTGTATTGAGTGGTGGAATTCCCACTCCTCCACAGCTTGTGCCCTCCCTGCCCCCACCCTCTCCAGCCATCTTCCTCACTCCTTTTCCTCTTGCTGGGCCCCAGACAGCTTTCTGTGCTGCTAACGGGAGAAGCTCTGTCTTCGACTGTGCCATTGAGTCAGGTTGCTTCAACCGTCATTACACAGAGCATATCAAAGCAAACAATTACAGCTCCATTTTAATAACATGCTTTGGCTTCATCCAATTATAAAACACATTCAATGGCAGCTTTAAAATTAAACTGAAAAATCTTACATGACATCTCTAGCATTCATTGAGTAATTGAGAGGAACTTGTCGGTTGGGTCATGAGAGCTAAGATGTCAAAAAAAAACCTTTCAGCTTATAAATGAAATCTATTTTCAAATTAGGAAAAGCAGGACAGAAAAATGGTAGACTGGAGGAAGTGGGGAAGAGAATCGGGAATCGCTCGGTAAAGGCCTACAGCATAGAAATTTCAAAGCAACAATTAATGCAGAGTGGACATTTATGACTCCAACTTGCAAAGAATACTCAACACTGGGTGGGGCGATCAGGGATCACAAGGACCCTACAGACAGGACAAAAATACAGCATTCAGGATGGGCCTTGGTGCTCAAGGTACATGGCTTTGTTTTACCCACATTGCACATAAGAATTTTTATTTCCCTGGTCACTGAGGCAGTTTGACTACTATTGTTAATAGACATTTGACACACAACATCTCTCAAAATAGTTGCCCTAACAAGGACTCAGTAAGGTGAAATATGAAATAAACTAATACATTCATTACATTTAGGAAAATAGTATATTTACTTTACAAAATGAAACAAATTGTTGTGTTCCTAGTATCCCTTTAAGATGAGCTATCAAGGGGCTAGAGGGATGGCTCAGCAGTTTAGAGCCCTTGCTGTTCTTATAGAGGATTTGGGTTCAATACCCAGATCACATGACCCACACTATCTGGGCATCTGACACCTCCTACTGACCTCTATAGGTCAGGTATGTGCTTCACTGATACACATGCAGGCAAAAGACTCACACACATACAATTAAGTAAATCTAAAACAATTACGTTTAGATATCAAAATATTTATTGTTCAGTTGTAGCAAATGAAGTGTCCTTCTTCCTCTGCTACCTCCTTCTCTTCCCCTCCTCCTCTTTCCCCTTCTCTTCCTCCTCCTCTTACTCTTCCTCTTTATCCTCACCAACTTCTCATTTCATCCTCACAGTGATCCCACCAGCAGACCCTCGTCCAGCATCATAGGGAAAGGGAGATGAATGAAAGAGGAATCTTTCTTTCCCTATTACTCATTGCAGAGTGCTGAATCTTAGCTGACAGTTCACATCTGGAGTCCATCTTGATGTTTTACCCTATCCCTATATGAGTCCACAGCTCTGTCCTTTTCTGATTTTTGGGAAACACCATTGCAATTCACTTAAGAATTTTTGTTTCTGTATACACCACCAGCTGGCCCATATGAACTAAAGCATCTCAAGATGATCACAGCATACCTAGTAGTATTGCCCATGATGTACAGCATACCTCAACTTCCAAACCTTCCCCTCTGAGGCCAGGCACTGGTGGAGTCATATCACTGCTCTCCCCGACACTGTGGGACTAGTGTGCCCACTACTCTACATGTGCAATGCTGCTGTGCTGTGGAGAGCACGGGCCTTTCCTGTGTGAGTCCTACCCTGCTTTAGGTTTCATCAACTGGCTGCAGTGTTGTTGCCCATAGAGGAGTTGATCTGCCCTTCCATGCCTATGACTGGTGCCTCCCTACACTTTTATGAATTCTGTTCTATTCTTCATCTTCCCAATGAGCCCAGTTTCATCACAATGGATGTCTTTTGGAGAGAGTAGCCATCCCTCTCAAACTCCCCTTCAATGCTGCCAGGAAAGAATAAACAGCTTATTTATTAGCAGTCTCTCCCATAACTTTCTCAATATTTCTTCTGTCTCTTAGATTGGTTTCTTAGTTAGGGTTTTACTGCTGTGACCAGACACCATGACCAAGGTAACTCCTATAAGGACAACATTTAATTGGGGCTGGCTTACAGGTTCAGAGGTTCAGTCCATTATCATCAAGGTGGAGCATGGAAGCATCCAGGCAGGCATGATATAGGTGGAGCTGAGAGCTTTGCATCTTCATCTGAAGGGTGCTAGCACAATACTGACTTCCAGGCAACTAGGATTAAGGTCTTAAAGCCTATACCCACAGTGACACACCTACTCCAACAGGGCAACACCTTCTCCAAAAAGGTCATACCTCTAAATAGTACTACTCCCTGGGCCAAGCATATATAAACTATCACAGATGGTTTCTACACAAACTTCAGTCTTTATCTTATAGAGTTTGTTAATTGAGTATATCTCATGATATAGCAAAATCTAATTTTTTATTATAATCACAACATTGGGCAAATTGGGGAAACCAGTATATAATGCAATGGAAATTAAAAACACCAGCTGAGAAACAACTTACTAAAATGTCTAGCCTGCTTTGAATCAGATTTCCCTTCTAGTTACTGAGTTCCGGAAAAAGCAGAGAACAATCTTACATGTCCAGAAGTCACATCTGTAGTCACAGTTAGTGACAGCTACTCTTGATTAGCAGTTCAATGGGTTTTAGAATCACAATGAAAATAAACCTGTGGAAGTACCTTTGAGGAATTAATCTATACTAGGGTTACTGCAGTAGGCAGCTCCAATCTAAACATGGGTGCTACCATTCCAGGGACTGTGGGCCAAGACTGAATGAAAAGATGAAAGAGAGTTAGCACCAGCATTCATCTCTCCCACTGGGACTGCAGTCACAATGTGGCCAGCTCTGCCAGGACAGACTGTTATCTCTAGGAACTGTGAGCCAAAATAGACCCTCTCTTCCTTAAATTACTATTAAATTATTATTTTCTAGCACTTTGTAACAGGAAATACACAGAGTGACTAGTAAGTCACTAATTAGGAGCATTCCCAGATATAGACAGAAGAGATTTAGTAGAAATATCAATCAAATGTAGTGGATAAAGTTATTTGGATACTGTTTTATATTAATCAAGTAGAAAATTACATTTTGAGAAAATTTGATCACTTTCTGTAAGACATATTGATAGGTTAATTTGAGAGGTAAATTTAGTTGAATGCTTTTGAATATATATATATTATATTTATAGAATGACTGAAAATTATTTAAAAAATACTTTGACAAAGGAGAGATATGCACCTCCTCTGAGTCCATTCAGTGAAGCTCATACTCTATGTGGGGCAAGTGGACCATGCCTCTAGACAGAAGATCTGGTAAGGCTGAGCAGGTTCAGACCCAAGGAAATCTCAGAACTAAGAATGCAGACATGGATCCAGCTCCCTGTCAAACCACCTGATTTGTTACACGTAACCATGACACCCAACTGAGAAGACCATGACAATCACTTATATAGCATAAAAATCTAGAGTTCTCCATGCTAATGGGGCATCTAGATAGCCTCAGAATATTCAGTCAACAAGCTTTCCTTCCTGGGCATTCCTTCCTGCAGAAGGTATTTAATACCTGGTTCACACTGAGTAAGGTCTATACATTCACATCTGCTAACAAATAACAGTTTGAACAAGCAAGAACCGTTTCCTTCATTAAGGATCACCACAGGGTGGGGTTGGGTGGGAAGGGGCCTTTGTTGTAAAGATCCACTCCTAAATCTCCCAGAGAAGGCCTTCTTGCTTCTAGCCTCTCCGAATTCTTGGCACTCACTTGGAACCAAACTGGATTTCCCCACCTGTCCTGGCCTCTGCCTTCCCCTTCCCAACCCCTGTTCTCAACTCTCAGCCACACAGAAGACCTGGAACCATAGCATCTCTGTCCCAGACCCCTGCTGTTTCACGCCTGTGTTCTGCCTGCCCTGTGCAGCTTGCTGGTGGTACACGGGCACCCCAGTAGCGAGGCAGACATGTAGCTCAATGCTTGTATGACTTTGGGGCTGACCACTCAGGATAACCCATGGACACTGAATCTCCCCATTTCTGCAGATATTAATTGCTTTACTTCTTTATCCAGGGGTGGGACCTTCTGAAAGTTCTGCCCATGTTGACATGTCAGCTTATATTTAGCTCATATTTAGCCAGCCATGTTGTTAAGGTTCATGAGTAGACCTTCCATGTTGTATAATCAGGTTTTGTTTTGGTTTGGTTTGGTTTGGTTTGGTTTAGTTTTGGTCTGGTTTGTTTGTTTGTTTGTTTGTTTGTTTGTTTTGTTTGTTTGTTTTTATCACAGCAACAGGAGTAGTACCAAAGAAATCAACTAAAAAATAAATATCACCAGAGACTGCTTTGTGGGTGTCCCCTCTATAAATTTGAGATTTTTATGCTTATCCTTTAACCTTTATGTTTATACATGACACACACACACACAAAAATGCTTCTCCAAAGGGAAGATGTTCTCATTACACCTGTATCTAGTTACAGTGTTTGGTTTTAAAGTCCGAAGGCTCTCAAGTCAACATTTGACTAACAGCAGGGCCAGTGTCTGGGAACACAGCAGTGACCTTTCTTACCCTTCATTAATCCTTCTGTAAAGGGCAAAGGAGTGTTCATGAGAACCCAATCCTGGACCACTGGAGCATCTGAGAACCCAGAAGCTTTGATTTCAAGCATTTTGTGTGGAACAAAGTGAGAGAAGCCATTTATTTCAGGAGGAAACAAGTGAAGCCGGCCTCCTCACAAAGAGTGATTGACATCACTTCACATGTTCCAGTAAGCATCAACTTAATCCCTATTCATAAGGATGACTGAAAGGCCCAGCTCCTGAATCCCATAGACAGTTATCTCTATGGACATAGACAATAGCATCAGTGGCTTTTCCAGCTGTTCGGAGGCCTGAACTTTGATCTTCGGTCAAGTTTAGAAGGAAGATATTTGGATAAATCTTCATGCTACAGTTCTGGTATTTCTCTTTGTCTTTTGACAGGCACTGAGACACTTCTGCTAAAAAGTCACAGCTCAGTTGGCCCCTTTAGTTTTAACTAGACTCAAAGAATCCTGGTATCTCAACTTCGTTTTGTAGGTAACTGTGTCTGTGTTAGTTACCCTGTGCATTGTTATGACCAAATATCTGATGAAAACCCTATGTATGGGAGGAAAGGTTTGTCTCATGTTTTGAGAGAGTTTATACATTGTGCTGAGTGAGGCATGGTGGAATTCATGCCAAGAGCATGACAGGTAGAGACACCTTACCTCTCAATAGACAAGCAAGCTGGTACTCACTTAGCTATATACTTTTTATAAAACTCTGTCTGGGACTGCAGCTTGCATTCACAGTGAGTCTACCTTTCCAAGTGAAACGTTCCTGGAAAGGCCTTCAGAATTCCTCCCAGAGGTGTGTCTCTCTGGGTGATTCCAAGTCCAGTCAGGTTGACAAGAAGGGTGTGAAGACATCACAGGTACTTTGCTTTGGGTCACATGCTTATCTTTGCATGTAAGCATGTTAATTAACCAAGAGAAGCCTACTTTGCAAAGGGCAATATATGATCTATAACATTTCCCTTCAAAGAGCAGGCAAAACCTCAAGAGTGATGCAGCCACCTCTCTCTGTGAGCTTTGGACACAGTCATGTTACAGATCTCCAAAGGTACCTCAAAGACTCTAGTCATTGTCCTGTAACTTCAGTGTCCTCCTGCTACAGAAGAGAGATTCACAGAACACAGCACCCTTCAGATAAGGGCAACTGGCTCTGAGCGTGAAGCTTCATGCCTGTCTTAGTTAGGGTTACTATTGCTGTGATGAAACACCATGAGCAGAAGCAACTTGCCAAGGAAAATGCTTATTTTGCCCACAGTTCACCATCCAAAGCAGGGGGGGGTGTCAGGAGAAATCATGCAGAGCAGTATCCTGGAGGCAGGAACTGATGCAGAGGCCATGCAGGGTGCTGTCTACTGGCTTGGTCCTCATGGTTTGCTCAGTCTTCTTTCTTATAGAACCCAAGAGCAAAATCCCAATAATAGCATCATCCCCAAAGGGCTGGGCCCTCCCACATTAACCACTAATGAAGAAAATGCTTTACAGCTGGATCTTATGGATGTATTTTCTCAACTGAGGCTCCCTCCTCTCTGATGACTTCAGCTTTTTTCACGTTGAAATAAAACCAACCAGCCAGCACAATGCTGGAGCATGAGTAACCCATCTCCTGAGAGTCAGCTGACCCTTGAGCAATGCCTTTTTACCACTGTGGAGAACCAGAGCTGGGACATGTATCACCCAACTCTGCCTTTACGAGAACTGCTTAACTATGCAGCCCTTTTGCCCTAGTTACTCCTCTATTTGAATTTAAAGCTCCAGTTCGTACCTGGAAGACAGATGTGGGGATATTGGAGCCTTTATTGGCTCTTCTTTCCATTGTGCAGTGATTAAACACCCCCTTTTCTGCCTTTTATGATTACTGATCTATTTATTCAGGATGAGGAGCTAATTGCAGAATACTGGGGTTTCCAGAATCCAAACTTTTTTTCCTAAAACATTATAACTATCTTCTATTCCTAATAATTAAAAATCTTTATATATAACTCCTACTGCATCCTCTCCCTTCACAGACTCTCTCATGCCCTCCTTTCCACATTCATTATGTCTTTGTCATTACAACACAAGCATACACAGGCACATACACATGCACACCACACATGCATACACACACATATACATATATACATATACATACACATACACACATGTGAATATATAATCTATTATGTCCATTTAGCATTGCTTGACTGTACATGTGTCCAGCACTGACCAGTTGGTATTAGGTAACCTATGCAGGGCTCATTCCTGGAGCAAGCTGGTTCTCCTCTCTCAGCAGCCAGTAACCTCCTTAAGTACTTTGTCTAAGGGTAGGTCCTTGTGGAATTTCCTCTATTCAGGTTAACATGTCAGTTGATGGTGTCATTATGTTAGTCTTGTTCAGGCAGCCCTATTATTGAGAGTTCATATTAATATCCCTCATTTGACTTGAGGAAATGCTGTGACCTTTTCAAAAAGTAATTTCAGCATCGTTGATAAGCAGTTATCTCTATTTTCCTAATATTAAATTATTTTCCTGAACACTAAAAGTGGAAGAAACAGTGTTTTATCAAGTGTTTTCACATACTTCATCCACTCCAAGTACTTATACAATTTTTGAACTGGTTTCATTTAAATATTTCACATTATTTCTCTGAGAACTGCTGACTCTGAGTTGGGATGAGGTGGGTGGGTAGGGAGAAATCATGGCTGCGCTCCTGCTCCAAATGGTGAATGAGAAGGAAGGGCCACTATTCTACTTTTAGGAATGGGAGAAGGTATAAAATTGGAGCCTTGTATGTAGTGTTTCAGTTACCCAGAGTGTGCAGCAAAGGAACATGTCATCCTACCCATGGAAGTGTTGCTCAGGGCCTAGGAGCGTGAAGAGAGAGATGCCCCTCATCACTCAACTTGGGTACAGCAGATAAGGGTTTACTAGATCTGTATTTATTTATTCCTGTTTTCCACAAATATGAGAGACTTCTGCATCTTTAGCACAACTGTGAGTCAACATGTAAATGTGTAATTAAGAGGTGTCTATACCCAGGTCACAGAGTGTGATTTAGATTTCATCCATTAAGCTAGGCCTCGATTTACAAGAGCAATAAGCAAAAAACCTAAGCGCTTTCATATGGAGTGTGTGTGTGTATGTGTTTCTGTGTTTGTCTGCATGCACATGTGTGTGTATATTATATATGTGTGTATGTATGTATGTGTGTATGTATATATGTATATGTGTGTACATATATACATGTATATGCATATAAATATATATGTATATATGTATGTATAATAAAAGACAAAAAAACTAACGGGGAGCTGGATTGATGCTCAAAGATTAAGAGGACTTCCTGCTCTTACAGAGGACCAGAGTTCAGTTCCCAGAACTTGCATGGAGTAGCTCACAGCTCCGGGAATCTAGTGTCCTCCTCTGGCCACTAAAGTTAAGTATATATCCACACACATGCATGCATATACACACAGAAAATTAAAAATAAAATAAGATTTAGAAGCTATTAATTGTCTAAAAGCATCCCTGTTTTCTTCATCTGCTAGCAGTCGTTCCAGGTCGAGTTCCAGGAAGACCTGAGCTGTCACCCAGCGCAAACCTTCTGGAGGTGTTTTCTAGTCACCTACTGTCGAAGTTGAGAATAATCAAACAGTTGATACTTTATGTAGAAATAGAATGTGCTTATACCACATGTGCTTATATAACAGGACTGGGTCAGACTTATTACCACTCTTCATTTAATTAGATTATACTTGTATTTAACCACTCTATTAATTTAGATTATTTTACTTCTATTACTTCATTATTTATTGTTTCTTCTGGTATGTTTTCCAAAGACATTCTTTCAAATATATTCTAACATATATATGAGTAGAGGAAGAGAGAGACAGACAGACAGAGACAGACAGAGATAGAGATGGAGAGACAGAGACAGAAAGACAGAGAAACAAAACACTGTATCCATAATTTGATCTGAATTACTGTACCCACTTATTCCATAAACAGTGAATGCACAGATCAAACTATACATGTAACTTAAAGACATGTAAATTATTCTATAAAACTTCCAAAAGTGACAAACTCATGTCAAAATGTAACTGGGTATGTCATCCCATCCCTGTGATCCCAGGGCTTGCCAGGAGGAGGCCAGAAGATGTGGAGTTAAAAGACAGCCTGAGCTACATAGCAAGACTGTGCCTCATGATAAATAAATAATAAAAACCTACATTTTTTCAAGGAATTCAAGTGTATAAAGTGATGATTATGGGGGGAGGGGGCCAATGAAGTGAGAAGAGTCCTGATAGCTGCTAATCAGAAAGAATCACATTCATGGGAAGTCAGTGACAAGTTGGGTCAACACATACACGTTTTATCCTGAGAAAAGTATTCGATATTAAATATTATCTAATTGTCCACAACACCCCCTTTGAAGATGACCTCTTTCTTTCTCCCAAACATTTGCACAAAATAAACTAATTTTATAAGAGTATATGTTGATCAAGAATTTTCCACATGTCACTAGGAGATTCCTTCCAGGTACTGTGCTAAGAATAAGCTAGATTTTGACTGAGTGGTAAGAGGATACTTAATGATCCATTTTAATTTTCTAAGGGATAAAAACTCACTATAGAGTGTTTGCAAGAGTTTGCAAGTACATGTGCCACGAACTTGCTCTCCTGCCTCGTTGTTCTTCAGCAATGTCTGTAAAGTCCCAGTTTCTAAACTTATGTCAGGATTGTGTGCATTGTCTTTCAGTGTGGCCAGGATTGTGTGCACTGCCTCTTGGCATGGCCAGGATTGTGTGCACTGCCTCTCAGTGTGGCCATCTCTGCACAGATTCTGTATCCTTGTCTGGTCATCTTCACATGTACCGTTTGCATTTGCCTGAGGGACGCTTTGGAGGAATCCCTTCTGGGCTCAGTCTATCTGATACAGCACCTAATCCACATGCTGCCCTGGCCACGGCTGTGACCGCATCTCTCCCAGCTACCACATTAGTCACCTCACTGCTTTCAGACGAGAAATTGCTCCTCAGCTCTGTGGATAAGAATGTTCCGTGTCTGTAGGTTGTCTGTTTCTTTTTGCATGAAGTACCTATTACATTTCAATAATCCAATTGCAAAATTCTTTAAACTGAAGAGCATCAACACTCTGTTGCCTAGAGTTTGAAGATATTCTCCAGGAAATGGTACTTTGAAACCATTTTTATATGTTCCAAGGACACAAATTAAAGCATTTGGATCAATCCTCGCCTGTTTTAGAGGTTACTTATCTCAAACATTCCTAAGATAACTTAATTTTAAGAATTAAGAAAAATCTTGTGCTCTATATTTTATTTATGTCTATGGCAGCTGTCATGCTGCCAAATGTGCACCATTACAGTGTTTTGTGTTTATATTTTAACGCGAAACCCATTACGCTGTTATGTATCTCCTGCCATTTTTCTAATATAACTAGGACATCGTAGTTTAAAATGTAAAGGATGCTCAGATATGTCCCCTTGATCATGGCATGCCTGTCATCACTGCCATGCCCTCAGCAACTAAACAAATAGATAAATCACTGTTATATGCACAGTTGACAGGGAAATGAGTTTGCAAGTGTCTATTTGGTGACAGTTTGCATTCCTGTCCAGTCCAGATACAGTTCCCCATCTGTCACACCCTGCTTGGTACTAATCCCAGGGGCCACAGCATCAGTAGGGAGCAGATGTAAAGATGAGGAAATCTGCAGATGATACTTCTTCACAAAGGAGTAGTGCAATGGGAACGGATGAGGGAAAATGGAAAACCAAACAGAATAGTCAAACTGTATCTAAAAAGACATGGAATGAGTCAGCTTCACAGTACAAGATACACAGAGAGCAAATAAGAACACATGAAGAATGAGTTTAATACACACAGAAGAGGTAGAGATTGTAGAACAACTCAGAGAGAAGACAGTGATGACACCTGAGAGGTTGTGAATTTTGGAACAAAATCCCAAGAGAGAAGCAAAGCTGTGAAATCTGAGAGATGGGAAGGAGAGTCTAGCAAACATCTGTAGCTGAGGGTGGACCTGGATGTTCTGTTTCCTGCAGCACAGCAGAAAACACAAGTTAAAGTTCTCCCTCATTAGCCGGAGCTTTTTTCAATGAGGTGATTGAAGGGTAGGGGGTTCAAGGAGGTCACAATTGTGTTGGTTCTTGAACAGAAGGAAGAGACTCCAATAGGAACTCACCTGAAATGATCTACGGGCACACAGAAAGTCATGTGGAGTATTCATAAGTCTGAACACAATCCATTTCCATGACTGGCTTTTATGATTCAGGCTGGGTAATCCAAAAATTGTCATCTTCATGCTGGTGGCTTCTCAGTCCATGAGCCCAATTGTAGTGGTTATGTCTGGTTGTCAACTTGACTATATCTGGAATGAACTACAGTCCAGAATTAGAAGGTTCACTTGTGATCCTGATCATGAGGCTGGGAGATACAAGTTTCTAACCTGAATCTTAGCATGGAGATCTTGAGACATAGTGGCTATGAATCCCAAGAGACTAAGGCAAGGAGATCTCTGAGTTCAAGGTCATCTGGGACAAAGCAAGTCCCAGATCCAGGTGTAGTGGTATAAACCTTTAATCTGGGCCACACCTTCTGCTGGAGGCTTACAAAAGGAAAAGGAAGACTCTCTTCTTCACCTGCTTGCCTTGTGAGACTGAGCAACTGCTAGATCCTTGAACTTCCATTCACAGCTGCTGCTGACCATTGTTGGGGAGTTGGACTATAGACTGTAAGTCATCAACAAATTCCCTTACTATATAGAGACTAGCCATAAATTCGGTGACTCTAGAGAACCCTAACTAATACACCGATGCTTCAGGATTCCCAATCGAGTCCTGACATTCTGAGCAAACATGTTTGTCTTCAGTTCACATAAGTAGGGCTGAGAATCTGAGTTCCAAAGTAAATGGAGGTTGATAGTGACCAGCAGCAGCAGCAGCAGCAAGATAGATGTACTCACAAGCTAGGAGCAAAGGCAGGCAAGCAGAGCGTTGCTTTTCCTCTAGGTCTCCACTAAACAGTTCTGCCTATCCTTAGCAAGGAGCTTCTCCCTTCAGCAAATTCCTCCTGGAAATGCCCTCACAGACCTGCCGATAGGCTGCCTCTTAGTTGATTCAGGAGCCAATCAAACCGACAACATTTACCATCAGAACAATGAAGAGAGAAGTTACCCTCTGGGATCTCCAGAGTGTAGAAACTCTGACTTACAGAGCTGGAGATATAATGCTGGACTTGAGAAGCTGGGATTCTGGGGTTCAAGATCTAGGTTCCCACCAAGGGAGACTGAGGAGGAACAGAATTGGAGATTAGAAAACTGTAGTTGTTGTTAACCTAGGCATCTGACTAGGTCACCTAATTTCCACAAAGCCTTCTTCTAATTTTTACTTTGTAATCTTGCTTCAAGGGTTCCAGTGAATCCCTGTTCCTCCTGCTTATTCTTTTGTACTGATACAGTCTCTAAGAACCTCATTTAAAGAGCAGCCTGATGGTCAGTGTTAATTGTCAATTTAACAGAATCCCAAATCACCTAGGAGGTAGGCTTCTGGACATGCCTACAAGAAATTATCTCTCCTTTTGTTTTGTTTTTAGAATATCTTTTATTTATTCTTTGATAATTCCATACATTTATACAATGTATCTTGATCATATCACCATGAGGGGAATTATGTTATTGTGTTCCCTAAAGTGAGAAGACTGCTAGTCTTGGTCAGTCCTACTCTCTGGCTAGCATGCTGGGATGGAGACTAGAAGCTGAGTATCAGCTTGCACTCATCACCCTCAGCTTCTTGACTGCAGATGTGCTGTGACCAGCAGTGCCTCAGGCTCCGGCCACCAGGACTACTCTGCCATGATGGGCTTGTGAACTAGAATAACCCTCTCTTTCTTTAAGTTGCTCTGGTAGGGGTATTTTATGATAGTAGCAGGAAAATAACAAAGACAAGAAGATACAGAAAACAGTGTGTAAAACATCCTTTGAAGAATACTGAATTTAAAAGTAACTTAAAGGACGTACCAATCATATAGAAAAATAAGTAACAGTGTATAAAAACTTAACCCACTTCAGGCTAAGCTTGAAGCATGCTTCTCACTTTGAGGTCTTCTCAGCCAGCCTTGATGAAACAGTGACAATACTGGATACATAGTGTCTGGACTTGGATACAGAGTCCTAAGCCCAAGGAATGAAATGCACTTGGTTTGTACCAGAATCCCCATGGTGACTGGGCACACTGAGCCCATTTCTGTCCAATCACATGGAAGCTTTTAGTACTATGGTCAGCACTCAAGGGAGATACAGAGAAATCACAGGTCATAATATAAAGTCTCAGCCTGTTTTTACAATAGTACATTGTAAATAAGAACATTTTCTTCCCGTCTTCCTGTCTCTTTTTAGAATAGAAAGATAGTGTCTTCATCCTCCCAGTGAGAGTGTCCATGGGGAGGCTGAGGCTGTCCCAGAAAGCCCAGGAAAATGTGAGCAGGATAAAATCACTACATTGGTGACCACACACCAGGGGCTAAATGATGCAGGAATGGGCTCCCTGCAGTGTGAGGCAGCAGGTAGTAGAGGCCAAGACCACCTCCTCACTACTCAACTTAGTGAGTCACCTTCCAGGCTACACCAGCCCCATGCTTCTGAAAGCTCAAAAACTGGTTTCTTTGAAACACCACCCTATCCAGCATGAAGCTGGATATGACCTGTCACTGCTGGCCATGTGCAAATAGGAATACTCACAAATCTGCCTGCAGAGGCTGCCCCTGTAGCTCCTCCAAATAATGCTCTTCCCCACTCTCTCTACTCTTCCTTCCTTTTAACTGGAATTCTTCCTTTAAACTACTTTCTGTCAAAGCTGCTTAACCTTCACTTTATTTCCAGAAATGTGGGCTGGTGACTAGGGGCTTTCAATCTGTATGGTGGGTTTTTTTTTTCCTCCTTCTCCAACATTAGAATTTGACAGAAATTTGGGGACAGATTTGAAACTGGCAGGCCAGACTTAGGCACCCCATATTTCTTTGTTATTTGTGCTTAATACACTGCTGACAGCCCCATCTAGTTCAGTTCTTGGCAGTATTTGGGCTCTTGCCCCTTGGCACTATTCCCTGCTTTTTGAACACTCAGGGGATTTATTTAGGGAATTTTTTTTAAGATTCCATTTTTAGAGCAATGGAGGCAGAACTCTGTTCTGTTGAGCAGCCAAGAAATGCATCTTTGTCGTCGTTAATAATGACGGGAATGCACAAGGATTTCAAAGAAGAGAAATAAAACACATTGGAATCTTTAAAAGTTTCAGAAGGCATATGTAATCTTGGGTAAGGTCTGGACTTACAGACTCAAGAGATAGGGTCTATACAAGGGACTGTGTCTATGCAAGCCCACTCTTTTTTTTTTTTTTTTTTTGGTTTCTCAAGACAGGGTTTCTCTGTATAGTCCTGGTTGTCCTGGAACTAACTCTGTAGACCAGGCTGGCCTCGAACTCAGAAATCCACCTGCCTCTGCCTCCCAAGTGCTGGGATTAAAGGCGTGCGCCACCACTGCCCAGCAAAGTTTTTTTTTTTTTCTCCCCCTGTGAGCAAGCACCGGCGGGATTCGAACTTGGGAGAGACAAACAGACGGCCGCCTCGGACTCTAGAGCGCCGGGACTGCAGCGGTGTGCCACTGCTGGACGGCTGCAAGCCCACTCTTGCATTTGCTGAATTTTGGTTTAGCTCAATGAAATAAAAATTGCTCTGAAATATTCATGGTATGTGGGTATCCAACCTCCTGGGTATGGAGATCAAGGCTGTAGACACACTAGTCATATTCAGAACAGTAGCGCTACTGAGATAAACTTCAGTAATGCTGTGTGCTCATATGGGATTCCTTTCTCCCTGATGACCTTTCTCTTTCAGTAGTCACTGTGATTCACAAGTCAGTTGATCAACGGAAAGGTAAAGAAAAATCATAAGCCAAGAGAAAATTCATCAAAATATAATTATATTTCATTAGAAATCTACAACACATTCCCCTGCTACATATGTAGCAAAGGACTGCCTCCTCTAGCATCAGGGGAGGGGATACGCTTGGTCCTGTGGAGGTTTGATGCCCCAGAGAAGAAGGATACTAGAGGGGTGAGATGGGAGTGGGTAGATGGGTGGGGGAGCACCCTCTTATAAGAAAAGAGGAGATGGGATGGGTGAGGGGCTCATGAAGGGGAGATCGGGAAGGGGGACAACATTTGAAGTATAAAAGTAAAATAATTAATAATAAAAGAAATTACAACATTTGAGGACATTTTCAGCAAACTGTTAGCCTATGCCTAGGCCGTCCTCCAAAGACTCAGACATTGACACACAAGGACTGACAGGGACTATGTGCTCAGAGGATCTATGTACTGCATGTCAAGCTAAATCAGAAAGCTTTGAGAGAGCCAGGTGTGGCGGAATGACCTTAATTAGTGCTTCAGAGGCAGTGGCAAGAAACTGGCTTGAACTCAAGATCAGCCTGAGCTACATTGTGAGACTGTGTCTCAAAAAACAAACAACAAAATTACCTCACAACCACCCATCCCCAAAAAACTAAATAAACAAACCACAAACAAAACATAAACTACTTTGAATTGTATTATTTAAAATAGATATTTGTACCGTTCTCCACGTATAAATGTACTGAACTACTAAAAAATTAAAATCAGTTCTTTGTGAAATTATTTTCCTAACAGTTGAGAAAAGGTTTAACTAAATCCTAAAGTTTCACAATTAAAAGCATTTCATGGGTATATTGAAAAAGACCACTCCAATATGCCAGTAGATACCTGTAATCAAATGTTGGTGGACTCTAGACTGTGGCCCCAGCTGGAGCTGACCTTTCAATACTGATGAGTGTACTTGTTTCTGATACTTTCAGATAGATATACTGAAAATATAACCAGCCGGAGCTGCAGCGATGGCTCAGTGCATAAGCAAGTGCCAGGAGAGCATGATGACGAGTTCAGATCCCAGGACCCAAGTGCATGCTGATGGGAATGTGCATGCAATCCAGCCTACAAACAGAGAAGGGAGCTCTCCAGAACACAGTGAGAAGAGCCATGCCAGGAGTCTAAGGGTTACTCAAAAAACTGACCGATAAATAAGATGAGAGAACAATGAAGGATGATTTCAGAAATCTCCCTCAGGCACCACAGGCACCCACCCAATTGTGCCATACATGTAAAACATGCATACACAGGCACCCACTCACATGTGCCCACACACACATGAAAACATACACATACAAATTAAAATGAAAAAAAATACATTAAATAAGCAAAATAAAGCATGACCTGACACCTTCAAGTTTTATTAAGATATTTGTTTGTCAGAAAAACATAAAACACTACACAGCCCTTTGAGGAATACAAACAAACAAAAATTGCCATCCCTAATCTAACTTTAATAGTCTGGAAAACAGGGAGGTTTGGGAAATAGACTGAAGAAGAAAACGTGTTTGACCCTTAAATCATTGAATCTCCGGTGTCTAGATGATAAAATACTGTGATATCTTTAACTAAGCTATATTTTTAACAATAAATATGTAACCTCCCAACTCCCTGACAAGAGACAAACGTTCTCTTGCCATAACTGAGTGTGGCCCAGGCTGTTCTCAACAGAACAACACAGGGCTGGCTACTTGTTGTTCAGAATATGGTGGGTTCCTCCCATTCAGTGGGCATACCCACAGGCCACATGTGATGTTTGTGGAAATTTTGGTCATACTGAATACTACGTCTGTCTGCTGGTAAATCATGCCGTATTTAGGAATATGGCATGGCTGCCTGGTGACCTGTGGCATGGTGTCTCTTAAACCAGCTGTGGTAAGGAGATGCTATGAAGGACATACAGTACTCTTCCTACCAAGGAGGGAAAATCAAACGTGGCATTTTTAAGCACCTGAATTCATTACACTTCTGTAATAAGGCACAACACCAAGGCAACTATTAGAAGAAAAGGTTTATTGGAGTTTCAGAGTCCATGATGGCTGAGCAGAGGCATGCAGTCTGGTGGTGCTGAAGCTGAAGGCTAACATCTTGAACCGTGAGCATGATGCAGAGAGAGCAAACTGGGAATGGTGTGTGACTTTGAAACATCAAAGCTCACCTCCAGTGACATACTTACTCCAGCAAGGTCACACCTGCTAAGCCTCCCCAAAGGGCACTGCCTACTATGGACCAAGTAGTCAAACACCTGAGCCATTTCAAACCCACAGCATACTGCCTCTCCTTAGCCAGAAGAATTGTCAAGCACATCTACAAAGCTGCTAAGCTCCACAAGCCTTCTACCTTTCCAGGGTCAGGGATTCAGAGAAGAGAGTACTGAGGTGTGCAAGGGAATATGTTTTTCTGCAGATACAGGAGCCCAGGCAGGGTGCACTTGGTCTGGAATTCCACTAGACAATGAGGATTGAAGGGACTCTGGCCAGCTCAGGCATGGGGGACATTGCTGTGCCAAGCCTTGCCCTTCTCCCCAGTTCCTTCTACCATACTAAAAACCCTTAGATTACATTCCTATACTTAGGCACCAAGGTCTTTTTCCCTTATTTGGCCACTTCTTCCTCCTGAGGTTGACTACTAATGTCTGGTTGTCAAAATATTGAAGTCCAGCAATCAAAAGCCCCCATGGCTCACCTAATTAACACGCCCAGTTAAAATTAAACACCTCATCCTAAAGTGGGGTTTCTTCCTTGTACCTTTATAAGCTGCCATTTTTCTATGGGTCATCTCTGTCTCCTCTCTATCCATAGGCAGTCCTTTGTCCTTTGGGACAAATATCTCCTGCCCCTCTTCCTTGTTCCCTTTCCCTTCTCCCTCATCCTCCATCTCTTATCCTTGTTCCTATTCCCTGCCCTCTGTCCCCCCGGTACAAGTAAATCTCCTTTGTGCTAAGAACTCAGTCTTGGGGGTCCTGAGCCAATACTGATCTCTTTCAAGGGTGGTCTTAAAATTCTGCTCCTTCCATTTCTACCTCCTGAGCACTGGGACTTTTGGGGGTACAGTGTGTTCCATTCATGAGGTTACCAGGATTTAACAGCTTCACGTATGCTAGGCACACACACTACAACCAAGCTCCAAGCCAGACCTCACACTCTCAAGTCTCTAGCACTTCAGTCTCTTCCACAAGGCAGCTGCCTTTTTCTCTATTAAATAGCTTCAAAATTGGAAAATAATCCCATTCTCTAATCCTTAACAATATAAGTCAGAGATAACAAATTTGAGGAGACATTAAGATACATCATAATACCAGATCATCAAATCAGACAAGAATTAGACATTTAAAAACATCATCAACTTTTGTCATACTTTGCTTTTAAGAGCTGGCTCTGGGAGACAGAGAAAGGAGAGTAGAATCGAGGTACCCTGTCATTTCTGTCTACTTACAGGAGAGTACGCCCTGGATGTCACCACACAAATAAAGCACCTTCTGTCATAAACATCTCCATTTTATGTCCTCATAAATGCATGTACTTATTAATTGTTTGAAAAATATCTTATGTGAATGGGTGTTTTGCCTGCATGTATGCTGTGCATCATATGTAAGCCTGGTGTCCATGGAGGCCAGATACAGGGACTTCAGGAAAAACAACAAGTACGCTTAGCCACTGAATTATCTCTCCAGTCACTCCTCTTACGAATATTTTAAGGGACCCTGCCAGTATACTCATGAAATCTGTGTGGGTGTAAGATATATAGGTTCTGCTAAAAGATTTTGTAGATAATGTTTATCTTATCTTTTGTTGTTAAATGCTGTCAAAATTGACATTAGCATTTCCAGATGTCATTTTTAGTTATTCTGTGCTTGTTTACAATGTTTCTCCCCTTTCCTCCTTCATGTTGCAGGTTCCTATGATGAAGATATCATATTATAAGATAAAGATATGGACTTGACTTTTGACAATCTAGTCTACACAGTATTAAAAGTGTCCTCATCCTGTGTCCATGAAGACGGCCTTACGCTGACCTTGTACATTTACTTAAGGACTAATTAAGATAGCGTGTGCAGACTGCCCAACAGACACGCAGGCTCTGAGCAAACCTGGTGATACTTAGGGATATACAGCATGATTATTATTGAACTCGAGAGACCAGACCAGAAAAAGGGAGGTCAATCGCTTCCCACCAAATCCAAGCCCCTCTGTTCTAGGGTGTCTGAGATGTTTGCAGTCCTTCATCTTCTTCAAGGCAGACACACGGACTTGTCCAGGTAGATAGGAAGTAAGAAGTTCTGAGCTGCTCCTGGCTGTACCCAACCATTAACCTGTTCTCTGTCTCATCAGCTACTAAAATGTGCCTTTCCCGAGTCCATATTTAATCAGCCTAGAAGATCAAGTTACCTAAATAGACAGCTACCCTGGACATTCATGCTAATGTAGAATGGACCATCTCTGAGAAAACAGGCATTCTGTGGCTAATTCCCCAAGACGCTGTTGTTTCAGAATAACATAGACATTTTGGTTTGTATGCTTGTATCCAGATAAAACTCAGCCACTCATTATAATCAAGGCCATATTGTTTGGAAAGTCCAAGTGTCTCAGTGCCAATCACTTTCCCGTCTTCCCATGTCCAACCCTGGGTGTAGCACATTCAAGGAAGGGGCGGATAAACAAACATTTGGTAAAAGGCAGAATTTCCTCTTGTACTTTGTGACTCCTGTAAAATAGGTGTAAATGCTGCCTTGCGCTAGTGTACAATCAAAATCAAGCTGCCAATTTTGTAGCTAATTTTCATCTTGCGGTCTTCTCACACTGAGGCTCTGTGCAGAATGCATATTGGCAAATGTCTTGATTCTTTGCAGTCCTGATAAGCAGAACAGGCTGTCTTAACAAATAGCTGTCTCTAAGAACTGACTTTGTAAAGAGTAAAACACAACAGAGAGGATGTGGATGACCTTTGGCTTCTGGTTTATAATAGGTGGTGATCAATATCAGGTATTTAAAAGGACTTGTAGCACAGAAGCTATAATTCTGTCCACACCCATGCTGCCTCGACAGGAAAGACAATGACAACACCAGTGTTGGCTCTTTCTGCTCTGCCTCATACTTCTATATGCTTGATGTTTCTAGAGAATTTGTAACAACCAGGTACACAAATTAAAATTTGAAGTAAAGGAAAGATTAATTCAGTAATGTCTTACACTGTACTTTTTATCTAGATGGGAATTTTTTATTTAAATTTATTTATTATGACAGTTAAGCCTTGTCAGGTTATTTCAACATCTTAGTGGAAATATATTTCTGTTTTACTTGAAAAAACGGAGATAACTATGGGAATTTTAATTCAGAGTAAATGCTAGCTAGTGCTTAACATATTTAAATATATTTCAACAAAACCCAACTACATTACTATTAAATTCAATGCACTTGTCACTGGTGTTTCACTTAAGTTCACAGTGTGGAGTCCTGTCTCTGCAGCCAGGATCATCTCCAAACTGTCCCAGGGTCTCACACAGAGGCTGCATCTTCAGAGCTGACTGTCATGAGGTTTTTGTACTCTTTCTCTGGTTCACATGCTTTCCATTATTATAAATTTGCTCCTTTCTGGTTCTGAGCTCACTGCCAGGGAGGTTCCACAGTCTTATTCTGGATCATGTATCTCTTATTTACTTAGCTCCTTTCTGGGACTAATCTCAAAGAATATAATTTCTAATATTAAGGTTTCTATCTATTTGTAATTTTCTGTTTCATTTTGCTTATAGACATACTTGAATTGATTCTTTACAAATTCACCACAGTAATCCCTTGATTGGGTTATTCAGTCTATATATTTAATGTCATTATTGACATAAGTGTCATCAGACATGCCATTTTTTTATTTTATTCTGTCTCTTTTTTTTTATTTCTGGAATCTCCTTTCATTTTCTAATGTGATTTCTAGGATTGCATTTTACTTAGTGTATTGAATTTTATCTATATTTCTTTGAATAATTTTAGAGCTTTATTGATTATAACATGCATCTTTAACTTATCACAATAAACAGAGTTATTCAATTACTTCTGGGAAACATAGTAACTCTCAAATATATTCCTATACTTTATGCTCGTTTTAATATCTATTAACCCTATTACGTCATAGATTGAATGAAACAGCAATGCTGTTTTTGCCTTAAACAGTCCCATATATTAAATTAGATAGAAAATGGTATAAATATATGAAAACTAGATGATAACTAAATGTATGGTAGATCATCCAATAAACAGATATTTAGATATAAACATAGATGATAAATAGATGTTTGATACAGATGATTGATTGATAGATGATAGATACAGATGGTTCCATACATGAGAGATAGACAGAAACAGATGATCAACAGGGGCCACTGATGGATTTAGTAAGAGAAATATTGGTTTGGCTCACAACTTCTGTGTCTCCCAATGTTGGGACCAATAAGGCAAGTTTACTCAAGAAGCATAAAACAGTTAGGTTTGTGAGAGGCTCCACAAGCAGACTCATGCTGTCCTCTGAAAAATGATCAGGAGACCAGCAGTTCTTCAGGTCCTTTTTGGAGTGCTCTGGTAGAGGCTGTCATTGTTGGCCCATGTTTAGAATATGTATTGCCTGGCCCATCTCCAGCAGGTCTAATCAGGCAGTGTGATGACTTGTATGCTAGTATTTTCGAAATAAAAACATATCTCAAAGGAAATATATCATTGTCTCAATACAAATTGATAGCTGAGGTGTCAGCTGCTGTGCTTGCTCCTAAAGTGTCTTGGTTGGTGTGTGGCTGTCTCTTTCTTGTTCTGAGAGTAGTTTTTCTCTGTGCATGTATGTGTTTCTCTCTTCTTGCAGGAGGAAGTTCCTGTAAGGGATCTGCTCCATTTGACCTCTTTAAGGCCCTGACTCTGGGTCCAGTCACATGATCTGGGGCTGGGATGAGAGATTCAACACAGAGATTTGGAAAATCTCATTATATCAGATCCTAGTCCTTCAGTACATAGGCATAGCATACATTATTGCTTTACCATCAGAACCATTGGCAGAGTGCCCTATAGATCTTTCCTTGATCATTGTATAAAACAAACCCCATGTAGAAATTACCCCACATAGCCTTTTAGCCATCACAAACCACTGTACTAGTCGGGATTCAATGAATTCAGTTATCTTCCACTGCTCTCAGGTGGATCATTTATTTAAATGAATAAGATACCCTAATCTTCATGCTTAATGGTGTGTGTGTGTGTGTGTATGTGTTTGTGTGTGTGTTTTCAAGACTATATCTGTTTGTGACACGGTATCGTAGTTTGAATAAGAATACTACCTCTATAGGCTTATATATTTGAATGCTTATTCACCAGGGATTGATACTATTTGAAAGGATTAGAAGGATTAAGACTTGTGACCTTTTGGGAGGAAGTACGTTACTGGGGGGTGGGCTTTGAGGTTTCAATAGCCCATGGCAAGCCCAAAGTCTTGCTGTGTCAGCCTACAATCAGAATGTAGTACTCAGCTTCAGCTCCAGTGCCTACCTGCATGCCGCAGTACTGCCTGCTATTACAATGATAGAATAAACCTCTAACATTGTAAGCAAGGCCCCAATTAAATGCTTTCTCTTATAATAGTTGACTTCATCACAATGCCTCTTCCTAGCAATAAAACAGTGACTAAAACACATGATGTTATCTTTGCCCCTGTATCCACCATTTAATGCCTCCTCATCCTTTCATGGGGACTGGAAATAGCATCTAGGATAATCTTAGACAAGCAATTTTAGAATGGCTACAGAGCAAGACAACTGGAGACAAATGTCTTCAATTTGACTTTATCTAATACTAAAAGTTACTTTCTACTTCATTTTGGAAGTGGGGTTTATATACAAAGAGAATACTTAAATTGAAAGGGCTTTGAGTTTTGTCTTATTTACATTTTCATGTAAATCTTCAGGAATTTTATGCAATGTATTTTAGTTATAATCTCCCTTACCATCTAAGCTTTTCAACTTCATGTCTTCTTTAAAACAAAACAAAACATCAAGGTCACTTTGCATTGCCCATATACTTCTGAGTATGGGACCACCTCCTGTAGCATTGTAGACCATTAGGGGCCATATCTTTAAAGAAACATAAAAGTGTCTTCTGTCTTTCTCCCTCCCTCTCTCCTTCCCTCCTCTCTCAACAGTTATTAACTATCATCTATAGTTAATAAGCTCCTCAGTTAGGGGTAGGACCTTGTCACCACCTCCCTTCTCCATGTTGTATACATGTGTAATCTAGAGCTTGCACAGGTCTTGTGTGTGCTATCATAACCACTGTGAGTTCATATGTGTAACTTCCCTGCTGTGATAAGAAAAGACTGTTCCACGGAAGTCATCCACCACTTTTGGCTCTTGCAATCTTTCTGTCCTCTCTTCCACATTGATCAGTGAGCCTTAGGAGAAGGGAGTGTGAATATTCCAGTCTCTTATTTTCTATACTTTGACTAGCTGTGGGCCTCTGTGTTACTCAGTGACTACTTCAGATAGAAGCTTATCTGATGAGGGCTAACAGCTGCACTGGATATAACAGTAAGTCATAAAGAATCAGTTCAAAACTATGTTCATTTAGCAGAAATAGTAGTAGGTTCTCTTTAGTGTCTATGTCCTGTCTAGCTATATGTTCTTGGCCCAAGTAACAGTGGCATGTATGGGTTTTACCTCATGAAGCCTGCCTTACATCCAGTCATGAAGTAGCTGCATACTCCCATGATAGCCTGTCACTAGCACGGCAGTGGTCATGACTGTGTCATGCCAGTCCAGGATTTTATTGTTTCTATTTTTTCTAAAATGAAACTGTAGAGAGGAGTAGATCCTTGTTCCAACTATTGCAGTAACTGTTCCTCTCACATTTTCATGAAAATCTTTATGTGTAACAACTAACCTTGAGTGCTTCAAAGAGTCTTCTTGTGTCTCTTGCTTGGGCTTTCCTGGTGCTCTGTATGTGCCTGAATTTCTTAGACACTATTATTTCAACTGTAATCTTGCTTTTTGCTGTTTCTAAGACTCCAGTACCATACACATTAACACAACCAGAATGGTTCCACAGAGTACCTGATCTGAGAGTGCTTATCCCTCTTCAATTTCTTCCTCTGTTTTATAAAAAGGTTTTTAAAAATTATTTTGTGCAAGTGTGTGGATATCCGAATAGGTCAGGGGAGGACATTGGATCCCCAGGAATTGAAGTTGCAGGTGTTGTAAGTTGTCTAAGGTGGGTGCTAAGAACTGAACTCAGGCCCTCTGGAACAATAGCAAGCAGTAATAACTGTGAGCCTTTTCTTATCCTTTTCTCTGATTTTAGGTAGTCTAATATCACTATTCTATTTCTAAGTTTATCCTGTCTTTCTCCTTCAATCCGGAACCATCTGTTGATTGCTTTTAGCAAAATTGTGATTACAAACATCACAAATTGTAACTGTCCCTTTTCCATATTCTTTTATTCTGTAGAATAAACACACTCATGTGTACCCCAATATACGTACACCACACACACTCATACACCTAAAATAAATAATTGACAGCCAGAAGCCTGTAGTTGTAGCCAAATATAAGCAACATGGGCCCCAAATTCCCATAGCCATTAATTTAAAGTGGTCCAATTTGAGAAGACTAGAGGCACTGAGGAGAGAAAATATTTCCCAAATGGAAACGCTCTTTTTCTCTACCTTAAATTAATTCCCACAAATAATGATTCAAGAGATGTTAGCAATTACAAGAAAAATCTCAAACCCCACAGGGAATCAAGACATCGTGACAAAGAAGAAGAAAAGGTTACTTTAAAATGGAGCTTGAAACTCGCTCCTATGCAATACGTCTCATATGGCCAATTCTTTTGCTCCAGTTAGAGGAATAGAAATTAAGTTCAAACATTGAAAACAGGGGACTTATTAAAGATAATTGTGTCGGTTTCATGTCTGTTGCTGTGATTTATCAACTGTGATTTATATTCTGATAAAAATCTACTTGGGGAGTGAGGTGTTGATTACAAGTCATGGCAGGGAAGCCAGAGTGACAGAAGCTTAAAGCAGTTATGTCCATAGTCAAGAGCAGAGAACTGAATGAGTGCTGTGCTCACTTGTTTGCCTGTTTGATCTCAGCTCAGCATCACTACATTTTATATACAGTTAAGAGCTCCCTGCCCAGGGAATGGTATTGCCCATAGTGGGCTGAGTCTTCCGTTTTTGGTTTTTTTTTTTTAATTGGATATTTTATTTATTTAAAATACAGATGTCATCCCCTTTCTCCATTTCCCTTCTATAGAACCCATTATCCTATACCCACTCTTCCTTTAAGCTTTTATACAATTTTGATTACATGCATTTATTAAGGTCAGTTCTAGGTTGAGGGTCTAGCAATACAATAGATGCAAATAATCAAGGAACAAGCAATGAAGACTGCCGTGATCACTGTTTCTAAAGGCTTATCAGGATGACCAAAGTATCTGAGCCTACTTCCCTGTCCTAGCCCAAGGTCATTTTCACATCTGAAGCCTACTTCCTTGTCCTAGCCTAAAATTTAGATTCCTGTCTGAAATTACTTCTTTGTTCTAGCCTAATATTTAGATTCCTGCCTGAGATTACTTCTTTGTTGTAGCCTAAGATTTAGATTACTACCTGAAATTACTTCTTTGTTCTAGTCTAATGTCAGATTCCTGCTTGAAGTCTACTTCCTTGTCCTTGGCCAATGTCATATTCCTGCCAAACAGCATATTTCCTTATCCTTGACCCATGTCAGCTTCTTGCCAAACAGCCCCAAAGACTCTCCACCTCTCCCCCTTTTATATTTCCTTAACAAGACTGAGCCTGTATTAGGTCATTCTGACAAGAACGCCTTCCTTACCCATCATGGAATATGCATTATCAAAAGCAATGTACTTATGTCTTAGGTTGCTAACGCTCTGTGCAGAATCTTACCCGTCCTTGGCTTTCAAGCCTGTTAGTTTAATAACTCTGTCTGGGGGTCCATTTTCAGGTTCAAGCCATGTACTTTGGCTGCCAACATGTTGATGTTGTTAAAGATAAGCTTTACCATGATGGACAAGAATAAAAGTATTCCCAGGACAAGAAGGGCTAGCCTGATCAAGCTATATATGCCATTCCTGCAGTTTGACCAAAATGGAAATACTGATCTCAGGTCATGGATAATTTTATCAGCATTATCTGCACCATCAAAGCTCAACAGAGCAACATTATTTAAATTCATAATCTCACTATGTAAAGTTAACACATCCAGAGAGGTGTTAGGATTATTCCAAATATCCTACAGGTGTCTTTAAACTTTTTTCTAATTATAATGACAATAATTGTGAATTTCAAAAGTAACACTACTCCAATGATATTTGTCATGACACTTGAGATGGCTCCTAACTCTTGAACCCTAAACCTCCTTCAGATAATTTGAATGGGTTATAGAGCATCATCCATTGTTCCAGATACCTATATAAATCCTTTTCTATACTCAATACATTCGTAACATTTTTTTTGCTAGATGGTTAACAAAAATAGTTGTCTTAACTCCTTGTGTCAATGCTATTGCAGAAGCAGTGGTGCTAGCAATTAATGGAATTAAAGCTGTTATACCAGCAATAATCAAGCCCACTCCCCTCTTGCTTCTGCTTAAAACCTAACTCACTTCTTCCAGTACTTTCAAGCTTTTTTCAGTGAATCAAGGTTTTCTAATTCTCAGGGCAGTAAGACAAAAGCTGGTTGATTGACCCCCCATAACGGACATGTCAGGTTTCAACACACTAATATAATTGGAAATTATACAGTCAATGCAACTTACAATGAATACTGTAGAAGACACAAAACCAATTTTAGCTTGACAATTCAAAGAGCCGTAAAACATGCACTAACCCTTGTTTGAAATTCAGATCCTGTCCCAACTTTATCTCTTGGTATCATAACATCATAGTGAGCTACAGCTAACTTCCAAATATTTCTCTGACAAAGTCCAGATCCAGTCTTCCAAACATAGACTGTTATTTCCCATATTGGATTGATTTCTAGAACAGTACATGATTGACTCCTAATAGCTGGTCACCTTTAAGAAGAATACAAAAGACATTATAATTTCTCTTGATTCTCTATCCCACAAGGTCTCAAAATGTGAGACAAGGCAGCTTGTCCCATCTGGGATATAGTCAATCGAAAGTGGGTCAAGAATTTATGTCCAATACAGCTCCCCAGTCACCCTTGTCATAGAACTCAGCAAATTCACAAGTTGGCATTATTCTTTGTCTCAGCAACAATATGTCTCACCAATCTTTTTAAAGTTCCATGGACCTCTTCCACAATACCTTGTCCTTGAAGATTATATGAAATCCCCATAATAAATTGTTGATAGAAAGTCTCGACTGCTCAACTACAATTGCCAGACCCATTATCTGTTTTTTTTTTTTTTTGATATTTTATTTATTTACCTTTCAATGTTATCCCTTTCCCATTTTCCCCCCAAAACCCCTTATCCCATTCCCTCTCCTCCTACCTCTATGAGGGTGTGTTCCCACCAATCACCCATTTCTGCCTCCCTGCTCTTGAATTACCCAACACTAAGGAATCCAAACTTTCAGGGACCGAGGCCCTCGACTTCCACTGATGCCTGCCTGACAATGCCACTCTCAACTAACTATACAGGTGGACCCATGAGTCCCTCCCTTTGTGTTATCAGGATGGAGGTTTAGACCCTGGGAAATCTGGTTGAATACTTTGATATCCCTTCTAAGAAGGACCAAAGCACCCACAATTTGGTCTTCCTTCTTCTTCTTGAGCTTCTTGTGTCTATGTGTTGTATCTTAGGTATTGTGAGATTTTAGGCTAATATCTACTTATCAGTAAGTGCACACCATTTGTGTTCTTTTGTGATTGGGTTACCTCACTAGGGATGATATTTTCCAGTTCCATCCATTTGTCTAAGAATTTCATGTACTCATTGTCTTTAATAGCTGAGTAGTACTCCATTGTGTAAATGTACCACATTTTATGTATCCATTCCTCTGTTGAAGGACATCTGGGTTCTTTCCAGTTTCTGGCTATTATAAATAAGGCTACTATGAACATAGTGGAGCATGTGTCCCTGTTGTATGGTGAAACATATTTTGGGTATATGCCCAGGAGTGGTATAGTTGGGTCCTCAAGTAATCCTATGTTCAATTTTCTGAGGAACCACCAGACTGATTTCCAGAGTGGTTTTACCAGCTTGCAACCCCACCAACAATGGAGGAATGTTCCTCTTTCTACACATCTGCAGTCACTTGTTTTTTACCTTAGCCATTCTGACTGGTGTGAGGTGGAATCTCACCTGATGACTAAGGCTGCTGAACACTTCCTTAGGTACTTCTCAGCCTTTCGAGCTTCCTCAGTTGAGAATTCTTTGTTTAGCTCTGTAACCCATTTTTAATAGGGTTATTTAATTATCTAGAGTCTAATTTCTTCAGTTCTTTGTATACCTTGAATATTAGCCCTCTATCAGGTGAAGGAATGGTAATGATCTTTTCCCAATCTGTTGGTTGCCACTTTGTCCTATTGACGGTGTCCTTTGTTTTACAGAAGCTTTGCAGTTTTATGAGGTCCCATTTGTCAAGTCCTGATCTTAGAACATAAGCCATTGGTGTTATGTTCAGGAACTTGGCCCCTGTGCCCATGTGTTTGAGGCTTTTCCCCATTTTCTCTTCTATTAGTTTCAGTGTAGCTGGCTTTATGTGGAGGTCCTTGATCCACTTGACTTGAGCTTTGTACAAGGAGATAAGTATGGATCAATCTACATTCTTCTACATGCTGACCTCCAGTTGAACCAGCACCATTTGTTGAAAATGCTATCTTTATTCCACTGGATGTTTTTACCTCCTTTGTCAAAGATCAAGTGACCATATGTATGGGAGTTCATTTCTGGGTCTTCTATTCTATTCCATTGATCCTCCTGCCTGCCTCTGTTCCAATACTATGCAGTTTTTATTACTATTGCTCTGTAGTAAAGCTTGAGGTCAGGGATGGTGATTCCCCCAGAAGTTCTTTTATTGTTGAGAATAGTTTTAGCTATCCTGGTTTTTTTGTTATTCCAAATGAATTTGAGGATTGCTCTTTCTATCTCTGTGAAGAATTGAGTGGGAATTTTGATGGGAATTGTATTGAATCTGTAGATTGCTCTCAGCAAGATAGACATTTTTACTATATTAATCCTTCCAATCCATGAGCATGGGAGATCTTTCCATCTTCTGAAATCTGCTTCAATTTCTTTGTTCAGGGACTTGAAGTTCTTATCATACAGATCTTTTACTTGCTTAGCTAAATTCACACCAAGGTATTTTATATTATTTGTGATTATTGTGAAGTGTATCATATCCCTAATTTTTTTCTCAGCCTGTTTATCTTTTGAGCAGAGGAAGGCTACTGATTTGTTTGAGTTAGTTTTATATCCGGACACTTTGCTAGAGTCGTTTATCAGGTTTAGGAGTTTTCTGGTGGAAGTTTTGGGTCACTTAAGTATACTATCATACCATCTGCAAATAGTGAAATTTTGACTTCTTCCTTTCCAATTTGTATCCCTTTGACCTCCTTTTGTTGCCTAATTGCTCTGGCTAGAACTTCCAGTACTATATTGAATAGGTAGGGAGAGAGTGAGCAGCCTTGTCTAGTCCCTGATTTTAGTGGGATTGCTTAAAGTTTCTCTCCATTTAGTTTGATGTTGGCTACTGGTTTGCTGTATATTACTTTTACTATGTTTAAGTATGGGCCTTGGTTTCCTGATCTTTCCAAGACTTTTATCATGAAGGGGTGTTGAATTGTGTCAAATGCTTTCTCAGCATCTAGTGATATGATCATGTGGGTTTTTTTTCTTTGAATTCATTTATATAGTGGATTACACTGATGGATTTCCATATATTGAACCAACTCTACATTCCTAGGATAAAGCCTACGTGATCATAATGGATAATTGTTTTGATGTTTTCTTGGATTCGGTTTGTGAGAATTTTATTGAGTATTTTTGCATTGATATTCATAAGGGAGATTGGTCTGAAGTTCTCTTTCTTTGTTGGGTCTTTGTGTGGTTTAGGTATGAGCATAATTGTGGCTTCATAGAATGAATTGGGTAGTGTTCCATCTGTTTCTATTTTGTGGATCAGTTTATAGAGAATGATATTAAGTCTTCTTTGAAGGTCTGATAGAACTCTGCACTAAAACCACCTGGTTCTGAACTTTTTTTGGTGGGGAAACTTTTAATGACTGCTTCTATTTCTTTTGTGGTTATAGGACGGTTTAGATGGTTTATCTGCTCCTGATTTAACATTGGTAACTAGTATTTGTCTAGAAAATTGCCCATTTCATCCAGATTTTCCAACTTTGTTGCGTATAGGCTTTTGTAGTAGGATTTTTTGAATTTCTTCAGTTTCTGTTGTTATGTCACCCTTTTCAGTTCTGATTTTATTAATTTGGATACTGTTTCTCTGCCTTCTGATTAGTCTGGCTAAGGGTTTATCTATCTTGTTGATTTTCTCAAAGAACCAGCTCCTGGTTTTATTGATTCTTTGTATAGATCCTTTTGTTTCTACTTGGTTGATTTCAGCCCTGAGTTTGATTGTTTTCTGCCATCTACTCCTCTTGGGTGTGTTTGCTTCTTTTTGTTCTAGAGCTTTCAGGTGTGTTGTCAAGCTGCTAATGTATGCTCTCTTCAGTTTCTTTTTGTAAGCACTTAGAACTATGAATTTTCCTCTTGGCACTGCTTCCATTGTGTCCCATAAGTTTTGGTATAATGTGTCTTCATTTTTATTAACTTCTAAAGAGTCTTTAATTTCTTTCTTCATTTCTTCCCTGACCACATTATCATTGAGTAGAGTGTTGTTCAGTTTCTACATGAATGTGGGCTTTCTGTTGTTTTTGTCATTATTGAAGACCCAGCCTTAGTCCATGGTGATCTGATATGATGCATGGGATTATTTCAAATTTCTTGTATCTGTTGAGGCCTGTTTTGTGACCAATTATATGGTCTATTTTGGAGAAGGTACCATGAGTTGCTGAGAAAAAGGTATATTCTTATGTTTTAGGGTGAAATGTTCTATAGATATCTATTAAATCCATTTGGTTCATAACTTCTGTTAGTTTCACCATATCTGTTTAGTTTGTTTCCATGATCTTTCCATTGCTGAGAGTGGGGTGTTGAAGTCTCCCACTATTATTGTGTGAGGTGCAATGTGTGCTTTGAGCTTTAGTAAGGTTTCTTTTATGAAAGTGGGTGTTCTTGGATTTGGTGCATGGATGTTCAGAATTGAGAGTTCATGTTGGTTGACTTTTCTTTGATGAGTATGAAATTTCCTTCCTTATCCTTTTTGATAGCTTTAAGTTGAAAGTCGGTTTTATTCGTTATTAGAATGGTTACTCCAGCTTGTTTCTTAGGACTATTTGCTTCAAAAATTGTTTTCCAGCCTTTTAAGGTAGTGTCTGTGTTTGTCACTGAGGTAGGTTTCCTGTATGCAGCAAAATGCTGGGTCCTGTTTACATATCCAGTCCATTAGTCTATGTCTTTTTATTAGGGAATTAAGTCCAATGATGTTAAGAAATATTAAGGAAAGGAGATTGTTGCTTCCTGTTATTTTAGTTATTAGAGGTGGAATTATCTTTGTGTAGCTATCTTCTTTTGGATTTGTTGGAAGAAGATTACTTTCTTGTTCTTTCTAGGATATAATTTCCCTCCTTGTATTGGAGCTTTCCCACTATTATCCTTTGTAGTGCTGGGTTTGTGAAAAGATAATGTGTAAATTTGGTTTTGTCATGGAATATCTTGGTTTCTCCATCTATGGCAGTTGAAAGTTTTCCTGAGTATAGTAGCCTGGGCTGGCATTTGTGTTCTCTTAGGGTCTGTATGACAGCTGTCCAGGATCTTCTTACTTTTATAGTATCTGGTGAGAAGTCCGGTGTAATTCTGATAGGTCTGCCTTTATATGTTATTTGGCCCTTTTCCCTTATTGTATTTAATATTCTTTCTTGGTTTTGTGCATTTGGTGTTTTGATTATTATGTGACAAGAGGTATTTCTTTTCTGGTCTAGTCTATTTGGCATTCTGTAGGCTTCTTGTATGCTCATGGGCATCTCGTTCTTTAGGTTAGCAAAGTTTTCTTCTATAATTTTGTTGAAGGTATTTATTGGCCCTTTAAGTTGGGAATCTTCACTCTCTTCTATACCTATTATTCTTAGGTTTGGTCTTCTCTTTGTGTCCTGGATTTCCTGGATGTTTTGGGTTACAATCTTTTTGCATTTCACGTGTTCTTTGACAGTTGTATCAATGTTTTCTATGGTATCTTCTGCACCTGAAATTCTCTCTTCTATATCTTGTATTCTGTTGGTGATGCTTGTGTCTATGACTCCTGATTTCTTTCCAAGGTTTTCTATCTCCAGGGTAGTCTCCCTTTGTGATTTCTTTATTATTTTTACTTCCATTTTTATTTCCTGGATGGTTTTGTTCAATTCCTTCACCTGTTTGGTTGTGTTTTCTTGAAATTCTTTAAGGGATTTTTGTGTTTCCTCTTTAAGGGCTTCTACCTGTTTGTCTGTGTTCTCAATTTCTTTGAGAATGTTATTTATGTCCTTCTTAAAATCCTCTATCATCATCATTAGAAGTGATTTTAAATCTGAATCTTGTTTTCCTTGTGATATGGGGAATTCAGGACTTTCTAATGTGGAAGAACTAAATTCTGATGATGCCAAGGACCCTGGGTTGCTGATGCTTATGTTCTTGTGCTTGCCTTTTGCCATCTGGATCTCCTTAGTGCTACCTGCACTGTCTCTGACTGGAGCCTGTCTTTGCTATTATCTTGGTTGTGTCAGAACTGTTTGGGGTGGGTGTTGCTCCTAGGGTTAGAGCTGAAACCCAAGATATGCTCAGAGCTCAGGCGTGGACTGGAATAAACCAGTGCTCTGTGCCAGGAGTAAATTCCTGGGTCCTAGTGGGTCCCAGTTATTCCCTGTTTGTGGTGGTGTTGCTGTCTCCTTACCTAAGATACTGCTGGGGTTAGAGCTCCTGGGAGTCCCACCTCCTCTAGGTTTGTGAGATTGGGTGCAGATCTGCTCAGTGCTTGGGTGCAGACCAGAAGGACCCTAGGCTGAGTTTTTCTATATTAATTAACGTCATTAAGACAATCCCCCTCAGATATGCTCTCAATCCAACCCAATCCTTCCCTGAGACTCGCTTCCCAGGTGATTGTAGCAATCCAGTTGACAGTTAAAGTTAACTATTGCAGAAAGATAACAGACTTGCAGGAAGAGTATATAGAATTCTTACAATGAAAAAGACTAAGAATTAAATAATAACTAAACTTACATTTTTACTTTTAGCAGGAGAAAAATAGTAGGTAGAAAAATAGCCTCAGATAATTTATTCTTAATGCAATGAAGAGAGACTGTAGAGGTAAAAATATTAAATATTAAAATATACAAAAGAGAAAATAAGTTCAAGCATGGTCTGCCTGAATACTAGAAAAAGATCAAAGTCAAAAAATATGTAATAGTTGTGATATTTTAAGAAACAAGCTTAACCAGTGTGGATCAAGTGCAGGAGGACATAAGCATGATCCTTTCAGCCTTATTCAAGATTCTCAATGGGTGAACAGCATGAAAGTGTGCATGATATCTGCCTATTAATCTATATATTTATGTATAAATTTTCATAATCAAACCATAAGGCAACTTTGATGTGATAGGACAAACAAACACACAGTATCACAGAGACCAATCGATCCATTCACTATGATACTTTAAAAAGTAATCCATATGGTTGAGCACAGTTATTGAACTTCTTCAGTGCTTCCTCATCACATTAAAGTTGCTGATGTGGGCAGATAGCATGTAACCACGCCCCTCTGAATAGAGAGCTACACCAGGCTAGCTGAATGAGCAGCAGACACTGGCATTCAGGAGTGTTAGCAATTCAGACTGAGCTAACCAACTGTACTGAAACATGAAATTAAAGAAATAAATCAGGGAAACAGAGTGGGTGACAGTATGTAGAAGCAGGCATTAGCATAATGCAACCATAAATCAACGGGTTGTTTAATGAAAGACACTGCGTAACTGCCTGTCTATCTCAAATACAGACTCCACTCTCACACGAATCTTACATATACACTAAAGTAGTTTTTAGATGGATTAAGGTTGCTCAATATGTTGAAAGATTATAGAATTAATGATTACAGAAATATCAGCAGACTAAAAATAAGAGTCAAAGATATTCCTATTTTAATGACAACTTGAAGACCAGACATATTTAAAGGAAAAAAATAGGGTAAGTTACTATGAAAGATACCAAGAGAAAAGCACATGAGCAAGAAAAATTATTACACAGATGGTAATATCTGAGGAGGTGCAATGTACAAGGGTGGCTGTAAATTCTCAATAAGGAAAAATGAAACAACAAAATTGAAGTGCAGTGATTAACCCAAGCATAAACACTAGAGTCACAAATCGACAAAATGCTCAAATTCACTTGTAGTCAGATAAATGTAAATAAAATAAGTAACAATCAGCCGCTCTGCATCTGTAAGACTATACATGTATAGGATGTAAACTTTCTCCCATATGGGAAAGGAAAATTCAAATATTTATGATAAAAATGAGAAACGATGCTCTCATTTTTAATGAAAATAATTCAGTAAGATCTAACAAAATGGCGAACAAAGATAGATATACATTTCTATATGGATATGTTACTTATCTATTTAGCCCATATAAATTTAAGTGGTAAGATGCAAGCAAGTCCTCCCAGCTCTATCTGAAGTGCATAAAGAATAAACAACAAGGAGATGTGTACATATGCACTCTTGTACATCCATTCAGATGTCTGTTTATAATTTGTCTTTGGTTCTGTCCAGCCTTCATGGTGACGAAGGTAGAAGCATCTACTATGAATGAATATGTGATGGAGAGATAGAGATACAACATGTGGTGATGGTAAGGACCAGGCTGATGCCAGTGGCCTGCACTGCCACCTAAGGCCATGGTGATATCTGAATCCATATTGCCAACGAGGGCCATGTCTGGGACAACATCCTACCTCAGGATGGTCTTGTTGATGGTCATGGCCCATATTACCACCAAAGGCCATGAGGATGTCCATGGTCTGGGCTAATTCCTGAATCCATGCTGATATCAGTGGATTGTGCTATTACCACTAGTGGCCATATTGATGGGAGTGACCTGTGCTGCCACCTGAAGCCACGGTGATGTCCTGGCCCATGATACTACTGAGGTTCCTTTTGGGTTCACGGTCTGACTGCTGTTGGGTTCTATGCAGATGTTCATGGTCTGGGCTACTGCCTGAAGCCATGTTGATGTTTGTGGTTCCAGCTGCCTCTTAGGGCCTTGTCTGGTCCATGGGCACACTGTAGCTAAGGATCATGTTCATAATTATGGTCATGGTCATCAGAAACCATGTGGAGGCCCATGATCTATGTTCCTCCTGATTGTAAAGAGCAAGAAGGCTACTGTTGCAGTGATATTAATGGTTACACATGCATAGCCGAGAAAGAGTAACAGGGAAGGCTTCTGTGACAACCCCTACCTCCACTGCAACTTCCAGTCACATGTGTAGGGGTCAGACATGAAAAGACTTGGAAATGAGTGTAAATGTGGTGCATGATGTGCAAGTCTCAAAGGATCAATAAAAAAAATGTTGAAAAAATTGGGTTTGCATATATTTATGTAAAGAAAGAGTGTGAGGGCAAGAAGGATAGACCCAGTAATGAGAGGTTTACTTGGAGCACAGCAGATAGATCATTATAAAACACGGAACAAAGAAGCATGATGGGCAATGTCTTGTGCAGCAAAGTCCAGTTTCATATAATACACTAGACTCCAGAACATCATGTATCTAGCATCTTATTTCAGTCAGACCTTGGAAAAGGACCTGGGTGATCCTCTTCTGTGGATGACATCTCCCTGAGCAAGAAGGAGAGTCGGGAGCCAAAGTCCCAGTGCAGGTTGGGATATCATGTGCCAGGTCTGTCTAGGGACATTTGCGCTGGGTTCATCACATTTTCTTTAGTAGTAACAGATGACATACTCAGCATGAATAAGAAGTGTCTTACTTGGGTCACAGCTTTGGAAAGCTCAGTCTGTGATAAGGGTGCCCAGTGTTTAGGGGACTATGATGTTGCTGGGTATCATGGTAGGCAGGAAAAAAAACAGAGCAGATCACATCACCTCAGTGAACCTGAGGAGGGAAGAAAGATGGAGACGATGTCAGAGGACCTCTCACTTGCCCCACCTCCTCAGGTGTCTACCACCCCTACATACCAGGAAGCACCAACATCTAACCTATGGGCCTCAGGAAGCATTCCTGATCCAAACTAAGGTAGTACATTTTGACAAGATCACTGGCATCTCTCCAGAACCTTCTGTCTTCATGGCTAAGGATTATGTCTGTCCATCTTACAATATCACATCAGTGTGGAATGTGAAGGAAAAAAGGTAGCACGTCTAGTTGGTTGTTACAGGTCTATACAATCTGTTACAAGGGAAAATGGAGAGAACATAGAAAAATAAAAAAAAAAGAGTGATTGCATTAAACTGGAATGTGTACACACACACACACACACACACACACACTTATTGCTGTATAATTGTTATATAGCTGGGTATAAAAATTTAGGTAAAGGACATCTAACACTCTCCCCAAATATTTCCTAAACTAGATAAAAGATAATAGAGATGCAGTTTATCTGATCACCATTTAGGTTATTTTATTACTAAACATGAGTTTCAATTTGTATCAATAGATTGAAAATTATGATAGTTCATCATATTAAAAGGATACTAATAAAGAATAGAATTATTAAAATTTTATTCTGTTCAGAAAAAAATATTAAGAGATACATAATAAATATACATGTATTTTAATATCAGGAACCAAAAACTTGATGGTAAGAAATACCACTAGATATACAAATGAGCTTTATCTATATATATAATTGTTCCTTAAAATGAGACCAATTAGACCACATTATACGTAGTATTTTATAACCTTCTCCATTCTATTTCAGTGACTAAATAACTGTCACCAGAAGTCATCACACTCTCAATATAAAACAAACCCTGTGGGGTTAGACTTTTACCAAAATCTGTGCCCTGATTGTTAATTAATACCTAGAAGAATCTCCTACGCAGCACAGATTCAAACTATGAAAGAATGCTTTGTCTTCACTCACTATGTGAGCTTAGTGCACAGAAGGTACAGTGTTTGGAAGGTGCTCAAGTCTCTTTCCCAGTGGTAAGCACACTACAATCTTAGTCCCCAGTCCAGTGATGTCTGGAGAGAACGGAAGCTCAGAGAGGTGTCTTCTAGAGTCAGGGAGCAAGGCTCCTGGGCAAAGAAGCCTCTGAAGAAATTAAGGCAACTGTTCAGCAGTGATCTCTTATGAGAGGCAGTTTTTATAAGGAGCCTGTAGCCGGATCCCTTCTGGGTTGCTGTATGTCCGTGTGATGTCTTCATTACAAGCTTCCCCAGCATGACAGCACATGCCTCTACATCCTCAGTAAAGCTTTACAGAGGCCACTGAGATTTAACTTTACTTCTGTGAATTAAATAAACCACTCCACTTTCTGAACTTCCCAGACCAAGCCGTTCTGTTCAGGCTGATACAGAAGATATATTATAATAAGAAAGCACAATGTGGGAGAATTCTAACTATTGCCTTAGATTTGTCTTAACTGCTTTTTTAGTTAGAGCATTGTAGATTCCTATAGATAACACTAGTACGCAGTCTTTGTTACTTCCTGGAAATGAATCTCTAGACATTTGAACACTGGACCAGAGGAAGTGTCCATGTTTAATGATGTCACATACTTTGGTAAATTAAGAATCATCACCATTTGGAGTCCTTCGCCAGTTTTGTCTGTTTGGGAATTTTGATTTTTTATCAGAAATTGTGTTATTAGTCGCCATTAATAATTTCAAAAGTAGAAATGGTTTTTGTATTTTACTGGTTATTAATATGCAGACTTTATCATAATCATTTCTGAACTACAGTTTGGATCTCCTGGCATGGCCTCTTCTTGAAGATTTTCAGTAGAAGGAATTATCATGGATTTGCATTTTGCATTATCTTCCTACTTTGCAACTTGTCTTTTTTAACTCCATAGTAATCTTCAAAGTTACCTTTTAGATCCTGAGCATCTCAGCACATCTTTCCAAGAATCAAGATTTTTTTCTCTTAAAGTCCTCCTTCAACTGATTTTTAAAATATGTTTTATTAGCTCTTTGACAATTTCATGTAGTGTGTTTTGAGCTGCCACTGACCTGTAAGATTTCTCCCTAGTGGATGACGTTCAAAGTGCTAGTAGATCTACTGCACACTACCAGAGAAGAAAGAAAGGGAGGCATCAATCTCAGTCAGCTATGACAGCTGGCAGCTTTGATAACGATGGTGTTGACATGTTTACTGCTGCAAGAGTAGCATGGCAGTAACCAAACACTGTCTGGTCAGATTTAAGTCCTGCTCCACAAGATGAAACTGATTACTGCTTATTTTGGCGGATGTTTCTGACTTGTCTTAATTTTGATTATTCTTTAGAGAGTATATTATAATTATATGATTTCTCCCTTTACTTGCCTCCCTGTAAACCCTTCCATATAACTCTCCTGCTCTCTTTCAAATTCATGCCCTTTGTTTGTATTAATTGTAGCTCCATTCATAATTTCCAGAATATATAAATACACATTACTCAGTGTTTATAATGGTGTTGTATGACTCAGGTCTACCCATGTAGTATTGGGTAACTAAATGCTGTGTTCTTTTTTGTTGTTGTTGTTTTGTTTGAAAAGTCTATTTCTCATGCCCTCAGCAGTTCTTCATTGCCTGTAACTCTTTTTATTTTTTCATTAATTTATTTGTTTAATATGTATCCCAATTGCAGTCCCCATCTCCTTCCAGTGGCCCCCTCAGACAGTGCCTCTCTCTATGGGCCTGTCTTCTTCTCTGAGAAGGTGGAGGCTTCCCCATCAATTCACTGCAAGACTAGGCACATCCTTAAGATGTGCAGGGACAAAAATGGAGCAGAGACGGAGAGTATGATCAACCAATGACTAGCCCAAACTGACACTCATCCCATAAGCAAGAGCATGACACTATTAATGATACTTTATTATGCTTGCAGACAGGAGTGTAGCATAACTGTTCTCTGAGAGACTCCACCCAGCAGCCAATGGAAACAGATGCATTAGATGAAGCTTTGAGAGTCTTGTGGAAGAGTTGAAGGAAGGACTGAGGGACCCAAAGAGGATAGGAACTCAACAAGAAGACCAACAGAGTCATCTAACCTGCACCCTTGGGGGTTTCCAGAGACTGAACCACCAACCAAAGAGCAAGCATGAGCTGGACCTAGGCCCTTTGCGCATAAGTAGCAGATGTGTAGCTTGGTCTTCATTCAGGTCCCCCGACAACTGGAGTGGGGGCTGTTCCTTCCTCCTTGTAGATCCCATTCCACTAAACTGGCTGCCTGACTTGTAATTCTTTCTACAGGAATGTGGTCTCTTGGATCTCATCCACATTGGTATGCCTATGGATATCCTTGTTCAGCTCATGTTTAGCCAGTCATGTTAGTGAGAGTTTGTGGGTGTGGCTTTTAACATCCACTGAGACAAAATCTCAAGCAAACCCTGTTTCTCTGGCTTTTACAATCTTTCTGCTCCCTCTTCCACAATTGATCTCTGACCCTTAGGTGCAAGTATTATAGATCTACCTCTTGGGACTGGGCTCCAGAACGCTGCATTTTGATTGGTTGTAGTTTCCTGTAATGATCTCTTCTCTTGCAAAGGCAAATTTTATTGATGAGGGTTGAGGACTATATCTATCTTTGTGTACAAGGACAAATATTTATAATGTAGTTAAGGACTATGCTGGTTTAGTAAACTCCTTACTACAGGTTCTCCTCCAAGATCTATAAGTTTGCAAGCACTGAGTGGCTGTGTAGGTTTCCAGTACCTGGCCTTATGTCCCTCTTGCTGATCAGGTCTTCAGTCCAACTAGAGAGCTGTTGGTTACTGTCAAAATACACATGTTGTTACTGAACCCTTACAGTTATTGTGGCATTCTGGTTGTTGTAATGGTTCATGGGTATCTTTTCTGAAATTGAATTACTTTTAAAATACAATCAATATATGTGGCTTCCTATTTAGTTTTAAAATATAGTGCATACTACATATATGCTGTGGACATAACATATGGGAAACAGACCAACTGATGTAATAATTGATGGAATGGGAGTTCATTGCAGCTTGAGACATATGTGAGCAGTGGCAATTTGCAGATCATGCATCTCAGAAGCAACCATCTATGAGCCTGTCATGCAGAGTTCCTCTAGCTAATAACGTGCTGATGAAGACATGCATGTAAATCTACATGCAATCCCAAACTGAAGAAGGAATTTGCTTATTCACATGGCAGCTAGATTTCAAAGACTTTCCATGGATAGATATTTTATAAATTATATGATAATATGACAACATGACTCCATTCTTATGGGGCTCTGGTAAAAGACTGATTGTAGTACCTTTGTTCCTTCATCAAAATGAGATACAATGTTTCAGGTTGAACTTAGGAAAGGTTCAGCTCTATAGGTTCTTAGTATTTTCCCCTGAGGTTATGTGATTTAGGAATGAGACCAGAGAAGCATATTTGAGAGAAACGATCCCCTTCTACTCTTGATGTCTGAAGGGAAGGAAACCATTAAGAGGCCAACGTGCATCATTGAATCTGAATGCCTGTTTGTAACTCTAATGGCAATCAAAGATGGTCACTAGTTTTGAGCCAACTGAACTTACAGTGCCTTAAATCTTGCCCAGGTGGAATGATTGGAGTGGAAAGATGGCCTCACTGGTGGACAGACCACAAACATCTGAGGGTATCACCTCACATCTGAGGATACCGCCTCACATCTGAGGATACCACCTCACATCTGAGGATACCACCTCACATCTGAGGATACCGCCTCTAGCTGGGGCAAGAAACAGGAAAATGGTCCCTGAAAAACTCAAAACTGAATCAGAAGAATGAGGCAGGTACCCGTGTAAGCCTAGAACTGGTTTCTTGCCTCTGAATATGTCACTTTTCAAAATAATATTGGTAAAGAAACAAAATGTGTTAACACTTATTAAAATCTCACACATTTGCATATGGCTGATGGAGGGAGGGAGGCTGGCTCCAGGTAAGGCCCCTTGTGGAAGCATTTCAGAGGCAAACCTGTGATAAAATAATAACTTTATCATTGGGAGGGACACACATGTAGCACACATGTATGCATGTGCATAAGAGAGAGACAGACAGGCAGAGAGTCAGAGACTCATTAGAGCACATTTTAACGATTGCGGAGTTTGGCTGTCCCTCCCAGGGCGTACAGAAGTCTGCTGGTGCAGTCTTCAGTTTCAGGGACAGGAATTCGTCAACCCCCATCCACTATTCCACCCTGCCTATGCCAGCCTCAGTCCTAGCACATGGACTGCTCTGAAGCTTACAGTGTAAAGTATGACTATAACTTTCATAGAATTCCCAATACTGCAAAACGTTGATGAGTGTGTTAGCATGCTTATGCTATCTTTTTGTCCTGGTTCTAACTCCCAGGGGAGTAAACTGTTTTATGACATATTTTGAATATTATTTATGGAAGAAAGCAGTGTGGAAATGGCCTGGTGTCAAAAGCTTTGTACCTGAGGAAATATTCTCACCTTTTTCTCATAAAAACCTCATAAAAAGCAAATCTTATTCTGTCAGTATCCCCATGGTACCACCTGCCAATCCCACACCGAAAGGCTCTTCTCACACCAACACGGACAAAACTCTTTCTCTCTGGTTTTTGCTTTTTCTTATCCATAACTCATTTTCCTTCATTTTTCCCAGGTCGTATCATCAAGGGCTACGATAGTAGATATTTTTCACGGTTGATAAATCTTAATTTAATTAATTTTTGAGAACTTAATACATGAAACTGAATCTATAAAATGTGTACCAAGTTCCTCTCCCTCTGATCCCCTGAGAGTGCCCTTCCCTCCCAAATCCATGACCTCTTCCATTATTATTCTTATACACACATATGCACACATACATACACACACATATGCACACACATATTCACACATACACATACATTCACACATACACATACATACATATACACACACACATACATACATACATATTGACACATACACACACATACACACATTCACACATACACATACAGACAGACACATACATACATACATACATACATACATATATATACATACAAACATACATACACACATATACACCAAATGGACCACACATGAGTCCATTTAGTATTGCCAGTGTGTACATACACATTCAGGGCTAATTCTAATTCTAGATAATTCTTTAATAAGCAAGTTCATTCTGTCCTATATAGGTCACTCCTGGGAACTTGATTAGAGTGATAAGGGAATGAAGAAAAGAAAAACTGGACTGGGGCAAGCAGAGCTCACTCTGGTGGAGCAGTGTCACCTGCACAATAGAACCCAGAACCTCAGTGCTTTTACGATGTACTGCACAGGGAGAGGAATTAGCTCATCTCAGTCCAGGGAAAGGAAGCTGGAGTTGCTAGTTTTCATACACTGCTGGCTCAGTTCATAAACACAGATACTTGCACATGCTGTCAACATTCACACTTGCACCAGAAGCCTTTGTTAATTCTGAGCCTGACCCATATGGCCATGCTAAACTGGGCAATATACAGCACTCAGCGTTTCCTCCAATTCCCACATAAGTTATTCTTCATGAATCTGACAGAGACCTTAGCTGCTCATCACACTAACAACCACCCAGATACTCCACCCAGAGAGTTTGTCCTTCATGGAATTCTTTCCAAAATGTCACTTCTGACCTTTCTGTCCAGTAGCTATTATAATAGAGATATGTTGCTGTGGTCATGTCTCTTACATAGTGCCTTTTCTCCACAAGGTGGACCACCCAATCTGACAGACATGTGGGTGACTTGTATGTGCTACAGTTTCAAGATCTGAGGACATGATTTACCATGTCACCAACCATCTCTGCAGCTTATGCTGCCTAATGTGGCTCTCCAGTGGTGCTCAGGATTGGTCAACTGTCAGCTTAACCTATCAACCATGCTGTATCAAGATACTAGCACCAGTGCTTCAGGGTCTCCTCATTGCTGATCTCCTTGTGTGGCTGGCTTAGAATATGCAAAGTTCTGATAAACATCAAGAAGCCAATGACAACATCAAGATAGAGTAGTTCTTAAAGTCACCATGGCCATAGGCCCATTTGTCTTCAAAAACCTTGACAATCTTTATAAGCCTATATTCTCAAGAATGTTGGCATTTCTGTAGTATGTTTTTCTCTGCGCAAGCATTTGTTACCAAAAGCAAAGACAAATTTAATACACATTTTAAAGTGCTTTTAAACCATAGTGCCAGTCTTCAGCCACAGAAGAAAGGTGGCTTGACTTCAGCCTTCCACTTGAGAGACAGAGATCTTTTGTATGACACTTTTATTTGTAATTTGTGATTTTTATTTGTGATGGTATTAAAAACATTATAATTTTCACATTATCATTCAAAATGTAGTTATGGATAGTTTTCAAAACTGATAGTTTTAAGAAAATTTTACCTTTTTTAAAATTTAAAATTGTATGTATATGGGTGCTTACTTATACATACATGCACCATTTGTGTGCCTGATACCCTTGGAGGTTAGAAGAAAGTATCAGACCATCTAAGACTGGAGTTACAGACAGTTGTGAGCTGCCATGAGGGTGCTAGGAATTGAACCTGGGTCTTCTGGAAGAAGAACCAGTGTTATTAACTGCTGAGCCACCTCTTCAATCATGACAATAAAGTTTCACTAGTTATTTTAAAGCACTTTTTCAGTGACACTAATACATTTGGTAATGGATATTTACGCTCTATTCATGTCTTGTGAGCCACAAGTGACACTCCATTCAATTATGTTGCTGCAGATGAGGGGGATTCTGTGTAAGTGTGATAGATGGTAGTGACTAACTGCCAGAAAAGGGTGTCATTGCATCTGTATCATGGTAGTCTGATTGTTAGTCTGAACATTTTCAGAAAAGCAGAGCAAATATGACAATATCTTCCTTAAGATTTTAGTATAACCTTTAAATCATCTACCTATAAATGTATCTTATTGTATAAATTATAATAGCAGCTACAATAAATTTCAGAAACTAATGTTGAGTTCAAACCTTCGTCACATTTAGCACTTGGCACAGATAGTACTCATAAAACATGATAGTAATTCTGAGACTTCATTAATAGCTTTTAGTGTTGTTTCTAGAAAATTCTACAGTGCAATCAATAGAAAGATACAATGTAACCCCTAAACTTGCTTTCTAGTATTGATATGAGCAGATAGAGCGAGGCAGAAAGTCGCATTTTTATAACTCTGGAAAGGAGAATTCTTCAGATCTGTGAAGCACAGGCTAAGCTCACCTATAAGTAGCACCACAGTACCACCTCAGTGTGTCCTAGGGATACATGCAAATTCACCACCTCAGTGTATCCTAAGGATACATGCAAATCTACCACCTTAGTGTGTCCTAAGAATACATGCAAATCCACCACCTCAGTGTGTCCTAGGGATACATGCAAATCCACCACCTCAGTGTATCCTAAGGATACATGCAAATCTACCACCTTAGTGTGTCCTAAGAATACATGCAAATCCACAACCTCAGTGTGTCCTAAGGATACAGGCAAATCACCACCTCAGTGTGTCCTAAGAATACAGGCAAATCTACCACCTCTGTGTTTCCTAGGGAGATACATGCAAGTCCAGTACCTCAGTGTGTCCTAAGGATACATGCAGATCCACCACCTCAGTGTGTCTGTCCTACATACATATATGTGAATCCAGTAAGTACTGGTTTTAAAATCTCCAAACAAAAATTCTGTCTTCTTCAATGAAATATATGCAAAGTCTGCATTATAAAAACTACTTGTAAATACTAATTATTAATTAAAATGTCAAAAGTGTTCTTGATAACCATCTGATACACAACTTCTATTTAGCCTTTACGAGATAAGTCCATTGGTGCCCACAATGTGTTTCTATAAAATCACATTTTAAGTAGCCTTACTCCATGAATACATAGATTCCATAAGCCGCACTTTCTAGTGGGGTAATGTTGATCATGTAGCTTGGTCATGACTTATTTCCTAAGATTCAGCTGACTCCAAGTTTGCTTGTTTTCCCTGTAAGGCTCTTCAGTGACTATAGGCAAACCCTCACCTCTGTCCTGACTCATTTGTAATCTGTTGAGTCTAATTGTCCCTTCAAGAACAGAAGCATGAAGACATGACTCATGGTGCCTTGAAAAGATGGAGAATGGAGAATAATGGAAAAGTACATATAGGCAAGGGACCCAACCCTACAGGACAGCAGCTGGCTGGCCCTGTGGCTTCTGAGAAAGACAGGAAAATGCTGTGTCTGGGTCTAGTGCTTAGGGTTAAGGGTCTTTTAGAAGTAAGCAAAAAGGCATAAAGGATCCTGGAGAGGAATTCTGACTTCTGGAGAAATTCTGGCTTCAGCCCCAGGCTTCTGAGAACGGAGGAAAAAATGCAGGGAGAAGGAGAAGAGAAAGACAAGAGAGATCTGGGCAGGGAAGTGAAGCGGGATACGTCTGAGTCTGAGGGCAGCTGGACTATGTCCAGGTTGTAGAAAGCATCGTGCTGAAGATTACAGTCCTGGGTCATTGGACCCAGCACCTGTGAGTATCAAGAGGAAGCAGAGAGTCCCCACACAGTCCCTTCCTCCCAACTCTGACTTGAGTTCGACTTCCCAGGTTTGATTCATTGCATTTATGTTGAGTTTACGTGTGTTAATAATGAAGTAAAACAACAATAAAATGAAACAAAAACAAAAAAGGTATGTTTGCCATCAGAATCAGGATACCAAAATACCATCTGAATTACCTGGAATAAATCTCCACATTTATTATTTGTGAGTACTTCAAGACCCTCCATGTCAAATGTTTCCCAGCCCACTCACTCAGGGCAGCTTCTGTTCAGAGGCTGGCTCATTCAGTCATTCAGCTGCTCCTACTGCAAGTGAGCAGCCTGAGGGGTCGGTCAGTGTGAATGCATCCTCACTGCTCTAACAGACCGCCCCAGGCTACGTGGCTTCTACATTCAAACATTCATTTCTCACAGTTCCAGTCAGCAGGCAGGTACCATACTCAGTGACCTTTGTCACAGATGGCATCACCTCTCCTCCTTCTTATGTGGTGGGAGGGAAAGCAAGGCCTCCAGTCTTTTTTCTAATGGACACTTTCCCCATTCAAAAGTGTCACCCTCATCAACTGACATGTACCTCTAGAAGCAAATCTCTTGGGATTAAGGACAAGGCTCGGTCTCGGTAAAGTGCTTGCTGAGCAAACAGGAGTACCTAAGCTCAGATATAGCATCCATGTAAAAAGCCAGTATTGTGGCTGTACCCATAATTCCAACATCTGGAAGGCAAAGGTCAGAGTATTCCTCAGTTGGATGACCAGAAAATATATCCTAATTTCCAGGTTAAGCAAGAGATCCTGTCTCAAAGAATAAGGGTGGGAAGTGATTGAGGAAGATATTAAATTCAACCATTGTGCTTTACACACACACATACACACACAAACACTAGATTGAGAGACAGAGAGACTATACAAATACACACAAATATAAACACAAGCATATATATATATATATATATATATATATATATATATATATATATATACATACACACACATACAGACATCTACATTCATACATTCACACAAGTAAGTAAAGGACCTACTTCTAAATGTTTTCTAGGTATGCTCTAAGACTTCAATACAGGAAGAGACATTCCTTCCCCAAAATCTGTTATGAACACAAGTTTTGAATCTGAAGCTGTTGTCTATCATATGGACCATAAACAGAGGAGATAAACAGACAAAGTACAGAATCAGGTGGCACATTGTTTGTTCTAGAAGTGGAATGGAGTTGGACTGTCATGGGTGGCTGGGGGCACACAGTTAACATAAGCATATGGAGAAACACCTCCAGCTGCAATCCTGTTGTCTCTCTAACACAGCTCCTCTCCCCATTCTACTAGTTCCCCTCGGAGAACATACACCAAGCTCTCTTGTAACCATCCACACAACTGTCCCCTTTGATGTTGGATTAACTTCTTAAGAACACAGGCAAAGTTTAAGTATCTTTTCAACATCTCCACACAGAGGGCGGCTCCTAAGCCATGCTGGGGCTATGACTTTCCAAAGCAGAGGAAAGCTGACCCCGGCTCCCTGTAGTTAATCCTGTGTGCCTGTAAATCATTATTTCTCAAAACTCCCCTTCTCAATAGTGCCATTCCTTTGATACATACAAAATTTTGGGTCTGACATAAAAATGATCATACCTTAGGAAAAAGTCACCTTGCCTAGACACCATTCACAACGTATTCTTAGCAGAACCTAGGACTTACATGTCCCAATTGTTAAGACCTCGGATACAGATAGAATTCACCATGTGATGAAGATAGATTCATACAGTCTCTCCTGACCCATCACTGCTCCCAAACCACCTAACTTACTACTGTGTATCATGAAGAAAGCTAAGGTTGTCAGGGGCATCCCACACCCCACTGGTTGAAGCAATAGGGAGCTACTATCAGTTGGTTCTAGAGGTCACAGGTATAAAATTGGGCTCTACAAGACCACTTGCTCCTCAGGAAACTTGGGCATCAATTCTTGCCTTGTCCAGTTTTGAGAGGCTTTAGCATGGTGTAATTAGGGCTTCTTTCCACTTTTAAGCACCATCAATGAGGTTCTCTCTCAACCCTTTCCACATAACGACCTTCGCCGTTACAATGGTCCATACAGAGAGAGCATCTTCTCAGACTGGATGAGTCCATGAATATGTCAGATCCACTTGCAGCCTCCATTCCCATTTTCAATACAATAGATTCAATTCGGGTGGATATGGGAGACAGCTGGTTCTGCCCACCACACCCTTTTCTGTACCGGATTGAGGGTTCATCGCCACAAAAGCTGTCCTGACTTCCCTGATCAGTAACTTCCCATCAGCCATATCAAGCTGTGGGAGAGAAAATGTTCTGTCTTGTGCCCTAAAAGATAGCAAGTTTCCAGTGACATAATTTGGCTTTCTACCATGTTCTTGAGATGGAGTCTCATGTACCTAAGCATGTGCCACAGCACATGCAGTTCTGGAGATCAAACACAAAGTTTGACACTAAGCAGTCTTACTAACTGATTAATCTACAGCCAGCATCCTCTATCACATCAGAACTGTTTACTTCAAGAGAAGAGCCATGCCTGCCAATGTGTGTACATGTTAGCCCTGGATGACCCATGACCCGGACACTGAGATGCCAAGTCAGGCAGGTGCTGGTACTTGGTGTTTCAGCTGAGACTTACACCAGTGTTCTGCCCATGCTGTTTTCCTTCAGATGTCCCTGGTGTCTTCCAGGGGTCCCTGCTCCTCTAGCTTTTGAGTCCTCACTCCCCCACCATAGCTCTGTTATATTTCTTCCCAAAGCTTCTATCAGAACAAATGTGTCAGCATTCGTAACAGATGGTTGCTTTCAGTGGCGAACAAGGATCCTTAATATATCACAGAGACTCTTGCTGGAAGCACATCTGAGAGGCAGGCTGGCTGCTCCCAGAAATACAGGCAAGACAGAAGCCACTGCTACCCATGGGGCTATGAGGCAGAGCCAAGTGATGACTGTAAGACCACCTGCACCACTCTGGTTCCTTAGCTGAATGGAACCCAGGAAATGGAAGGGTGCCAAGAATCTATGCCACATGAAGGCTTAGGTTAAATGACAAACCAGCTATCATATAATAAAAGTCACAGCTAAATGAGACCCCCCACCACTCAGGTTTCCAATGTGTTTGTCTTGAGGGTACACACCTGAACCCTCTAGAGGTGATTATCTTTTAAAGTTCAGGGAAAGAACTTCAGAGAATGTTCATTGAGGGCGGTAGGACAAACAAGGGATTGTTACTGTGCTTTACTGGTAAGCAGAGAGCCATGAGGCCAAGGTGGCCATGTGAAGCATGACACAAATTAGCCAGTGTCCTCAAATGGTCATTTGTCCAAAAACATTTTTCAAATTTAACATAGTGGGCTTAGCCAGAAATATAATTAGCAAAGGTTTAAGGAAGCATGCACTCTGCTTAATTCGTTTACCAAAAGCCATTCACAATTTCAGAAAATTATACCAGCAGCCACACCCCTTATGGTACATGTCAAACCCAGCCTAGCAACCACATACCCTGAATCAGTTGGCATTTGTAACTTTAACGAGCTTGCGTCACTAACAGTCCCAAACGTCCTTATTCATCAGTTTCAAACTGTCAATCCTGAAAAAGCACGTGGATTGCAATTAAAGTTGCCTTCACTTGTAAACATAATTGGTAGCAAGCACATAACTAATAATAATTTATTATAATATAATTTTCTGTTTATTTGAATATATGTGCCCTCAATCCTTTATACAGTAAAAAGCATTGGATTTCTTTTTATAAATTACTTTCTTGTAAATTTTTACTTACTTGAAAGTGTTGCTTGCCCTCTGCTCCGTCCCGCGGAATCAAAGGCAAGCTACAACCGTGTTCTTCGTAAAGCAGTTTTATTCAGGTTCCTTGTTACAGCACACTTGCTTCTACCTCTCCTCTCATTCCCAGTAGCCCCTTATATACATTGCCTTAATCCCATCAGCAGCTGCCACGCTGTCACTGTTAATTGGCTGCTCCTGTGATGCGAGGTGGGCTAAATCAGGTAGCCACACCTGGAAGCATGAATCTTTTACAGAAGTATGGTTATACAAGGAGATAAGAATGGATCGATTTGCATTCTTCTGCATGCTGTCCTCCAGTTGAACCAGCACCATTTGTTGAAAATGCTGTCCTTGTTCCACTGGATGGTTTTAGCTCCTTTGTCAAAGATTAAATGACTATAGGTGTGTGGGTTCATTTCTGGGTCTTCAACTCTATTCCACTGATCTTCCTGCCTGTCTCTGTACCAATACCAGGCAGGTTTTATCACTATTGCTCTGTAGTACAGATTGAGGTCAGGGATGGAACAAAAGAACACACATGGTATTCACTCACTGATTACTGGATTTTAGCCCAGAAGCTTGAAATACCCAAGATTCAACTCACAGACTACATAAAGCTCATGAACAATGATGACCAAGTGGGGAGGGGGGGCTTCAGTCCTTCTTAGAAGAGCAACAAAATACTCAAGGGAGCAAATATGGAGACAGTGCAGGACAGAAACTGAAGGAGGGGCCGTCTACAGACCATTCCACCTGGATATCCATCCCATGTGCAGTCACCAAAGTTAGACGTTGATGTGGATGTCAGAAGTACATGCTGACAGGAACCAGATATAGCTGTCTCCCTAGAAGTCTGCAAGAGTCTGACATACTCAGAGGCAGATGCTCACAGCGAACCATTAAACTGATCATGGGGTTCCCAATGGAGAAGATAGAGTGAAGGCTGAAGGAGTTGAAAGGATTTGTGACACCATGAGGAAAGCAACAATCCCAACCAACCAGAGCCCCCAGGGTCTAAACCACCAGCCTAGGAGAGCTTAGGGAGGGACCCATGGCTCCAGCTGTATATGCAAGGGAGCTATATATAAGTGGGAGAAGAGATCCTTGGTCCCATGAAGGCTGGACGTCGAGGGGGGGGTATTCGAGGGTGGGGAGGTGAGATACGGGGGAGGGTGGGTGGGGATACACCATCATAGAAGCAAGAGGGGGGAAGGGATAGTGAGTTCCTGGGAGGGAGGGGGGAAATGGGGTAAGGAAAGAACATCTGAAATGTAAATAAAATTTCCAATTAAAAAAAAAGGGAAAAAAATAAAACTTAAGAATACTGAAAACAAAAAAAGAAGTATGGTTATATTATCCATGCATTTTTGTAGACCATAGGAAGTATTTTCAAAGCACAGTCATGGGCAAGAGACAAAAAAAAAAAAAAAAAAAAAAAAAAAAAGATAGGCAAGAAATTTAGTGATGGGTGGGTGGGTCTCTCTTTGATATATTTCCTTGCTTCCACTTCAGGTTTACGTATCCTTGCTTCAATGCCACCTCTAAATTGTGTTACTGAATTCCTCAGGGCAACACTGGATCAGTCCAGCCTCTTGCATATTACACTTCCAGAAGTATCTTGGTTATTCTTGGCCCTACATCCTTCCATATAATTTTGAAATATGAACCAAGAAATAAAGAAAGAACATGGCAGGTAGCTAGTACCTTCTTAAATGAGACACTGCAGATGATAATAGATCAGGCATATCTTTAATATTCCCACACATAAATAGACTATTAAAATCAAGTTGCATTTGATTTTTGAATTAATATGTTGGATTTGAGTCTCTTGCTACCTACTCTTACTATGTCTTTTTTGAGTTTTTCAGAATTTTAAAAATATCTCCATGAACTAAATGTTTTGTACACTATGACTTTTTTGCTTATTAGCTATTCAAATATACACATAAAATCCAATCCTAGTTTCTAAGCTTAACAACTATGGTTAATGCAAGTCTTTGACACTTTTCATCTCAAACTTACATAATGCATCCTGTGCTTGTATTAACTAGGCAACACATGATGCTTAAGTAGTCATACTCTTTGCCTTAATTTAAAACTATTTATTAATGCTAACTCTATGCTGCAATAGGTCTGGAAACGTTTACTGGTTTTTCAAAAAACGTTAGCAATATTGAATAAAAATCCAAGTGCCTGGCACAGCATACCTCCCTATATTCAGGTTCTCTAGAGTCACAGAATTTATGGAATATATATATATATATATATATAATTTATTGAAATGACTTACAGGCTATAGTCCAACTAGTCCAACTGTGACAGGTGTGAATGAAAAGTCCAAGAATCTAGTAGTTGCTCAGTCCCATGAGCCTGGGTATTTCAGTTAGTCTTCTGTATTAGCTTGACTCTTAAAGAACTATACTCCAGTTGATGTGCTGGCAAAATGCAAGCAAGCAAAAAAGAATGAACCCTTCTTTCTTCCGCTGTCCTTATGTCGGCCTCCAGCAGAAGGTATGTCCCAGATTCAACGTGTGTCTCAAGATCTGGATTAAAAGTATGTACCTTCCAGCATCAAGATCTGAATCAAAAGTTTGTGTCTTCCAGCCTCAAGACCTGGGTCACAGGTGTACCCTCTAATTCTGGATTATTGTTTATTCCAGATATAGTCAAGTTGACAACCAGGAATAGCCATCACACTCAAGAGGTTGGGACTAGGGTGGTCCCAGAGCCTCCCAAAACAACACAGGCTATTGCTATTTGTCTTGGTTCTTATGGTGGTCCACAAGAACTCAGCTGAAGACACCATGGTTTCCAAGAAAGGGTACAGAGTGGTAAAGCTAGAACTGTACTGGAAGATGTGTCCTGAAGGCTACTGTTCACAGTGGAAGAAGGAGTTGTGCAGGGTGCTTTGGAAGAAAAATATCAGTGGCCTCCCTTGATGACCTGAATTTATAATCCCTCCTCCTCTTACCTTGTCTTCAATACAACATGTTTTTGTCAAGAAAACTCTACATTGGGGTACGGACATGTCCATAAATGGTGTGCTTACCACTATGTCTATGACCCATAAAACTAATGTCATGTTTAATCATATTCTGTCTAAAATATCTTCTCCTTACCATTCCTTTTTATTTATTAATTCACAAGTTACTTAAAACATTTAGAGATCTTCCATTTACCTACTCCAGGTTCATTTTACTACACTCAGACAAGGACAGGTGAGCTTCATTTTTGGCTAAAAGGCAGGTTTGATGTCCAACAGATGGTCAGTTCAATCTGATGTTTCTCAGTTTGGCACCAACTAGGTCAAACTTATTATTTATATTTTCCTTGTCTGTTTTTTAAATTCCTTCATTCTATTGAATACTAAGTATGTTCTAGATAATCCCACTTGACTTTTTAAATTTCCCTCATTTTAATGTTTATAATATGTATTCAATCCATACAAATAGATACTTCCAACTCCACAAGTACTCTACTCCCCTGTAGGATGCTGCCTCCTGTCTATCATTGAATGTCCTCGTGAGGCCCTCCTAAATTTCCCTCCTTTGGCAGATAGTCAAGCTCCACCAGCCTTCTGGGACACCGTTTCATTTCCTTCTCTTATTCCCAGGCCTTTTCATGATGAGAACTCTTAGAATATTTGTTTGAAGGCTTTGAATCCCATCTGACAATCTACATCTAAATTCTTTGATCCATTTACATGTCTATTTAAATTACTGATAGTTCTGTCCACTCTCCACTCACTTTCTGCTCTCCACTCCTTTTAATGTCTTCCTTGCTTCCCTTTGGATAATAAAACATTACTTTAATTGTATCCTTCTATACTTTCTGAATTATTCAATCTGTCAGATTTCACACACACCCTGTCAGCAAAGCCCAATATACAGGATACTTGTCTCAGCTTCAGGAATGCAATTTTAGAAAATGCTCTGTGTTTCATGTTATAGTTGGTTCTTTAACTCCATGTATGTTGAGTAAAACATGAGATGATTATTGTCCCTTGGGTCAGAAAGTTGAAGAATTCACAGTTCAGGTATCTGTGTCCTCTGGTCTATGTCACTGCTCAGTTCTGTCTCTGCATTGTGATAACTGCCAGAGATGCTGCTCAGACCTGGGTATCTAGACTCAGTTTTGGAGTGCATAGCTCTTCACAAACTCTGCTCTTAAGCCTGGAATTCAAGTAGAATTGATGGACAGGGAAGACAGGATTAGCTTCTTAAAAATGCATCTCTCCTTGCTTGTATTTGCACAGAAGACAAAGAACCATTTTGAAGAAGGTAGGTGGTATCCTGATCCCTTGTCTTTAATGTTCAAAACTGCTTGTGCACATTTGCCGGGTTGGCATGGGATACAGATTAGTGGCTGAGCTAAACCTGGGGCCTCTTAGGCTGAGGAAATCTTCCTGACAGATGCAGATCACCTAGACACAAGAACAATGCATGATGGACATGCTTGAGAAAATGATGGGCAGATACCATTTTCTTCTAAAAATCCTCCAGGTATCCTCAAATTGCTTTCTATGCTAATATACCATGTGTGTACATATATGTGTACATGAGTATGTGTGTACCTGTATGTGTGTATGTATGTATGTATGCATTTATGTACATGTGTACGTACTTATATACGTATGTATGTATGTATGTGTACTGGAGTGTGTGCATGTATGTGCGTTTGTGTATTGAGTGTGCTAGTATGTTTTATGTGCAAGTGTGTGCTTATGTGTGTATGTATGTATATATGTATATTGTGTGCTTCTATATTTATTGTGATGTGTGTGTACAACCCATCCTTCTGATGTTGCACATAAATGTGTTGCACATAGTTCACTACTATTCATTTTCTCTTTTTTCCTGCTTTTCTACTCTTCCTATTGGACCATCCCTGTTCTTCCATCTGCCATATCTATGTTGCTCGTGGGTCCATTTCTAGGTGGCTTTGTGTTTTTGTTCTGCTGTTGACATTTTTTCTGTTTTCATTCATATTGGATGGGTATCCCTTTTATGCATGGCTTCTATAAGGATCTGTGTCAATCAGGTTGGGCTACTATAACAAATGCCTGTAGATGGAACAGCCCATCCTCCATTTTATGCTCTTAAACCTTCAGTCCCTTCACCATAGGCAACCATGTTGAAGGTTGGGCCTCCAATACCAGAGTTCGAGGGGCTGCAGGTCAACCCAAGCTGCTTCAAATTCTCCCATTGCTCAGTCCAGTAACCTAGGTACAATGTAGTTGGCTTCCATTAATTGATTCCCTCTGTTCAATGGGATTGATATACAGATCTTTTAATATACTGTTACTTTGGATTAACCCTGGACATTGTGCCTCTTATGTTGTGCAGGACCTGAGATGACGTCCAGCTTCCCAGCACATGGGACTTGGACTTGTTGGGGAAATACAAGGGATGATATCAACCTTTGATACCAACTTGTCTCTCACAGTCAGCGAGAGCCCCTTGAAATCTGAATCTAAGTATGCTCTGCGTCAGGTGTCCTACAGGTGTGTGGCTCAGACACAGGCTGAATATTCGTGCAGATTGGAGTCCCATGCCCTACAGCTACCCTACTCCCTGAAAGCTCACCAGGAGTTCCTCATTGTTTGCTTCCCCAGGGCACAATGTCAGAAAGGTGCATTTGAGTCCCACTGCTGTTAAAGCCACAGGATATAAAAGGACCTGGAACTTAGTCTGATTGTGCCCCAAGTGCTAGCCCCATCTATGTTATGCCAGTGTTTCTTTCCTTTCCAGATTAGAATCCTCAGTGTTAAAGGTTAGCTGCTTGCATGTTAAAGTCTCTTTTCATGATATTTCAGCATCAACCATCTCTTGCCCTCTCTTGAGAAGGCAGCAGCTGCTTTGCCTTGTTGCTCCTCAGAGGGTGAGACATGTTTCTCCTGTCTGCTTTAAGATTTTTTTCCTTTCTGATGCTATTATAATTTTTTTCGACTACATATGGACATATATTTATTTTCCTGTTTGAAGTTTTTAATAGTCCTAGACTCTATATCCTAAGATGGTCTCAATTTTAGAAAATTCTCAGCCATTATATCACCCGGTATAGCCTGCATTTTCCTACCTCCATTATTGGCACGGCAGATTGATCATTTTTATGTCTTTTATTATTTTATTTATTTTAGCACCTTATGACGTTTTTATACCCTATTCTTTTCTTCTCCCTTTCCCTCTTTCCTCTTCTGTTTCCTGGTTTTCATCTAAATATCCCCCCCATGCCATGTGTGTCTCTTTAATCTTTTACACTTCAATTTTTTTCTCTTTATGCTTCAGACTGTATAGTTTCTATGGACCATCAATTCTTTCTTGAACTGTGAAAGATTCTCTGGTAAGCAGGTGAACTCTTAATTTCAGTTACAACACTCTCTGCTTTATACATTCCACCTACAGATTGGGTGTAGATTCTGGGTAAATGATGTCATCGTGTGCTCTTTCTGAATATTTAAAGCTCCTGTCTGGAAAGTTCAACATCTCACCCACTAGCTCTTTTTTTTTTTTTTTTCTATTTTCTCTGGGTCTGTCTCTCTGGTACTGGGATTTCATTCTTATTACACCTGGTTGTCAGGCATACAAACAACACAGAACTTCTAGATGCTGACCTCAAAAGAGGCTTGGCTCGTATCTATAGATTCAGTGGAAAACACAGGAGTGCCATTAGAAACCAACCCAACTCACGGTAGAGTATGTGAGTTCTGGTCCAACTGTGTTTCTGGTCTCCCTTGGTGAGTTCTGGTTCACCTCTGGTTCCAAGTCAGACAGCTGCAGTTCCTCCCCAGACCCTTCTATGCTGACAGCCACTGAACTCAGTTTTACCTCTTCAGATCTACGGGATGCTGATGGCTCTATTCAGGTTTCCATCCCACGCAGTCACTTGCTGCTCAGTGCTGCCGGCACTGAAGCGAAGCCAATGCTTCATGCCAACGACAGCTCAGGAAACCTTCCCACTCCTCTGTGCTTCCCTGTCACCTGGAGCTGGGCATTCCTCTGAGCTTGTCTTGCTTCTCCATTTAAGCAGCTGTAAGTTGGCAGGTGTGCTGAAAGGAAGCATTGCAACAGTGCTGGGCCCACATCAATGTGTTTTCCTTCTCTTGGGGATACTGGCCTCTCAAACCCTAGATGTTTTTGTGGCTTTCAGATGCCTCCAAACAGATGTTTTCATTTGCTTCTGCTTTGTGCAGCTTTTCTAAATGACCTCATTGTTTGGATGATCTGCCACAAGCTTTTTGCCAGACACGGGAAATTGTTCTCAAATTCCATGTTCATTTTTGGCCAAGTGCATGCCTCCTTTAGATAGATGGCTTCTTAACTTACAAAAAATTGAAACATTTGGAAGTGTTATGCATATATAAAGTTCATTTTGATTTTAAAAGAAAAGCCACTGGCTTATTACCCATCACTTTTCCTGATTTTAATAGACCTATGCAATTATGGAAAGCACAAGCCATTTTGGGGTGGGGAGTATCATTTGTCCCTCACTCATTGCTGTCATTATATGTATGGCATCCTCAGAGGTAGACAAAGGTAGCATGCCAGGACCACAGAGTGGAAGGGAAGCAGACATATATGAGCAGTTGTCACTGAGGCATTAAGAGGGAAGCCATGATGAACCCAGCAACAGGAAGGCAGATGAATACTTCTGCCCTCCAGACACCTAAGTAGAGTGGCTCAGAATTAACACATTGTAATTCCACACATTAAATATTCCAGTAAATGAGGGAATTGTACAGTGCTGAAGACAGTGCTCACCACTGGAGGCCCTGAGAAATGCCAGGGTTTCTATAGATGAGCAAAGGCTTAACAGACATGGGGTGTATTTGCCAATTAAGAGGTAGAGACTCCATGACAAGAAGAGAGAGGAAACCATGAGGGGATGGAGAATCACTCACCCTTCTGCCAGTGGAAAACAGCAGAAATTCAACTCACGTGATGTGTCTAAAAACCCATTTTGTCAAACATCATAAGTAAGTCCCAGTAAGGTGAGAGACAAAGCCTACAATCAGAAGCTAATGACAACTAAACATTGTGATCACTCTAGGGATGCCCAGCTCTTAGCTAGGAAGCAAGCAGATGGGTATGGCATAGTGTTTTAAAGTAAAATGGTCCAAAAACTTTTGGAAAGGGTACAAAGTAGACACAGAGGAAGAAACCACGCATGAGCAACACAGAAATGAAAGGTAGGAATCTGTAACCTGTGTACATAAAAAGCTTGATTAGACATAAATCATGCAGGCTGACCACAGCCATGTGTCTACTCAAGGAAACACAAAGCATAGCAGTGTACCTATGCTACTGTAGTATGGGGGGGGGGTCAGTATATTGATTTTTTATAGAAGAAAACTAAAATCATAAATTAAAATATATAATTATCATCATGTTGAGATAAATAGACTTAGACAATTACCAAACGCTTTCTTTTATTGTGGAAATTAGATTTTAATAGAAAACATGAATGTAGGTAAGAGACTACTACAAAGAATAGGAAAAAGAATGCTGGGGCCAGAAGAACACAAGGAAAGCAGCAAATGGGTGGTAAGGAAATACAGCGTGGAAAGACAAAACCAATCCCTACCTGAAGTTGTCCTCTGATCTCCACGCTTGCTTCATGGCATGTGCATGACCACATACACATGTCCACATATACCTATCTACATACACATGTCCACATACACATTCCCACATACACATGCCCACATACATATGTCCACACACGTACATGTCTACATACACATGTCCACATACACATGCCCACATACACATGCCCACATACACATGTCCACATACACATGCCCATATATACATGTACACATACACATGTACACACACACGTCCACATATATATGTCCAATACTCACACACACTCAGATGCTCACATGAACAAATAAATGTAATAAAAGAAATATAAGAATGTACTTATCATTCACCATAAACAAATCTGTGGATGGCTTAAGGTCATCTTACCAAATCTCTACCATGTGGCCACTGACAGCAGTCATGGCAGTACCCAGCCTCCGTAATGCTCATGCAGAGAATGGTAACACACTTACTGCAAATCCTCAGGTTGTTTTGGTTCTAATTCTATTTTAAAAGAATAAGGGTATGGCTTATTACATTTTACCCTCCTATCAAGATAAAGGGAGGAGTGCATAAGTGGAATCAATGGCTCAGCATCCTGATCTTGTGTTTAGATAGTAACACTGCATAGGGACACCAACACACTGGCATGCGGAAGCCTTCTCTTGATGCTCAGCCAAATTAAATGTCACATATTGATTTTGATGACATGGCTTGGCTACTGAAACTCTTTCAACAAACTATGATTTTAGTGTTGAACCAAATGAGTGACCAATCTCAATTTTATTCCCGTAAGTGAGTGAGCAGTGGTGGGTACATTGCCCTTGTAAAAGCTCCATATAATATTTAGGAATCTGTAGAGGTTCTGGGGTTTGGACGCTGTACCACCATTAAACAGAATGTTCACATGTGCCCAAGGTGGTAGATTTTTTTACTTTCTTCTACTGCTTTTTTTCCTTTGGCTTAGAAAAATATCACAATTATTTTGATTAAATATGCTTTGTATCATGTGATTTGTGAGGATTATGTTCTTTGTGATGTAAGTCAAGGAAAAATCAGAGTGTCTGTCTGTTTTGATTACCAAAAGCCCCATAGCACAGGACCTGAGGTGTATTGTGGATAGGTTGTCTGTGTCTCCCTGGAACTTACACACGAAAACCTGACTGAAGGTGGGCAGTGTAGACATGGTAAAGTAGCAATGTCGGAGTCTGTGGAATCCTAGGCCCTAAAGAACTCTTGTCAATCCTTCTGCCACGAGAGTCTATGGGCAAATTTGTCATGCATGAGCCAAGATTCTTCTTTACACACAATCTTCTCCTGACACTTGCTCTTGCCTACAGGTCTGAGAGAAACAAATGTGTCATTTATGAATCCTGAGATCCCCACTATACAGTCAAATCGGCATGAACTAAAACAGAGGCCATTGAAAACGTGTCAGAGAGGGCCCTGGGATTTACCATTGTGCTTGATGTTGACTGTCTACAATTTAGTAGGTCAGAAATATTTAAGAAATGAAGTCCCTTCCCTGGCAAACCAGAGTGAGAGGTAAATTGTTAACCTTTCTGTTCACAGCTTATTGAACATATGAAAAACTCTCATGGGTTTTATATCCATTTCTCTATTCATTCAAGCCCTCTCTTGCTTTCTTTTCCATGAAAGGTTAGTTTGGGGGAAACCCAAAGTCAATGTATTGCTAACAACTTCTGGAAGATGAGAGGCCATTACAATTCAGCACATTAAAAAAAAAAAAAAAACACACACAAAGATAATAAGAGAAGCAAAATCTGACAGCCCTGAACCACCTAGAAAAATTTGGGGAATGATCAGAACTGACAGAGTTTTTTAAATGGTCTGATAGAATATAAAATCGCAAGTATCTTATGTAGCAACAAACACCAACTATAAAACTATAGTGGTAAACAATATTTAAAATAGCAAATAAACATCTCATGTAAATCATGTACCACAGAACACATCTATGAAGAAAATATGTGCTACCAAGGCATAGAGGGACTGGCCTGCTGGACCAGGGTGGAGGTGGGAGAGAGAGGAAGTCTGTGAACCATGCACTGGGAGAGAGGATGGGAGGGGAAGTATTGGAAACACCTTTGAGCACAGAGCAGCTATGGGTACCATTTTAGCAGGGCTCTTCACAGGGACTGTGACAGAATTATCCCAAGATAATATACAAAGCCACATGTTCAAAATAAGAGTTATATGATCAGAAAACAGTTTTGCTTGAAGATATCAAGATATAGTTTACCTTTCAAGTTACCATACCAGTATGGGACCTTTATTAAGTGAATGGAAAAATGGAAGAGAGTGGAGGGTAGAAAACAGAAGGTATACACATGGATCCATTCATGAATTTGGACATGGATTACAGGCTCCAAGGAGTCTCTTTCACCATAAAACCATGCAGAGGTGGATAACAGTCTTCATCAAAAGTAGGAGAGGAGGCAGAAAGATTGGAAGAGCCAAAGGACCAGGAAGTCTACTGCTAGATTAGGAAGTCTACTAATGGATAGGGAAGCTTCACCCATGATACCTCCACAATATGGCTGCCTAAATAATACCTGAAAGTGGCAATATCAGTGTACTTGCGAATGCAGTAGGGGAAACCTCACAGGGACTACCCCTAGAACAAGAACTATAGGTACCTAAATACTTATGAGAGAGGGAGAATCCATCATCCCAAGGGAGGAGTCCCATAATTGGTTATCCAATAACCAGGTGATCAGCCCCTAAATCATATCCACAAAATCAACACTAAATGGACTTAGTGATATTCTAATTATTAGGCATTTATACACACATAACAAAAAATAATTCAAGAAACAAAGGCCATGACTTTGAAAGGAATCAAGAGGAATGGTGTGGGAGTGGTGGGTGGGAAGTGGGACAGAACAATATGATTATATTTCAACTTTTAAAATTGCCAAAGAGCAAGTATTTCAACAAATATGAAAAGCAAAAGGTAAAGTAAAGAAATAGAGGACTTTCCAAGTATCTCAAAGAAAGAATGTTGATAATCATTAGTAGAAACCATAATTTCTTTTATACAGTGAACCAGTAAAAATGAAGAGATGCACATATAGCCAAGTGAACAAAAGAAGATTTTGATTGTCACTAATATTATATAATGTGCAGTCTGAGGTAAAACTAAAGTTTATGCCTATAGACAGGCAAAAGCCCATGGCTTTCTGAAGCCATGTTTGGAAGTGTATCCTTACACACTTGGGTTTGGCTGTAGTGTAGAACAATGTGGGTGGGATGTTGCCATTCTTAACTCATATGCCCATCCATTAATTCAGACAAGACATGCTTCGGCAGATCCACAACTGTGGTAACGAGGTCTGAACCTCCAGTAGAGTATGAGCACAGAGTAGATTTGCTGGAATCTGTGTGGATTGTCTGAAAGTTGATACAGCCCAATTCAAGTCAACATTAATTCTTTTCAGTCTTAGACATGATGTGGTTACCATAGAAACGGGTTTTTAAAGCAATCCTTCAAAAGAACACCTGTGTTGATGCATTTGCCTCTAAACTACGCAAGCACTGCCAGCTCTATGTACTTATTTTCTTCTTGTAACTCCTATACTTCACCTAAGAAAAAGATAAATAATTTGCCTCATAACCATTTCAGTTTATTCTGAGACATTTCCAATTGATGAACAAGCATACTTTTTTTCATAGCAGAACAAAAATCATTATATATACTTTCTCGAATACTTATGCTTTCTCTCTCAGTATAAAGGAAGTAAAAAGAAAGATGGTGCAGTTTAGAGGAAGAAAGGGGGGCTGGAATAGAATGTTGAGTGGCAGAGGTATTCTAGGAGTATTTAAAACCCACCTGGTGCTCGGATATCAAAAGGATGAAGACAGAGCTGTTTCATTGGTGTTTCCTCCAGAAGAACGAGGACAGTAACAACTTGGAGATCATTGCTCTGCCAACCATCCCTCACCACTCAGAGGCCTCATTAAGACTAAAACAAATGTAAAGGCAAAGTGCAAGGCTGGTGCCAGTCTAGCACTGGCAAGCCTTAGTGGCCTGTCACAATGACATAACCCCAATGTGCCCACAGAAAGCTTTGCAGGCAAATGTCTCTAATGATGGAGGTTTCAGGAAAAGTCTGTGTAGAGATGCAGTTGAAAGTCACTCTAATGCAGCCTGGCAGCCAGGAGACTAACCTCCACAGACATGAGTGTAACAAAGGCGTACCTGGTACAGTGAGACATCGTTGTCAAAGCAAGGAACTTCAATAGAGTATACAAAAACGTATCTGGACACAGGTAGCTATTGTCTTTCTTGTACAGCCTTCTAGTGATAATTTTGTGTGTGTGTGTGTGTGTGTGTGTGTGTGTGTGTGTGTGTTTTAAAAGAAAGCATGGCTAAGAATTTAATTCAGGCTTCACAGCACAGTACCAATATCAAATATAAAGTGATCATAAGGTACGATTTGTGTGTGTATTGAACTGATTTTTTCACATATGAAAGTTATCAAGTTGAACGTCAATATTTGTCCTGAGACTGGCAGGAAACACATTTCTATTTTTCTGCACCATAGTAATCTGCTGTTCTTTTTTTCAAGGTATATTGCCTTTGTGCATGTGTATGCACGTGTGTAAGAGAGAGAAAATACTATGCATGCATGTAGACTTTCCTGGGTCCAGCTTTATGTCCCCATTGCTCTATATGAAATGGTGTCCTTCAGTCCTTATGTGACATAACCAAATACTGTGATCTCCCCTGCAACTCTATGCTCATATTTGTTCTAGGTTTCCAGAACCACAGAAACAAAAGATGTGATTCTATCCAAGTGACTTGTAAAAAATTGGGCATAAGATTTTGGAGGCTTAGTCTCAGAATGTTACAGTGTGACATCTAAGGAAAATTCCAATGTGACTGTGAAAGCTGAATTATCAGGGTCATAGATGGTGCAAGTCACATCCATGTCAATCACATTCCCAAACTAAGGAATTAGAGAGAAAATTCTACTGTCCTCTGTTGCTTGGCTCTGTGGAGACCCATAACAAGCTGTCATCTACCCATGCTGTCTCATTAACCCTCATTTAGAAGGTCAGTGGGCTTGCCTTCTGAACCCAAGGCTACTCACATCTCATAAAATCCTCACACAGACAACTGGAAGAATGTGAACCAATTATCCATGCATTTCAAGACGTAGGCTAATTTTGGTTTGCACATGAAATGCCTCTATGGTCTTGTGCATTTGCATACTTGGTTCATAGCAGATTGGGGCATTGAGTGGAGGTTGTGGAATCTTTAGAAGTTTGGCTCAGGTATCATAATTGTGATTCTGTGGGAGATTGACATTAAAAGTTATAACCTGGACTCCCAAAGAAATATAGGCTATTGCTGCTGCCCCTGTTTGCTTCCTAGAGGTCAAAGATATATCCATATTACTGAAGAAACAACACATTTGGATTCATGTTTTAGGAAATTTCAGTTGGATTTGACCAGAAAGCCCCCTCCCTGAGATCTAACTTTCATAGTACCAGAACATTTCCTGCAAGCTTCCAATGACCACAATGCTGGCAGAAATCCAAACGGTAAAGAAAGCTCATGAGGATTTAGATGTAAACAAGAATTCCATTAGGAATTGGACCACAGGACATCCATATTATACTGTAGGAACAACTTAGGCTTTATTCTTCCTATATCCCCAAAACATGAGTGAGGCTGAATTAAAAATCAATTTGCTAATTTATTTGGTGGCAGAATAGTGTTCAGGCTGTGGAACCACTATTGCTCACTATCTTTAGCCTGGTTAACAGTTAAAGAGAGCAGATAGAAGGACAAAAAAAAAATGTAGAAAATACCCAGTTTGGTAAGGAAAGGGGGAAGAATGAATTTAAAAGTTGTGAACAGAAAGGCATAAAGACCTTGCAATTGCATCAATCTCTCCATTTTTGAATCTATAATCTTTTTCACTTCCCTGACTGAAGACAATGAATATCCACCGGCAGGTTCACTGTAAGCTACATAATCCTGAGCCACAGAATAATTGGAGAGGTCAGCACAGTAGAGCTTCTGGCAAGCAGCCTTTAAGTAGAAATACCTTTTGCTTTTATTGTTGCCATTGCAGAGTTTATAGGTGATCTTTCTCAAAAATGTCATAGAAAGGCATGTCTAGAACTGAATGAACTCTACGCAGGTTTGCATAGCCAGTAGATCCAATACTGATTCTCTGACTACCAAGTGTCTTCGTTAGAGTTTGTATTGCTGTGAAAACTCATGACTCTAAACAATTTATGGAGGAAAGGGTTTATTTCAGCTGATAACTTAGGTCTTAATCTTTCATCCAGGGAATTCAGGACAGAAATTAAAGACAGAAACCTGGATGCAGGATCTGATGTAGAGGCCATGGAGGAGTGCTGCTTATTGGCTTGTTCCCATGGCTTGCTCAGCCTGATTTGTTATAGAAACCCAGGGCTATCAGCCTAGGGGTTGTGCTACCCACAGTGGAGTTGGCCCCTCTTCATCAATCATCAATCAAGAAAATGCTCTGCAGATTTGCCTACAAGACAATGCTATGGATTCAATTCCTCAATAAGAAAAGAAAATGACTGTCGCTTTTGTCAAGGTAACCGGATTCTAAACAGCACACCAAACAGGTTACTTAATACATTTGTGTTCTCCACTTCTCAGTCTTTAGCTCGGGATTTTCCCCACCTCTGACCTTCCTGAAGCCTCTCCATCTCCACCCTTTTCTGGATTATGGGAAGCATTAAGTGACAGCATCAGAGTTGCCTGGAAACAGCATTTGGTAAGAAGTAAGCTAACAATAGATGTCCTTCCTCATTATTCCAATGACAGTGAATGACGTGAAGAACCTACCAGAGCCTTCCACACAGCGGCCATGTTGGTGCCATGTCACCAAATCAAGGGAATTCAGGCCATCTCTGAGGTGTCTTTATGCATTCCAATGAGATGTCATTAGAACTCTTTGAATTCTTTTTGAACAGCTTTCAAAATCTGAAGAAAAACGATTTGAATATTCTGAATCACAGCCATTCTCTGAAAAGTACACTTTCTGATTTCATCTTTTATTCTTCTGAAAGTGGAATATAGAATATGTAAGGAATGAGTAAGGCAGTTTCTAGACTCCCCTCATAGAAAATACAATTTAGAACCTAGAAGGATTAAAAAGATAGTCCAGTAAGCAAACTCATTTATGAAGAATAAAGTTATGAGAATAACTTTTATGATTTGCTTCCAAAGAGGGTTTCAGATAGGTGGACCCTGAAATGGAGACATTTACCCCAGCAAGGTCTGGCAGTGTAAATGTCTGGATGTGAAGACAAACATAGATATCTGAGTTTAGAAACATCGTTTTCCTAGTGAGCATGGTGACTCAGGTGTCCCCAACAAGGATGTCATCTGCTATTTGCACAGAGAGTTCATATCCTGCAGAAAGCTTTGTGTCTCTGTTTTAATTTCCTTTACTGGCAGTGGCCTCCATTGGTGCTCAGATCACTTCTGCCACATCTGAGACCCCAGAAATTAGCTTTTGTAAGGTAAGTCACAGAGCAAAAACCTATGCTGCCCAATTACTCAGGGGGCAGGGGCATCAACTGGAGAATGGTTGATCTACTAGGGGCCACACCCCTAAAGAAAACTGACTCTTCACCCATCAGAAGCTTTCAACTGTCACTTTAGTTAGAGATTTCTGAGTCCTTCCTTTCTCCACGCTAGAATACTTGCTGGCTTAATCTAGTTTAGATCTTGTGCAGGCATCTACCACTGCCATGTCATCCTATGTCATCCCATGTCGTGACCTGTCATGTCCAGAAGACAATATTCGACTTTAGCCCTCCTATGGGACCATGAAAGGATAGCTTGGTTTCTGGTGGAGCACTGGATAGAGATGGCCAGAGACTCTGCAAGGGACGGCATACATTTCGCCACACTCCCAGACTCTAGGCTCCTGACATGTGGCCAAAGACCTCCATTGATCAGCACCTTTCAGTCACATAGAGCAATGCCCTTACCAGCCCCTCCACAGGTAGAGGGCATGACTACAGGCCTCAGCCTCAAGAGATCTCCATATTAATGAGATACCTAAAGGCCAGAGGGCATAGCCAATTAAGCATTCCTTCCCAGACCCTTCTCCCTCATCCCTCCTTATTTAACTCAGGTCTGCCCTGAGATCTGAGGGGGTGGGGGATGTACAGCTCATCCACTTTCCGCCATGACAATAAACCTTTTAAAATCATGGACTTCCTCATGTCTTTGGCCCCCGCCATGGGGAGCCATGGAGGAGGCCTTTGACTACCGAGCCGCTGCTTAATCTCCCACCAGAAGACTTCTCATGTTCCAGCCATGAAGGCCACCCACCCAAACAAGCTAGCCAACCCAGCCAAGCAGTGCCAGTAACCAAGAGTCTCTCACCCCTCGGGTCACTGCCAGAGCTCTCCCTCTCATCCCTATCGACTTTGGGTAGGTCCAGCCCATATGTCCTTACGTCTCAGTTCTTCTGTGGCTCCCAGCAGTGTCTGAGAGCCCAAAGACAAAGACTACCTGTCTCCCAGTCAGCCGTTTCAGCCCAGAGACCCCCCTCACAGGAGCTCTGTCCCCACAGGACTTCAGACTGAGACTTCTCCATGCCTGGGCAGAGCCCTGTGGCTTCTCACAGCCCAGTGTCCACCTGGCACCATGGGGAGCGAACTCAATCAAATTCCTGCGCTTCTGCTTCCCTGAGCAGAGGCAGACAGGCGGGATCCACAACTCCACCCAACAGGAAATAAGCCCACGTGCAACCTACAGCCCCGCAACTGGTGGAGGATATGGACTAAGCCAGCTCCAAGAGTATCTCCCGCTAGCACCCACGAAGAACCTCTCCACAGAACTCAAGGACAGTGAGTAACTCCTGGCCTAGTTCAAAAGACTAGGCCTCTCTCTGCCCCCCCCCCCCTCTCTTTCTCCACATGTTCCTGTCCAGCTTCTTCCCTTTGACCTTTAGCTACAGCCTCCAACTCAAGGACAAGATGTCAGTGACTCCCTAGCCTCCACTCTTTACCTATTTCCCAGCCCCACAGAGAGGCCTCCTTTACAGCTAACAGCTGCCTTTCAGACCGCAGCGCCTGCCATGACCCTCATTCTAAGACTCTTCCCCTTGGGTGAGAGATTCCCCTTTCCTCTTGAGACAGTTTTCTTTCTCGTGGCTGAGAACCCCAGGCCAGGCCTGGACAGACTGTCCTCTTTCTCTCAGGAGCACCAGCTCCAAGCTCTAGTTCCCAGCATGTCTCCCCCAAGGGTCAGTCTTTCATGCGCCGCCTGCTAACATAGGCCTCTTCCCCTACTCCTTGGTCATTTGTGGCCAGCTGCAGCCACTTAGTTCAGCTGGTTTGCCGGCACCCTGCTTGCTCCCGTCGCCCCTGTGACCTTTAGACCCTTATTCTAGGACTTCTCCCCTTGGGTAAAAAATTCCCCTTTCATTTTGAGACAGTTTCTTTCTTCTGGCAAGAACTCCAAGCTGGGCCTAGAGGAACTGCTCCCAAGAGCTGCCGGCTCCAATCCAGCTTCCACATGTTCCCCCATGGCCCAGTCTTTTACAGTCTCTCACTCCTTCTGGCTCTGACTGTCCTAACAAGCCTCTACACTTTTCCTTTAAGCTTTTCTTCAAGGTTGGTCTTTCTTCTCCTTCTCTACATTTATGATTTACCAGCTAAGAAAAACAAACGAGGACTACAGGAGACCTCTCTGCTAGAACACCCAGCCACCATGTGGCAGCACAGCCACCACATGGCAGAGCAGACCCCTCCCCCACTGCTTCTAAACCTGCCTAGGACAACAGAGAAACACATCTGAGACCCTTAACCTAAGTTTTTAATGCTTTTTCTCCCTAACAGGAATACCTGAAACAACATTCGTGCTTTTCAACCCAAAATTTTCTTGCTTTTTATTTAAACGTTTCCTTTTCTCCCTAACACTGGTGATATATATCCAAGAATTTTTTCAACCTTTTAGATTTCTTTAAGGTTCAAAAGTCATCTAATCTACTTCCACAGGTCAAATCAACTATGCTGATCACCATTTTTTTCAATCCTTAATTAACAACCGGTTTCCTTTTACAGACAAATTGTTGCTGCCTATCCCAGATACATAATTAACATGATGTTTTTCTTCCTCAGCCATCCAAAACAGACTCAAAGGTGCCTTCCAGGACTAAATTTCCTCAAACCCCCTTGCCTTTCTAGGATCATTACGACAGACCATGATGTGCTCCCAAGTAGCCTAATGCTTGCTACCCACCCTTTGCAGACACCCCCCCCCGCCACAGTGCTGCTCCTCTGTTGTGATCAATCTACAGGTGCTCCCACAAATCTATCAGAGACAACACCATCTCCTGGAACCTGCCTGGGACACCAAGCTGCCTTCCTCCATACACCTCATCTGACTGAAGACTCCCGAGATACATGCTGAGATCCAGAGACAAATGCTGAGACCCAGAGACATGCACCGAGGAGTCCTACAGAAGACAGACCTAGACATTCCGGCTACAGGTGAACTCTCTTGCCAAAGTCAAATAGCTACTAAACTTAGAGAAACTTACATGTTAGTAAGGAAAACATAATGTCTAGCTAGATTAATCAGATGTTATTGCCCTCAAACTGTAATTAATTGGTTCAATGATCCCTTGCCTTCCCAACACCCACCCTCAACTCTCCTTACCCTGTGACTTAGTTGTGCTACCCCCTACAGCCTATGTCGTGTTTTCTTTTGACTTCCTCATCCACACAGTCACTCCAGTGGCTCCCCCTCCTTTTAAGAAAGGAAAAGGAGGAGTTGTGGAACCGTGAAAGGATAGCTTGTTTTCTGGTAGAGCACTGGCTAGAGATGGTCGGAGACCCTGCAAGCGATGGCATACATTTTGCCACACTCCCAGAAGCCAAGGGACAGCACCCTCCCTGACCTCTAGATATTACAATATTCTGTCCAACTCACTTCCACAACAGCCCGTGAGCCTTTTGGGTGAGGATAATATGGGTATGTCAATTTTGTGCCTTAATTGCCTTGATTGATTGGAAGACCCACCCCACAAGTGGGTAGCATCATTCCCTGGTTTGAGGACCTGGAGTACATAAAAGCAGCAAGCATGCATTCGAATTCATTCTCTCTCTGCTCCTGGCCGTGATGTGACTAGCTGATTCGAGTCATGACACCTTATCTAACCTGTAAATGATAAGACTATAATATGGAATTGTAAGCTGAAAGAAATCCTTTCTCCTCTAAATTGCCCTTTTTCTGTATATTGGTTCAGTAATGGGACTGAGACTAGATCAAGGTTGTCATCAGGAATTTCTTCTGAGTCAAGCTTGCAAAGCTCACAGCCCTCCAGGGGAACCCCGTACTCCATGGCTTCTCAGCTGTGGCCTTTGCTTCACAGCGCTCTCTCTCTCTCTCTCTCTCTCTCTCTCTCTCTCTCTCTCTCTCTCTCTCTCTCCATGTTGCCTTTTTTTCCCACTAAATCTCCTCTCTCTGAGGATATGCTTGTCAGATTATCTGGCTTTGTTTAACAGCCTGTGGTTATTTTTTCATTATTGTGTGATTTCATTTGACCAGCTTTCCATATGCTTATTTAAAAAAAAAAATACAATGTCATCTGCCAATAAATAACTCTCTGACTCTTCATCTTCCTTGTTGTTATGGATATTTCAAGCTATATGGTCCTTACAGTTCATTGTTCTCTGTCAAAATTCCTCATGCATGCTGGCTACTTCTGCCCCCACCCACACATCCATTAATACACTAATGATGGTTATTTTAACATCCATATTTGGAGAATGGCTTGTATTCTTTTGTATCAATAAAGCATCCATCATTAATAAACCCTACCCTTATCCCAGGTATTGTAGGAAGCTTTCTCTGAATGTCTTTCCCTTCCTGGTCATGGTAACAATTCTCTGCCTTTTGTCTTGTACTAGAGTAAGTTTCCTCATTCCCACAGTAGAAACTTAACAGCTCTATAGATAATGGATCGCAAGTGCTGTAGCGATAGCTAGGGCTTTCAAAGATGGAGGGTGGTTTTATCTTTGGCCTGGTGATGTTGTTCTGGGTTTGAGGGCATCTGCTGCCCTATCCCTTCTATGACTGAGGCTCTGTCTTTTATGAAAGGCACACTCAGGAAAGGCCAGGGTTTCCAGCCTTCCCACAGACATGCCACCTTCTTCTCTGGGCAGCACCAGAAACACTTCCCGTGATCTCCTATCCTACCTCATACTTCCTATGAGCATCTAGTACAAGTCTCTGAAAAGGAGCCTGCTGGCAGTAAGGGTTCCCAAGTTTAGAGCTACAGAGGCTGTATGAATAGCACTCATATTCATACTTAACTTTTAGTCACTCACTAAACACTCAGCTGACTTCCTGGGTACCTTCATGGCAGCCATGTACCTTCCAGGACTTTGCCACAGCTGAGACCCTAAGTGCAAATGGCTCACCTTCATTTGACAAGGGATGAGGCAGGCTTTCTTCCCTGAGCTCAGTCACCTCTGCTGAGCTGTGCCTTAGCTTTCTTGTGAGAAGGTGCCATGGTGGGCTTGGATCATACCCATGCTTCTCTTGTGTGTTGTGTGAAATCTGCTGTCTGCTTTTCTCCTGATATTGCCTATATATTGATGAGCTACCCATGCAGATGCTGCCAGCCCAGCGTGCAAAGTCAGCAAGAGCAAAGAGGCTGGCTGATAAAATAAAAGAACAAAATGCCTGTTGGGACTCCATTATGTCATATTTTATGCAGACACTGAACAAATACTGAGTACTGTAGCCTCTTCGGGATAGGAGTTTGCCATCCAAGCTCAGAGATCTCCAGAGCCTTGCAATATGTACTCTGAGTTGGCTTGCTAATGCCTGTTGATTTCTGACTCAGAAGATCGATCCTGGTAGCCCTCATGATCCAGGGCTGGAAGTGTTTGTTGTGCAGAGGCTAATGAAGATGGACTGGACAGTGAGTTTTTGTCTTTGTTTTGTTTTCTTCAGATTGAGGAGAGCCAAGGAGACTTTGCTACCTGATTTCCAGCAAAGTCCTTATAGCAACAGCATCAAAAATACAAATCTCTTATGTATAACATATGTTAACTTGAGTATGAGTGTGTTCCTCCGTGTGTGCACGCATGTCTGCAGGCACGTGTGTGTGTGTGTGTGTGTGTGTGTGTGTGTGTGTATGTGTGTTCAAAATGATAAAACTCCCCAAATATCTCTAAGGCAGTGGTTCTCAACCTATAGGCTGCAATCCACAACCCTAACCCTAACTCTAAGACCATTGGGAAACACAGGTATTTACATTACTATTTATAACAGTAGCAGAATTAACTACGAAGTCACAATGAAATAACTTTATGGTTGGGGGGTCAACACAACATGAGGAACTGAGTTAAAGGGTCACAGCATTGGGAAGGCTGAAACCCACTGCTCTGAGGTATTTAAGAAAAGGTTTCCCATCTGTTGCTCAGATCTTTCTATTGTTTGCCCAATTTTATCTCTCCACAGCATCTATAATAATTATGTGTACTTAAGCTGGTCTTGCCAAAGCCAAATGACATATGGCCCACGGTGCCAAAAAGCCTCATTTCCCCTCCACAGTCACCCCTAAAACTTCACTCTTCGTAAAAATGCACATAATGGTGGCAGGAACGAAGCCCGGTGGTAGGACTGACTGCTCAGCTGTAATGACTAGCAAAGAAAAATTTCTCCAGGTTCTACAGTCACAATGCAGCTTACCGTACAGTCAGAGCACAAGTACCAAACACTAATGTTTTCTCCTGGTAACTGCCAGCCACAGATGCACCTTGATGAATGTTGGGAACTCTAAATAATGAGTAAAAGTCCAAGGAATCAGTTAAACGGTATCCTGAGTGTTGTTTACAAGTTACTCCACAGCTATTACAGCAGTGAAAATCGATAACATACAGATCCCATCTGCAAAACTACAGCTTTTTATCTTCCTGGGCTAGGAGGATTTCTAAAGAAGTTTACCTTCTCCCCCTTAATCTCCAACTTGAAAACATCATCACCATTTTATTTGAACACTAACACAGGAAGAAAAATCTTCCACAGGATCAGATGACAGGGATACCTGCCTCTATAATTTGATATTTGTCATGTTGTGGGTACAAGACATTATCTGTTGTCATGCCACAGACACCACACTGGTGATAGTTATGGGCTTCAGGCAGTTCATTTATCAAGGTAACAATCCAGCTATAAGACCTCTATCACCTTATGACTTAAAATATTTCCCCCAAGGTCTCATAGCCTAATGCCATCACTATGGAGATGTATATATCTATGTACATATATATATCCATCCATCCATCCTTCCATCCATCCATCCATCCATCCATCATCTACTTACTATGTGTATTGGTGTGTGACAGTACACATACCCACACACCATGGCACATGTGTGGAGGTCAGAGAACAACTTTTAGGAGCCAGTTTTTGCCTTCCACCTTGGTTAGGTGATATCTCTCTAATTTCTGCTGCTTCTTCAAGAATAATGGCCTGGAAGCTCCCAGATGATTCCACCATCTCTGCCTCCTGCCTCACAACAGAGACAGTGAGATTCCAGATGCATACACCCTAACTAGGCATTTTCTGTAATGTGGTTTCTGGTGGTCACACTTGGGTCCTCAGGCTAACATAGGTAGTGCTGTTACCTATTGCAATATGTCCCCAGTCCCTGACACAATCATTTAAGAGTACATTAGCATGTGAATTTGGAAAGAAAACAAATAGCATCCTTCACATGGCCTGAAACCATCCCACAAGGAACAGCTGAACACTAGAGCCTCTTTCTAGGATGTTCTTCAAAGACAGTGTAAGTGAATACTCTGCACAGACAGACAGAACTTTGAGCTGCATGTCCGGCTTATAGTCAGATATGATCATATCTTGTTGTGGGCCACAACAATGACTTGGGGGGTAAAGTTGATTAAAAAAATTAGTAACAAGGAAATTTACAAATCAGTATATAAAGAGACATCTATGAATGGACAAAGTGTGAAGATAGATGCTGACACATTCATCTCACTGAATCGTCTATGGCCCATTATAAAAGAGCCATACTGACAGAGACAGGCATTAGAGACTTCTATGAACCACAGCTGTGACATGGTTATGGCTGCTATGAGTATCTACTCTGCCACCAGCAGAAACTAACCAGGAGCACCAAATATAGAAATGGGCCCTCTGTGGATTTATAAGATCCTTTTTCCATACAATCAAACCAGAATCCTCCTGGGGTACAGCTTCATGTGAAGGAAATCTCTGCCATTACTAGATCTCTCACAACTCTATGGCAGCTGGCTTGATTGGAAGATGATATTTTCAACACAGTTTTAATGACAGCTAGGGATAATGTCTTGTAGGTGTGAGATAAGGTTTGCCAGAATGAGCACCCACAGACAACTCTGTTCCCATATGCTCTCCTGGCCTGGATGTTTTAGTTTAAAAGGCAAAGATGTTTCTACCAGTAAATCCAACTTCAGTCTGCTACCTGACCAACTTAGATGCCTCTATCCCCTAAATCAACAACCATTTAAATGAGTCCCCATTTCCCTGGGTAACTGGTCCTGACATTATGGTAAACTCAAGTTCTGTTCCACAATACCAGTCCTTAGAGGGTTTCTCAGAATTTCTGTGTTCTGGAATTAAGATAAGTGGGAAATTACAATCAAAACCACCCAATACTAAGAGCCTGGGGTATCGTCTCTGGGGACAAGACCTGGCATCATCTTGCCTCTTGAAGAAAATCAAAACAGGTAAAATGCATAATAAAGGCAAAAGAATCACAGAAGACAGTGCTAAGAGTTAGTTATATAAACATAGACCTCAGGTCTACTGCAGATGGTGGTACTGTAGCCATTCTCTGATCTTCTTTAACAAGTTGACTATCTTCTCTGAAATGATTGAAATGATGGGGACTAGAGACGGACCACACTCTGGATTCCCTGGAGGTTGGCATAATGGCATGGTCCTTACTATTTAAATAGCTCTCATCCAATAGTCTGAGTTCCAGAGTGTTCCAGAATCCAAAGCCACTCAGGCATCATTGCATCTCCCAAATGTCCCACATCTCAGATTTTGTAATTTGTACAACTTGAATACACTTGATTCCTTTCTTTGCTCCATCCATATCATATGTTTACATCACCTAAGATATATTCATTTAATTTTTATCACAGCGCTACACTTGAAGAAGGTTATATGACAATACTCAAAAAAACTTTAACTTACTTTTCTGGCAAAGGTATTACTGAGGTTGTTGGTTATTGTTTCTATTTTCCTTTGAATAAGGAATAATTGTCATTTATTATTCACTCTTTCTTTATTTGGAAATTTAGTGAAGTTTAAGGAGTTAGAGATAGGTACTAAGTTCACAAGAGCAGAGTTTTAACAGTTAATCTCATGTGTAAATGTAATTGGGTCACAGGTTGTCCAAGTAGTTGCCTAGACACTATCAAAGGCTGTTTTACAGTGATGATAGCATTTTATATTAATTATCTCACTATTTTCAAAGCACCTTCATGAAGGATCCACCCAATGGGCTGTTGGAGGATACAGTCCAACATAGAAGAGAAAGCATGGAACAGAAGGGACTGCTGGCCATCTTGTATTTGGAGTTTAGAAGACAGAGCAATGGATGTTGGTGACCCATTCACTTTCTGCTTTATATACTGAATCTACATGTTGGTGCTGTCTATATCCAGAGCTTGTCCTAAGACTACCTTAGAGAAACAAGTCTCTCTACAGAATGAAAGACAGTGCCAAACTAACAAGAGATGACTGAAGGGAGAATTCTGTTGCCTTCCTGATCGACAGGTGCAAAGCCCATCATTGATCTTTCTTTGACCTTGGGTTAGGACTGACCTGTTACCTCTGCAAGAGTCTAGGCTAGCAGGTGGAAGGCGGTGGAACACTGCAGCCTCTACAGCTGTATGAACCATTTTCATAATGAGCCAATTTACACAGGTCTGTTCTCCAGCTTTGAGATAAATGGTTTTCTTATTTGTCTTATGTGTGCCTGCTCCTCCCCCTCATAGTAACCATTTATGCAAATGCAGCCTAATTGCCAGGTTGCTTTTTCAGTGTGGCTGTCCCTATAATTCTGGAAATGTACATATCTTTCCCTTGTAATTGTGCCTGTGGTGTCCACTATCCTTCCCTGTAAATTGATGCTCTGAGAATGTCTGCTGCATTTATTTAAGTTTGTCTTATGTGACATAATGCCTTCGAGCAGTTGCTCAAATTACTGGCTAGTTCTGAATAGAATAAAATGGTTAGGTAAGGTCATGTCTCGTCCATGCTTAAATTGGAGTTGGAAGACTGAATTTCATATGAGAAATCTTTCAGCACTGTTTTCAAAATTAATCAAGCAATGTTATAAGTAAATGCGAAATGAGAAAAACTACATCCATATTTTATAGAGAAATTTACAGTCTCCCTTTGGTTTGGCTGTGTAAGTCTAGCTATCTGCATATACTGTTGGTCAAAAGGTACAAATCGTGTGTGTGTGTCTGTGTGTGTCTGTGTGTGTCTGTGTGTGTGTGTGTGTGTGTGTCTGTGTGTGTTGTGTGTGTCTGTGTGTGTGGTTAAATACACATACATATATACAACTGATGAACATGTTTTTAAAGTTTACCAATTTAAAAAATTAACTTGATAATTTTTCAATATTTACCCAATCCATCCTCAGTAGGAACAGGTGACTGCCAGACCTTAGATTTTAAGAAAGTGAGAAAATATCATTGATTCTGCCAGCTTGGGCTCATATAAAACAAAATAATATGCTTAGAAAATGTTACAAAAGGAAACAAAAATTGATGTGTGTCAAGTGTGTTGAGCCAGGCACGATGGTTTGTACCTACAATTGCCATGGTGGACTGCCTCAAATTCAAGGGTACCCTTGGCCTCTGTCTCGAAAAGAGAAACAAAATGAGAAATGTGTGTTGGATATTTCTTTACTACCTAAAAGATAACAAGGCAATTCACAATTACACAAATCCCCTATTCCTGCTCCATCATTTCAGAAATGACTCAGAATTACCAAGGATGTATTAAAAATAACTTTTCAAAAACGTTGAACCCTAAAGCTGAGCACATACTGAATTTCTGTTGATAAGCTTTGATTTGGTGGACCTACAATGTGCTTGATAAGACAAAGAAAGCTCAGCGAAAGACAACTATGTCTTTAGAGTGAATTATTTTTTAAAGAAAAAATGTCCCCCCCACACACACACAGACCTATCTGATGGAGGCCATTTCTCAACTGAGGTTCCTTCTTCCCAGGTGACTCAAGTGTGTGTCAAATTGTCAACTGGGAGGATCTATGACCATTGTGTAAATAATAAAACCAGAGAGGGTGAGCAATATGCTAAAGAGTACTTGTCTAGAGAGTGATTCAGCCGGTTCTTCCCTGACCACGCCCACATCCTTCCTCCACTGTCCAGTATCAGTTCTTTTTTGAAGACAAATCATTTATTGAAAGACTCTATTTATAGACTTTATTTTACTCTCTTCTCTCTGCATCCCCTTCCGCCTTTCAATACTCTATTTAATTAAAGGTGACTTTAGGATTGCATGTGCTTTTAATACCTAGTATAAAGAAACTGTGGCGTTGCCAATTTTTTTTTCAACCACAGAATCTTATAGTCAGTCTCGGGTTTTTTGTTTTCTGTTTATTTTTGGGTTTTGGTTTTGTTTTGTTTGTTTGTTTGTTTTCTGTTTACTGTAGCAAATGCATCTTAAAGGGGAAGGGTTTCTATCTATCGAGCACAGTCCCTCTACACAGGAAAGTCTTGAGTATGCCTTCACAGTTGGGAGGCAGAGCTTTCAGCTCATTTTGTTTACTTCATTCATCCCAGGGCTCTAGCTGATACAGCACATATTCATCTTTTATCTTCAGCTAAACCTCTCTGAAAACACCCTCACAGACATGTCAGAAGTGTGTGTCTTAGAGGATTCCCTATCCAGTCAGGTTCTCATTGATGATAGTCACACATCCTTTTGACCAGGATGAGGACACAATGAGGCCAAGATGGGTCTTCACGGCCACTGGACCACTCTGGGCTGTTCCTTTTCCAACTTTTCTCCATCCAGGACTTTCTGCCCCTGCCTGTCCTTTCAGGCATTTAGCCCCACTTCTGAAAGTTTGAGGGAAAAGCAGAATTTAAAGAACTCATGACCTGACCGCATCTCGTCTTCAGTCTTGAGGTATCTGGCTCTCTTGGTCTTCATTTTCCAGACAGTACTTTTGTCTTCTTTATTATAGACCTGCCCTGTGGAGCATAATTAGCAGAAACAAGAAATCTATGTCTGTCTCTGTCTCTGTCTGTCTCTGTCTGTCTCTGATTTGTCTCTCTCTCTCTCTCTCTCTCTCTCTCTCTCTCTTCTCTCTCTCTCCTCTTCTGGCAGAGGCTTTGCTTTTCCCTTCTCATTTTTAATTCTGCCTCACAGCTTGTCATTCATCCATCCATCCTAATGTTCCTATGCATCCATTAAAGACCTTGGTTGTGAACCTTGGTGCTCAGCTATGGGCTGAGCTGAGTGAATTCAGAGTGCCTTCCATATCACAGACTGAGGGTGACAAACATATCAAAGATGGACTCATACATATCACTCATGGCAAATATGATAGTATCAGTCATTCCCATATAGCATTAGAGGGAGGCCCATTTATTAAGGAGAAAAGGGCTACTAGGTCTGTCCTGTGGGTACAGAAATGAGGCAATTTCTGAAGACTGCATCTAACGGAAGATGCTGGGGCAGAGAGGGGGAAGGAGGAAGGGAGGGAGAGAGAGAAAAAGAGAGAGGGAGGAAGGGAGGGAGGGAGGGAGAGAAAGAGAAAGAGAGAGAGAGGTAGTGTTTTAGGTGCCTTGTGTGGTGTGTGTATGTGTGTGTGTGTGGTGTTTGTGTGTTTGTGTGTGGGTCTGTGTGGTATGTGTATATGGTATGTGGTGTTTGTGTATGTGTGTAGTATGTGTGTGTAGTATATGGTATTTGTATGTCTTGTGTGTGTGTCTGTGTGTGTGTGAGTATGGGTGTGTATAGTATACGGTATTTGTGTCTCTCTCTGTACTCTGTGTGTTGATGTGTGATGTGTGTGAGTGTGTACAAGCTGGTTTTGATTCCTTCATTTGTCTATCAGTCTCAGGACAGTCACTGTAGTAGTCACTGTGAATGGTGTTCAGTCCAGATGCTTTCCTCTCCTGGAGTCACTACTGCCAGAGTCTTATTGTTGCTAATTCTGCCAGGGAGGAACATTTCCATCTTTGTGGCATGAACAATAGAACACTCTTGCCTTGTAGTCTACAGTCCTGGAACTCACAGAGATCCACCTGCCTCGAGTGCTAGGATTGAAGGCATGTACAGCCATGCCTGGCTTCCTATTGCCTACAAGAACTAAGTTTCCTGCTAGGCTAGAATCATGTGGAGACCGTGGTCCAGTGTGGACTGTATTGTGTTGATCAACTCCATCTTCTTTTTTTTTTTTTTTTTTTTGTGAATCTTTACTAAATGAGAAAAAGAAGCTCCTGGCACTCTGAAGATATCAACAAATCCATGCTTTTATCAGAGAAAGCACCCCACAACTGCCTCTGTTTCCCTCTTTTACAAGCATTTTTCTTCTCTTTTTTTCATGGGTTTCCTTTGAGAGGCATCAGTCAATAATGATTAAGGGAATGACGTCAGTCAAGGCTAATTTCCAGAATAGACTTGTGCAATATGCTACCCAGGACATATTCCTTAAGGGTGAATGGTAAAGTCATGGGTCTACTGTAATCAACTAATACATGGACCAATGCAAGGTCTTCCAATCCCATGCTTCTAAGTCTGAAGATTGCATGCATCCACATAGTTATTGGAGGACACTTCCTTTTTTGATGACTTCCTGTGGTTTTTGGCCATCTATTTTAAAGACAGCAAATAGTCAAATGGTCTTCTAAGTAATTTTTGGTTTCCATCTGGGGTATGTTGAGCATCGCTTGTAGAAGCAGGTCTGATTTGTATTGTATAAAGAATCTTGATCTTGTTATGAAATTTTGTTCATATTTCAATTTGACAGTCTACATGATACTCTACTCCAGGACAGTTACTGGTCAGCCCTAAGTCTAGCCATAAATCCACGTTACCTTACACAGTTCTCCTACCCCTACATGTCAACCATGCCAGCTGCTCACAGACTGTTGGAAGAATGCACGATTTCCAGAGATACCATCTCCACACATGTTTATTTAGCTTGGCCCCTCTCCTAAGAACGTTACAAAGTTCTAGGGTCCACACCCAAGTTCAGTGTACATACCTGGATTTTCACTGATTGTAATCAAAGGCATCTCACATCAGCAACAGGTCCCATGGTTTACAAGGATGTTAGAAACAGAGTCCTAAGGAATGGCATTTTTTTATGGACCAGAAAATAGACTTCCATCTGTCTATAACTTGCTGCATAAGTGCATTGAAAGAATTAAAACATAGTGAAGAAAACACCACTCTTTCATTCACAGATCTACATAAGAGCATGCTTAGAGAAGGATGCCATTCTGGGAGTGTTTGCTGTCCAAGAGCCAATCAATATAGACTCAATATGGGTAAGTAAACCCATCCTTGTAAAAGTCAGTTTTAGGAGGGAAAAAAGCTCTCATTTGCTGTCTGTTTTCATGCGGTTAACACTGTGTTTTCATTTGTCTTGCTGTTCTTCTTTTATGGATTTATCTTTTCTAGAAGAGTAGAAATGGTTTTGAGGTTTCTATTAAAACTTCTAGGAAAAACTCAAAACCACCAACAAACAAAAAGCACCCAAGATAAATGACCAAGACGACAGATTTGCAAGATGTTAGACAGTCCCAGCTTCCTTCTTGTAAACCTAAATGCAAAGCAATAGTTTTGTTAAAGTAAGCTCAGGGTTACACTGTTGCCTAGAAATCCAATGTGAATGTTTTCATCTTTTTCTGCAATTAAAGGTAAAATTGTTGTTATCTCTTCACTAGTGGTATTTGCCAACTGTTTCTTCTCAAGGCAATGTGTGTCCACAGCTTTGTCTCAGCTGGTGCATTCTTACATATAGTCTATTTACACATATTCACATGTTAGCATCTTCAATAGTGCATTCCATCCTTGCTTGAGGTGATGAGAAATGCTCATATTTTGCCATTGTTTGAAGTTGACTGACCTTCAAAAACCTGTGTGTTAAAAGCTTGGTTTCCATCTTAGCACAGTTAATAAGTGATGAGAATTCTTTAAGAGGTGGGTCCATGCTGGACTTACTCCACTAGGACCAGATCATCCAAAGGAATGTGGGACTGCCATCCTTCCTATTCTTTGTTTATGGGCCAGAAAATGAGTGGCTCTGTGTCGTTACAGGCTCCTGCTGTATAGACCCCACCACTTGTAGCTATAAAACAGTGGGGACAATGGACAGCAGTCTGGAAATTCCAATACCATGAAGCAAAATAAGCCCATATCTTTTAAAAGTTGATAATATTCTACACTTCTGCATTTCTTGCTAAAATAAGAGCTGAATTATGTTTTAGCAAGAGTGGGCTCCTAACATGAGGAAGAACCAACTACCAAGGATATAGCTGAGGCAAAGACAGTGACTGCCATAAAAAAAAAATCTGGGGAGAAAAAGAGAACGATTTGAAGCAAGTTATATGAAAAAGAAAGGAATGGAAGGACAGAGGAAGCAGAGGAGATGAAATTGGTAGGATGAAGAAAGGATAAGAAATGGCTGTTGGATGCATGGGGGATAGGTGGATAGATAATATATGGATGATGGATGGGTAGGTAGATGGATGGGTGATAGATAGATGAATGGATGGATAGATGGGTGGTGGGTGGATGGGTGAGAGATGGATGGTTGAGATAGATAGATGGATGAGTGGGTGGATGAGTGGGTGGATGGGTGGGTGGATGGGTGGGTGGATGGATGAAAAATGGGCAGGTGAATGGATGGTTGGATAGATGGATGGACAGATGGGAAAAAAACAAGCATGAGATGAGAAAGCAGTGACACTGTTGCTGCACTCAGGATTGGGACCCTGCATCTCTGGTCATCTCTGTGTGTGAGCTGCTCCCCTGATAATTAGCTGCATATGACAGCTTAAATCATTCAGTGGTCACAGAAAAGCCCTCCAGACTTCTACTCATGGAAAGAAACTTTCCACCATTGAAGACAAGAAATTTATCTTCTCCTTCTTCATACAGTACAGTTTCGTACTGTGCTGTCAATCCACAGAAAACATGCAATCTATCACAAGGATGCTACTGACTGGAAACATGCAGGCAGCCTGCTTTATGATCCTGTCTCAGACATGCAAGTTACTTTTGAATTTTTCACAAAGCCCACCCACTGAGGGTTGATTTTTTTTTCTCAAAAATTTACACACTTGTTATTTCCATGTGTAATGAAATAGGCTCAAAATTTATACCAAGATGCACTAAAGCAAATTCTAGGCCACTTTGTAGCTCCATAGGATATTTAAAACAGGGACACTGAACAAAACGTAGTAACTGGTGTGTTTCGTCATGTAGAAATAAAATCTATCTGAACTGACCAAAAAAAAATGATAAAATAAGTGAAAGTAAATCTGGACAAATGTGTCCGGGGTGGGAGGGACAGACAACAATTCATGGCCCCAGGAGTCTATTCACTGCCAGTGACAGCCAGAACTTCAGCTAAGCTTTCACAGACCCTGACTGTATTTACTTCCCAAAGAGAAATTGCTTCCCAGGTGTGAGGGAGACCCACTCAGCACCATCCCACTCCCCACCCCTGACTTCTGACTATTTTGGAGGCTCAAGGTGGATTGGACAAGATGCTTCACCCCCTGCCAATTAAAACCATTAAACTTGGCCTGGACCCTGAGACACACTTGTTAGTCCACACCTTGTTGCTGCAGGACTTGCTAAAAGCAGAGAATATCAGAAGGTGTAAACAAATGCCAAAGGGTACAAGCCCAGGTCAGAGAGTCCCTGCAAGCTTCCTCCTGTGGGTGGGACACAGAGGGGTGTGAAGCAGGACAGCGAGGGGCAGGGGCAGGGGCAAGGGCAGGGAATAGCCCAGGCTGGTAAAGTTCAAGAACTCTGGGCCATTTTTGAGTAAATGACCACTCTTCCCAGCTCAAAGAGAAACTGGGCACAATATTTTATTTTGTTGATTTTTTAAGCACAGGTATATGGTAGAAAATAGCACCTGGTGCTTTTAGCCTAATGATAGCTTCATCTTAGAAACAATGTGGTAATTGTGGAGGTTTGAAAACTCAAAAGACAATGATAAAAATGAAAAATGATCACAGTGAGTCACACAGTCCACAGACATCTGCATATACATACATACATATATGTATGTATGTATATGTATATATGTATGTGTGTATGTATTTGTATATTCTATTTTACCTTGCTTGATATTATTCTGAAAGCATGCTCCTTTACAAGCTTGAGAATGTTCAGATTTATTGATTTGATAAGATAAAATTATATGGCTTTTAAGTATTTATTTAGATAATGTATTTGGGTTACTTTTACTATGAAATACTTTGTTATTATAAGAAATTCAGGTCTAAGCAGGCTTAGAAATAATTATTGGGATATATATGTGACAATGCCCCTAGTGTACATTTGAAGAAGTTAAATTATTGAGACAGGAACAATTAGAACAGGTATTGCTTTGGAATGGCAAGGCAACACAGAAGCAAAGCCAGGGCTCTGGGGTAGGCAGACCAGGGTCTGGGCTCTGGTTCTGTTGGTTGCAGTGTGGAATTGGCCTGGGTTTCATGTGTTCTTTATATCTGGAATTTTCTTCAGGAGTACATTGAAAACAAAAGTAGCCATGCCTTCTCATTTATTACACACGTTTCTGTGAAACATTATTCCTGTGTTTTAGAACAGCAACAAGTAAAATCAGCACTCAAGACTAACAGACTATTTTCATTTTAAGCTAAAATCATATCCAGTGTGCAAGGCACTCAACTCTGATCCCAAAATCTGGCGCACATCCCCATGCCTGGTTTCATATGAGATTGTGTTTGAGAGAGAAGGGAATGGCTCTGATAGCTAAGGATGAGCTGACTCGGCGGATTTGCTCTGGTATATGCCTATTCTCTAACCTGGTGTAAATATGTCACGTGGAGCATGGTCAAGAATGCTCTTTCGTGCCCTCAAAGACAATGCTGAGACCTTGCCACCAACTTTCCAGATTGCTCTATCAATAAATGTCCAATAGTCCGGTTGTACTACAGAGATGCGAAAACATGGTATGGGTGGAGTACCTTCAAAGCCCGTGAACCTGAGTCACCATAGCCCACAACCAGTTGATTCCAAATGCTGTGCAGTATGAGTTAGGACATGCTCTCACCAGGGAGAGACCCAGAGATGCTCTATTCTAACAACTTAACCAACTTAATGCATACCTATAAACAAATGACCCCTTAAATTTGTATATCTGACTCACAAAATGATATCAGAAAAATCAATTATTTTTTTTTTACTTTTATACTTAGTTATTTAGTGGGTATGTACATATGTGCATAGTTGCCATGGTGCTCAAGGAGAAGATGGAGAAATGAAAGCTGGTTCTCTCCTTCCACCATGTGTGTTCCCAGCTTGGCAGCAAGTGCCTTTGCCTTCTGAGCCATCTTGTCTACTTACTCCCCTTTTCTTCACTGTTTCATGTGAACACACCACTGATTCTTTTTTTAATGTAGAGTCTCATATACCACAGGATGGCCTCAAGCCGGCTACCTAGCCAAGGAGGGCTTTCTGTTCCTGATCCTAGCACTTCTGCCTCCAGCTGAGACTGCTGGTGTAACCAACACACCTGGGTTGTTTTTGACAACTCAGTATTTCAAACACCAGTATTATTAGGGGTTTTATTTATTAAACATCAGACATGTGTCATGTACACAAACACATACACACACACACACACACAATTTTTTCTATAGCGTCTACTGATTAGTATGTCTTAGTTACTTTTCTATCACCATGACTAAGCACCATGACTAAAAGAACCTTATAAAAGAAAGCATTTAAGTTTGGAGCTTATGGTTTCAGAATTAGAGTCCATGACTGTCATGCTAGGGAGCTTGGCAGCAGGCAGGCATGGCACTGGAGCAGTAAATGAGAGCTCACATCCTTATATGTAACTACTCCGGAGACAGAGAGAGCTAACTGAGAATGGCAGGAGTTTGAAACTTCAAAGTCCATCTACAGTGACACACCTCCTCTAACAAGACCATACCCCCTAACCCTTCCCAATAGTATCACCATCTGGGGACCAAGCATCCATGTATATGAGCCTTTGGGGGCCATTTTCGTTTAAACTACGGTACATGAAGCACTGCCAAACCAGGCCCACTAATTTGTCTTTGAGGTTGAAAGTAAGAGATAAAAGAAGGTAGAAAGGAAGGGGAAAAAAGACTGTGCTCTTTGTCACCTGGGGCTTCCAAGTTCAAATTCACAACCATCATGTTCCACCTGGACCCATCATGACCCAGCTCAGGAGAGTCAAAGCCACAGTCCATGCAAATAGTATGGTAAATAGCCCATGTCTGATAGAACCATTCCTCTGTTACATTTGCACAAAAGCTCCAGGGCCAACCAATGTATTGATGTAAGGAACTGGGAATATAGCCAGCCTTCATTGGGTACCATTTAGTCTTCTCTGGCTAGGATCCCCACCATCTTTCAAGTTCAGAGAGTTTGTGGACTCTTAGGGAGTTCCCTGACTCAGCTGCATTCAGGGTGGATAACTGCTTCCTTTGTTCCTGAGCACTCTTTTCCTGTGATGGACAGCACCACAAATTACAGCTGTACCTTCCATATTCTTGCTGGGAAGCTGCTCCACCTCCTATACTCACTTAGTTTCAGTCTTTTTTTGACTGTCTTCTACCTCCAGCTTCTTTCTCCATTCTGAACTTCAAGCTTAGTCCTACTCAGCATCTCTTGTGGCACATTCCTATGGCTCCTGGGGGTTTTGTGTTCCATACTATACCATGGATTTCCAAATCTGTGGTGAATCTTCCTGTTGATCTTCCATCCGTCTTATAGAGCAACCAATCCTAACACTTGGAGAATCAGCGATAAATCTGCTACTTGGATGGTGCTTCCAGAAAGAAACCTTTTAGGATCTCTGCATATTCTGTTGTTCCCTGAAACCTTTACTGATTTCCTCTAATGTAGATCTAGGATCTCTCCAGTTAGCATCTAACAAGACAGGACCTCCTCCCTATACCATAACAACAGACTATGTCCCAGCCAGTTAACTATCAACACACTTTTTCTGTAGGTAATTCACTCTCTGTAAACAGTTAGGTTGTTCTCCAATGCACACAAACACAATAAGTGAAAGACATCTTTTCAGCCTAAAATCATTGCCCTTAGTATATAATATCAATTTTCACTTATATAGACAGTCTACACTCTTACCAATGATAAACCCAATTCTACACTTCCATTGCTCAGTGCTTCTCTCTCTGTCTCTCTCTATGTCCTGTTTTTTGTTTTTTGTTTTTTTCTACAGTGTAGCTACTTCCCCAACTTCTTATTTGGTGGACTTGTCTCAAAGATTTCTCTGTTTGGGTTTGTAAATTACCATAATATGCTGCTAAACTCACTTCTCTCTTAAAATGACCATGTGTACAATTTCCTCCATCAGAAAAGCAATTCCACTTAGCCATCAATAATAAATTTTTCTCTGAATGCAGGTGCACTGTTAAGGGTGTGTGTGTGTGTGTGTGTGGTGTGTGTGTGTGTGTCTGTCTGTCTGTCTGTCTATATGTCTGTCTGTCTGTCTATGTGTGTACTGTATGTCTATGTGTATCTGCATCTCTATGTGCAGGATAGAGCAGTTTAAAGCAATCATCTCTGCAAACACTGTGTGAGGAAGCGTCACCACTTACAACTAAACCGGACTCCCTTCCTTGACTTAGAACCACGTGTGTCACTCCTGATGCTAGACACAGATCCCCTGAAAGAAGCAGACAGCCTTTTACCACAATATTCTTAGTTATCTACTTGAAAGATTCCCTTTCACAGGCCCCTCACTTCGCAGGCTTCCCTTATCAAGGACCTGCATGTGTGAGGACACCCACCACAATGCAGTGTTGCCGCCTTCTGTGCTATACCCCTGCTTGACCAGGTGCATGCTGGGACTGATGTTGCGGTGTATCCCATGTGATATCCCTGCAGCACATTCAAAGAGGCTTTCACGATGTCCTCGGTGGTATCAAAAGCATTTTTTGATATCCAGGGAGGAAAAATAAAGATACACAGCAGCTATAACCCTCTCCAGGGACATCTGTTAGGAAGCTACGCCCTGGAAGAAAGGCTGGCACCTGGCACACCCCCAGGTAGTAACACACTTCCACCTCTCTCAAAGCACCTGCTTCTGAGCCATACCCCAGGAATAAGCACTCATGTTTTAGAAACCACACTGAGACCTCCAAAAGGTAATAGCTCAGGTATCCTTCCTCCCTCACCTTCCAGGGAAACCTTTTTTTCTAGTTCCCATTCACTGGGATATTTGGCCAGTGATTTTAGTGCTGGGTAGTTACTAATTCTCACTTCTTAGGATTGGTTCCCTGCTGAATGGAGTCTCAAGGCCCACACTCCATGGGAAGCTATTCTGGCTGGATCTGAAGGCAATATGAATGGCAATACTCACTGTTTAATTTGACCAACACATTGACTACAAATGCTCAGAGGTCTGGGGTTCAAACCCACAATGAGCCAAGCACTTCACCAATGGTCACACAACTCAACCACATCTCCAGGGTAGGCATAGCTTTCCTCCTACCTCCTCATGTAATACAGACCAGCTGGAGAGTCCAGAGTACCATGTAGCCTGGAGGGTGCTCCCTTCTTCATACCAAGAAAGGTCAGATGTGATTTGTCAAGGTCCTTCTGATTCTGAGCCCAAGACTCCCTGACTCAGGTGCCTATCTCTGGGTAGAACTAACTCCTTCAAGTAGCTGGGTGAAATTTTATTTTTTGTCTGTTTCATGCCAACTTTGCTTGCTTATTAGAAAGAATAATGCTGGATCACCTCCCTGTGATATCAATGCAAAGCAATCCTTGTGCATGCTATGCCCTGGCTACCTTCATGAGCTATCAGAAGCCTCTGCAGGCCTCTGGGCTTGCACAAGCATCAACTTCCTAAGCAGACTCTGAAACCACCCAATATTACCAGTTAGCATCCTCACAGCTGCAGAATAATGCCATTCCCAAAAAAACAATGATTTTTTTTTTAAATCACTTTTCTTGTCAGCTATGTTGCCCAAGGCAAATTGGCAAATAGAAGAGCTTGTCTAGGCGACAAGTGTAGACTACGGTTATTCAGAAATGGACATAGCTCTATAATCATACCTTCACAGAATCTGCCACACAGAGCTCACAAGTAGCAATGAAGGGTTTTGACGTCACCAGAGAACCATGGGTGGTGGCTGATACTCATAACACTGGGAGAGTTCTTTAGCAAATACGGCTATCAGTTGCTTTCGCTCCAAAGTTGAACTTCTCAGAAATAAAAGGTAGGAGTGAAAGATAGTAGTTCAGTCCTGTAAGTACTGGATTGGGGGAGATGAGGTAGCAGGATCATGAGTTTGAGGCTAGCCTTCATCATGAGACTGTCTCAAGAAAGAAAGAAAGAAAGAAAGAAAGAAAGAAAGAAAGAAAGAAAGAAGAAAGAAAGAAAGAAAGAAAGAAAGAAAGAAAGAAAGAAATAAGAATTAAACTGTCTAATATGGAGACAGGGAAGTCAATAGACCACTCAACTAGAACATAATCAGAATCCAACTAATGAAAGTTAAGTGTGACCCAGTGCCGCAGATATTGGACAGGCCTAAAAGCAAACCAGACTGTTAAAATGCTACGTCTAATTTTGGTATATGCATATTATTTAAAGAAAAGAGAGAGAAAGCCTATCCCAGCATGATCAATACAACTGTACTTTGTTCCACAAACATATGATTCTAGATTGCAGTTTTGAAGACTTAGAAGTGAGGAAACAGGAAAAAACATTGATTGAATAAAACTTGCCAACATTACACACACAGGATTAGGGGTGTACTTTTATACACCAGAGCTACTTTATTATACTTTAGGAAGCCTTAAACTCCATAAAAATAACCTCTTCATGAGGGCCAAAGCGGAAGTGGGGTAGATATTGCCCTCTCAGTTTCATCCAGAGAGAGGTGTCCAAAAGGCCAGTTAGCTCCAGAGTCTCTCAAACTTACAATGTTCAACAGCCTGTCCAACTGTTTCAATAGTAAAGATGGTTTCAATCAGCAGTTTCTGAGGACCACTTCCAACAGCTACAGTAAGCTCAGCATTGATTCTTAAGCATCAAGACATTCAGGTGTTGAAGATTCTGCTCAGAGTTTGGACTCACATGGGGGGTTGGCAGCTTTTGTCACTACAAGTTACATGAAGCCATTGGGAAATAGACTCTCCTATGTCATGTTGTGTTAACAACCAGGTTGACAGAGAATTGCTGGGGACAAAACCACAGTGAGACAAAGCCACTGTGGCCTAAAGACACTGATGGCCGAATCCTAACTGTGGATAGTTTCCTGGTTCATCAGGACATTGAACAGAGACCAGACCCACCTCCATCAGGTTCTGGTTAAACCAAGTGCCTGAATTTAAGAATCAAAATGAAGGAAATCACTAAATCATGATCTTAGGAAATACAATTCAAAAGAGAGCCTGTTCCTCGAATCCCAGATTGTATGAGCATGACAGGATTTTGCTGTTGGGCAGTCTGACAGGTATGTCTAGAATAAGCATAGAGGCCCAGATATTATTATTGGTTACATTCCGTTCGGTGATACTGACATCCAACCATGGACCACAACCTGATCAGCAGGGCATTGGGCTGAAAGACTAAGACATCAGTTCACTGTGGTCAGCAGCTCTAAGGTACTTTGTTCTGTTAGAGCTAAAAGTTGGTCCTTAACGGTAGGGACAGCAATAAACTCAGCCGCCTCCTTTCCAACAACAATGACAACATTCAAGCACTTCTAAAAGGAGTTGAAAAAGCCTGAAGTTCAGTTTTCATTCACACTTCAATATAAGAGCATAGATATGTAACATTGATCAGTATGGTGATATCCAGTATATTCAACTTCAATGGAATGAGTATCAGGGATAAGAAGATCCTACATTCAGCAAAGAGTCTAAGTTCATCCTCTAGAACTGTAAGACTATATTATGCTGATAGATCAGTTTGTATGCCGTCATTTAGAAAAGCTGTGTGTTTCTTATTAATGCCCTTCCAACCAGTAGGATGGTATACTCTCATCTCTAGCTGGGCCAAGAAAGAACCCTATGTATAATGAATAACAGTAGTAAAAGGTCAATGGCAAAAAGATGGGGTATAGGGCCACACTTTAATGGTGCTATGCTTGATTTGAAGTGAATTAAACAGCAGAGCCCATGCCCTTGAGCAGTTTATAATCTGAGATCAAAAAGGAAAAGATATTGCCTTTGCTGTCCAAGAAAATAAAAGAGGTTGGAGTCTTTGTCACAGAGCACATGTGTGACACATCTTAGGGGAATTTACAAGAAAGCAAAGGAAGATTGAACTGCCACGTGAGGAAGTCAGTAAAATCAGTTGTGTTACTTTCTCCTCTCGCTCAGAAAGCCACCTTCTCTTACAAATGACTTGAAAGCAAAAATTCCCTATTTACAGACAAGTTGGTTACAGTTTCAACATCTTAGGGGTGGTATAAAACACATGCATGTCTTCCCATTTTATTTCTTTAAATGTGATTGGGATAAAATATCAAATATGTACAGCTAATAGACCATGACCCAAATTAAAGAAATCTCTTCCAACTATACCTACATAGCTACTCCAAAGAGCAAAGTGTGAGGGGCGTGTTACTTCGCAATATTCTCCATTCTTTCATGATCAGTGCTTCTGGGAAGGGGTCTAAAACAAATAAAGCTAAGGAGGCAAAGACAGAAGAGACACAAATAGAGAAGCTAGTTTAAATCCCCTACCAGATCCTATTATGTGGACACAGCCATTCCCAACTTCTTGTCCATTTAGGCAACACAAAGTATCAAACAAAATGTGCAAGACAAAACACATTAGATTTCATTTAGTCCATCCCTCTAAGTCCATCTTCTGAATGGCTCTAACAGAAGACAAGGTATGAAGGCCATGTTTCTTTATAAAATACTATTTTGTGCCCTGGAAACCAGCAGCTATAACAAGCCAGAGGGTCTTCATTAGAAAGAGAAAACAAGATGTCTTAAGAAAAATGACCTGAATAGATTTCATGTGCGCAAGGGATTCTCTCTCCTACCTCCTCCTATCTCCCATGCCCAGTCTGCATCTGCATGATTACCTAGTTATGTCTCTGAGAGTTCTCCCCCGACTCCCATAAACATGTCCTAGTTTAAATGTACAGATTTTAATTTGATATATCCGTAAATATTTATTTTCTGTATTAAAAGATCCTAGTCTTGTAATGCAAACGTTACTTATATATCACCTTATATCCAGGTGTATAATAATATTTTCCATTTGTCGAATAAATATGGCACAGGGTACTATCAGATTGAGCAACTGGGTCTCCCTTCTCTTAGAAAGGTAATGAAAATGTTGTTTACTGAGCCAGGGGATTATAAGCTACACTGGATTCCTACTGTAAGTTGAGGTTTTTATCTCTCCTTTAGGAAAATGTCATTAGGACACTAGGTGATGAGACTCAGTGAAGATAGTCTTTTGCCTACCAGCCTCTCCATACAGCTGACCCCACTGACAAAGGCACAGAATTCACATATTCAGTTCTCTGCTTGTGTTTCTTCAAGTTCTTTCAAATGTTTTGTTCTGAGACAGCAACTTATTTTCCATCGTATGCTACTGAGCAGGGCTTATCTCTCTTTTCTTTAACAGGAGTTTACTGTAATTGTTCTTTAAGACTTTGTCCCCTTTGTTTTCATGATGTTTGATTGACTTGTTTCTGGTCTTTCTCTGGTATCTATCACATACAGTGGGAGAAGCCTCAAGGGCATAAGACTCCTAATTCCTAAACCCTGATTGGTCATCCTGCTCCTATTGCTCTATCTACTCTGCTTCAACACTAGTCAAATTCCCAATTTCAATCATTTTCTACTGATACTTGAAATCTATCCCTTGTCTAACAAATGAAGGAAATTGAGATGCATGTCTCAGCCTGAAAGAACTTTGTAATTGAAATAACATAACAGCCTAGTGCAGAGTGTATTGAAGGCACAGAGAATAGAAGCAAACACCTACTGCTCAGGTCGTTTTTACAACTGGCCTATTTTATGTGCTGGAATATGAGTCAAATATCTCCTAGCTCAGCTTGATGCTCAAAGATGTTCAAGTACAAAGATCATACAGGAGATCTTTAACCCAAAGGAAGTCCATCAACTCAAGTCAAAACAATGGATTTCCTAGAAGTTAAATTTTTGCCTACCATTAGTTTGTGTGATTTTGGGGTAAGGGAGTAGCACTGAGATCAAGCCAAGTCTATTTAGTGACAGTCCCCAGTGTACAGAGTAAAGCAGTGTACAATGATTCTCTCTACCAGGAGAATTTTTTACTGTCCTATTAAATTATTCAACTTCTGTAGGGGACGAGCTTCTGCTCACTGTTTATAGCACTGAACTTGTCATAGGAAAGCGGGTGAAGGATTCCATACTGCCTCTCAGGAAAGTCTATTATGGCACTTAATGCATTGACTAGAGAGACAGTGATTCAAATCTCCCAAACATGAGAGACAGACAGGGAGCCCAGGGATACACCACTGCTCTGTGGCTTTGCCTAATGGAATGTGAGAAGGGCTACTCATGGAAGCTCTTGGGAAAGGGGGGAAACCTTTAATCTCACACCCATGTATGGAATTCTCCAATCTATTACAGACTTTTCCATAGCACTGTGAAACCACACAGGAGGTTTGCAGAGAAGTCAAGCGATAACTTGGAATATTACAGAGGCTTTGTATTTCATATCTCAGAAGGATCTGGCTAATATTTAATGCCTGTGTTTCCATCTATTTCTCCCAAGTACCTCCTACCACTCTTTTACCCGGAGAGCAGCCTAGCTCCTGAGATCTGCACTCCTATTTACAAACACTAGTGTCTTTGGCTCCATCCACATTAATTCCTTCTTTACATTATACCATTTAAATATGGATGTATTCTGACTACCCTGTGTGAGAATAAACATGAAAACTTGTAGTTCCCTCATACCAGTATGCAAAGGAAAACATGAAGTTTGTACGAGACCCTGAAAATATGCTTTCACTTCATTAATAGGAAGGTCTAGAATGGCTTTATTGTGCCCATTACATTTTTCTATTTATCAAGACCTTTAGAAGAGCTGAGCCCCATCCCCTATACCCCATACCCCCATACCCCCACCTCCATACCCCCATCTCCCCAAAATACTACTCATTGTAAGTTCAAGTACTGCCAGGAAAACAATGTAGACAGCAGATGAGACATTTTAAGATTAATCATGTAAGATAATCTTACTTTACAATATGCTTTCAGTAAGAAATTAAGATGCATGAAAGCTGCAGCAAACAGCAAGCACACAGACGGGAAAGCGCCAGCGGCGTTCATGGTCCATGCCCCACAGACCTCAGCCAGCATGCAGAGGCTCTAAGAATGTTACTTAGACACTGAATGGATGAGTCGATTAATTAGTAATCACTTATATTCTGATTGAAATAGGCAAACCAACCCATAACTGGAGAGAAATAGCTTCGTTATCTAACTTGAAGTGTAGAAGTTACCCGAGTGAAACTGAAAAGTACTTAGATAGCTGTCAGCATGCTGGGCATATGTTTCCCACCTCGCACTCCAGATGGCTCTTCAGGCGGGTGCGTCAGCGGGTGAAGAGACCACCGTACCTCCACTCTTTGTTTGCACTTGATATTGTCCCACTTTCAACTGTTGTGTGTGTGTGCAACTGTGTGTGTGTTGTGTGTGTGTGTGTGTGTGTGTGTGTGTGTTGTGTGTGTGTGTTTCTTCTTGCACCATATGAATGAGAATGCGCAGTAATACATTAAAAGGAAACCAACCACCCATGCTCCTTTCTCTCTAGCAATTGATCATAACATTACAGACACATTTCAAAACTGCTTACAGTCATCTCCCCTTTGTAAAGCCTATGGCGTGTTCTTAAATATACTTTTTGTAGGCAGATACATACTAAAAACTTTTAGCTTAAAACAAAGTTGAACTGACTGCATAATATCCTATGGGTATTCCTTTTGACTGTAAAAGTATGGCAATACTTTTATAACATAATTAGCAAAATATTTTAAAAATAATAAAAATCTCTATTTCTTTAGGCTGTCCTTCATATAGAGCTGTTTAGGGAAAAATAATACATAATTACAAAATGTTCCTTTACTTAAAATCAATCTGACAATTTCCTTGTGGTCATTTGAGAAATAAATGCTTGGTCGCCAGTGGTGGTGTTATTTGGGGGAGCTTTAGGAGGTGTGGCCTTTTTACCTATGTCATGGGTACAGGCTTTGAAAGAATACAACCCATACCACTTCTAGTAATCTATCTGTTTGGTGGTTACAAAAGATGATGTGAGCTCTCCATTCCTTCCTGGCTGACATACCTTCCTGCCATGATGGAGTCCAACCTTCTGGAACCATGAGCCCTAATAAACTCTTTCTTCCATAAGTGGCCTTGGTGGCGGTGTTTTTGTTATAGCAGCAGAACAGTAAGCTGATACATCCTGGAGGGTCATCAGACACCTTGTACCCCACTGCCACTCACAACGTTCACCATTACTTCATGTTGTCAATCCACTTGACTCCTCCTCTGTACTGCTTACACTCCTCAGCCTATTCTAACTGAAATCATTTGGCACAGTCTCATTTTCTTGCTGGAAATTCAGCCCTGAGGCCTCATGCATGCTAAGTAAATATTTCTCTGCTGAACTACAGTCCCAACCTTTTTATATATTCTTAGGTCATTGCTTTTGGTGATATGTGGTTCTTTTCCTTATGTAAATGATGAAGATGCTTTAAGAAATAAATATAGAACTATATTGCTAGATGTTAGTCCAAAGTTTTATATTTAAGAGATAGATATTTTACGTCTAAGTTCTTATGATTGATTGTAGGGAAGAATATTGTCCTATCATAGCTGTGCAGTGTTATGGCTCTGTGTCCATGGAACTAACGCTAATTAAAACATCTGCACTGTGATTCCAGAGGACATGAAATGTAAAGTGGCCTTTCAAGGCAATCCAAATGGGCACTGTGGCAGCAAAAATGACCTGTGCATTACTTTATATGCGTTTATTCATTCATCTAACTAAATTCATCCTAACTAAGTGTGGTTTCTCCACGGTTTTGCAGCAGATCTGTGCCATTATACAAGCGATATTTGAAATGAGATTCCCTACTATGTGGAACTGACAGTCCCTTGCCGAGCATATCACTGTCACCCTGTAACTTGACAGGAGCCAGGAATACAGCAAATGTGTACCAGAATAAGAGAGGGAAAGTGTGGAACGTTACCAGTGCTGGTGAGGCACACACCCTGCAGATGCCTCACCCTTCTCTACAGCTCTAGTGTGACTTTTCTCTTCCGAGTTCCTGCCAGCTGTGCTGCAGGAACTGGGAAGTCTTAAGAACTACACAGTACAGCTTTAAGGGAAAGATGTTCATTGGGGGAAAAGAAAACTTAATATGCCAAAGGATGTGAGAATAGAGAAGACCTCTTGTGTTCCTTCCATATCTCACAGGAGCAGGGAATCCCTGTGGAAGGGCAGAAGCCCATAGTAATCTTCCATGGACAGTTGGATGGGAATCTGCTCTCTGAAGGTGTGGTCTGTTTGAGTCCCTAGCATTCACAGGTTAAATGGAAAGAAAGAGAGGCAGAGGCCATTGTTCCCTTGTCTCAGAAAGGTCAAGAGAAAATCCTGTATATGTAGTTGGCTTGTGCCTGACAAAACTCAGGAGAATGTAGGATGTATTACCATGACATAGCTTGGAAGAGGTATGGCTACTCTCTAGAACCTGTCTTACTGGAGTCAGAAATAGCCTGGGCACACTATGTGGTTTCAGATTGTCCCTTAAGGCCTCACAGGTTACTTCCTAAGCTGATTCCTGGACATCTCATCAGTGTTCCCTGGGAGGAACTATGGATGTGGTATGACTAGGACTGAGTAACTGTCAAGGCTCAGTAGATGAACAGAGGCCACAGTAAACACATATGTACAGTTCTCCCATGAATGCTCTACCCAGGTACCAGGTAACAGACAAACTGGCCGGCAGACCTGGGAGTGATCTTACAGTGACCTAAGCTTCAGGGGGACCATGGGAAAGTATATCTCAGAGTCCTGCTGGAGCTTAATCTCAGGAGAGATAATTAGGGCCACAAATGATTATTGCTTTCAAAGGCAATATTTAGTAGAAAAATTTACTATGCAGTAATCTTACAGATCCACAGAGAGTTGAATGAAAATACCTTTCAACTCTTCACTCCTTTGTAGTTCCATTAGACATATTCAGTTCTACTATAAATTCAGAAGGAGATGAATGTAGTATATGCTAACTTACAGGGCAATGGGTTTCATTATCAACATGTGTGGGCAATTTGGTCATATTTACATCCTATCTTGGCATGCTTGCCAACACATACTTATTAAAAAGAAAAACCAATGGAAGGAATGCACAATCTTCTACAATATTCAAATGAATCCAAAATATTTCAGATTTTAAAAGTAAATTGTAATGGTACTTTTATCCCAGCATGGACACACAGATACCACATTTTTCTTTCTGTCTGAAATACAGAGAACAGACAGACAGACCAACACCCAAAACCACCACTATTCAAGAACTTATTTTCTCTAGCTCTCAACCTTCCTAACTCTGTGACCCTTTAATATAGTTCCCCATGTTGTTGTGACTATCAACCATAAAATTATTTTTTGGCTACTTCATAACTGTAATTTTGGCACTGTTGTGAATGTTTTTCAATAGGTGACAACCCGCAGGTTGAGAACAGCTACCCTAGACCATCAGCCATGAAGACACCGGATGTGTGAGAAGACGTAAGGAGGCCTCAGCCCTGTAGGATGAGAAGAGTTCACACAACACGAGGATGTGAAACGTAGGCAGACTTTGATGACTTCCTTGATTTGAGGGACAGTGAGAAGAACGTGAGGAGGCCATGCTGCCTATAATTCACAGAAGTAAATGTTGCTCATAATGATAACAATTGTGGAGAGAATACTGCACATTGGCAAAGAGTGGACCACACATTTATCAGGGTACTGATCACTTGTTTATATGTAAATATCTAATGCTGATCAAGGAGTCATCTGAAGAACTGCAAAGAAGAAATATAAAAAATAATATTAAAAGGAGGAATCATTTTGTCCACAAAGGAGTTCAGGGAAACAGGCCACGGTATTTCTCATCGGAAGCAACACAGATGCAAAGAAAGCAGGAAAGTCTATAAATATCTAAAGAAAAACAAAGACCTGTCAACCTGCTGCTATGTTTAGAGGAAACATTCACTCAGAATAAAGTTGAAATCAAGACATTTCCAGATATTAAATAAATTGTATGATCATAAAATGGGAAGCATACAGAAGAACGAATGAACCATAATTAAAGGTGAATCATAACCATAAAATACACCCAATTACCTCAAAACAAGGAAAAATGGAGGATCATAAAGAACAAATGACATAAACCAGAAACAAATAGAAAAAAATATAAAGGCAGATCCAACTCCATCAACAGTGTTGTTAAAATAGAAGTGGTTTGTCAGTTAGTTAAAAAGTTAGTTAGTTGAAAAAGCAAGATCCAACGATATATTGCCTACAAGAAATACATATTAGCAACAAAAGAATGTGACTAACAGATCATAGAAGACATGAAAGAAACCAATCAATGCAATCCCTGTCAAAAGGAAATTCTATAGATTACATAGGCACCAAGCAGGAATAAGGAGCATGCATTTATTAAGGTAGCAATTACACAAGAAGACAAGATTCTGAAGGGTGGTCCCTGGTAATATGGGATCGACATGTAGTACTCAAGGGCATTGCTGAGGAGGGACTTATTTTATGATCCACCATGAAGCTGGAAACTAGATACCAGAAGAAGGCATGACAACAGAGGAAACTACAGTCTCATAAGTTTCCCTCAGGAACACAAATGCAAAAAGTTCTTTAGAAAATTTATCAATTGACTCCAGCTTTAGCCACATATAAAAGCAGAAAACATTAGGAATGAATATGCACGTGGTTTGCTATTCAGAAATCTATCAGTATGGTTCAACACACAAAACAGAGAGTTGGGGAGAAAAAGAAAAGGCTTTATTGGTTATAATAGGCTCCTCATTTATGGTCCAACTTTCACTGCTCAGCTTCATGCCTGACCTATTGTATGCTTTGGAGACAATGGCCAATAAATCACAAGACATGTAAACAAGTTACTGTAAATCCAATGCATAGCTTTGTATCAGATGTGCTTCCCGCTGCAGTATAATGTAAGAATTCTAAGAATACTTAAGGTAGTTTGTGCTAACATGTGAGTTTTGGTGGGCTGGGGACAGTAAATGTACTTTCAGCTTATGGCATTTTCAACTTTATTAGAAACCATCACACTGGATTTCAAGGAGGGAGCATCAGGTACAATCAACGCCCAGCAGCCTGTCTTAATAATTACTCAGCAAAGGTGTGAAAAGAGCTGCTCTTCCAAATCCTCAAGATGATGGCGCCTGTGAGATGACTCAGCAGGAAACAGAATTTGCTGCTCAAGCCTGGCAACCTGAAACCTGTGGTAGAATCACGAAGTAACGTCTGCAAGTTGTCCTCTGACCTCCACACCTGTGCTTTGGCACATGTACACAACCACATCCATTCCCCCTCCCCCTTCTCTCTCTGTCTCTGTCTCTCAACATATCTTTCTCTCTCTCTCCTCTCTCTCTCTCTCTCTCTCTCTCTTCTCTCTCTCTTTCTCTCTCTCTCTCTCTCATTTTAACAAAGAATCAGGTGAACCACAAGAAAACCCATAGAATGAACTAACCTGGGCCCACAGTGGCTCACAGAGACTGAAGCCTCTGCATTCATGTTAGAGTTGTATAACTAGCTCGTCTTCTTGTGGGACTCCTACAGTGGGAGGGGGCTATCTCTGACTCTGCCACCTGCCTTTGGGACCCTTTCCTCCTACTGGGTTGCATCCTTTAGCCTGAATAGAAGAGGAGGTCCCTAGTCTTACAGAAACTTGATATGCCATGACTGGTTGTTATCCTCTTTGAGGCCTGGACCTTTTATGAAGAGAAATGGAGAAGTGGATGGGGATAGGGGAGTGGGGAGGACCTGGGAAGAGAGGAGGGAGGGGAAACTGCAGTCAAGATGTAAAAATAATTCTTTTCTTTCTTTCTTTTTCTTCTTTCTTCTTTTTATTATAAAAAAATTAAAGAAAACCCAAAAAAGAATCAGGTGAACTAAATACAGATACACTGCAGACAGAAACCTAGCATTGGCTCCAATAGCCTTTCCATGATACCAACTACCTACCAGTCACACAGTATTACAAACTCAAGGCAGTGAATGGAGACAGGATAAAGATGTGTGTGGTGTGTGTGTGTGTGTGTGTGTGGTGTGGTGTGTGTGTGTGTGTGTGTGTGTTGTGTGTGTGTATGCATGTGTGATTTACATGCATGTGCACCATGTTGTTAGTGTGTGTGTATTTTTGTGTGCATGTGTGTACATGTGTGCATCTGTGTGTACAAGTATATACATGCATATGCACTTTGTGTGTATGTGTGTGTTGTGTGTGTATGTACACATGTCCATCCTGGGGATCAAATCCAGGGTCTTGCTCATACTAGCAAATGCTCTACCACTAAGCAGTGAACTGTTTCCTCAACTCCAGAATAAATTTTAAAGAAAAGTATGCTACATTATCATATGACTACCCTGCCCATAGATTCCCAAATCACTGTTTTGTTTTGGCATTTTTTCTCCCCTTAAGTACCACTGACTCTATAACATGTGTCTGCTATTGCTGCCTCTATTCTTTTGCAAATTGTTTGTATTGGTGATAATGTTAAGCCCATGTGGGCACTCACATATTTTAAAGCATTTGGTTGAATTCATCAGTAGAGTAACAAGACTGTAAAGTCCTTTAGTTGACATTAGTAAGACTATTTTGTGACAGCTGATCAGAACAGGTCACATGCGTTTGCTTCTCATAGTTTGCCCACAATAGCTAGAAGTGGATGCCCCATGTATCATGTGAGACCAAAGGAGACAATCACAGAAGCAAGAGAAGTCACCAAAGGTCTATTTATATCTCAGGTTGCCCCACAACTTAACATGTGCATAATAAAAGTAAGAACTCTGAAAATCTCTGAGGCAAAACGTAACAATCAAAGTACAGGCAACATTGAAAGTGGGTGCCTGATTCTCCTCAGGGCTCTGCTGCATGTAAGCCTCCTGTGGAACCTCTTCTGTCCTCCTGAGGAATTTGAGCTCTGCAGCCATCCACCCACCACCCCTGGAGGCACCGTGGACAAATAAGTCCTGAATCAGACCCTACAGCAGCTGTATATCTCAATCTGAAAGAGCTCTCATGGGGACCCAAGCTTGCCAGGGAAAAGAGCTGCTGTCAAACAGAGGATCCAAAATAAGGAGGTGGCTGCCTTATTTTCTTCATCCAGGCAACTTGTCTTTTGTATTTTTTGATCAAGTTAATCTCCTGGAAAATGAAGCAAGATCTACACCTCACATATAGAAAATGATCTTTCTTATGGTTCACAATGGCAACTGTAAGACGCTGACATCAAATTGTTACTGTTTAGTTAGGATCCCCTTGCTACCCAAGCCAACGTGAGAGAGGAAAGTGTTTACTTCAGCTTATAGTTTATAACCCATTGTTGAGGGGGGCCAAGGTAGAACTCAAGGCAGGAACTGAAGCATATGCCATGGAGGTACAACAGGGAACTTGACGATGAACTCTCATGTTTAAGGAATGAAGTGTTCTATCGAGATCCTGATTGTTCTAAGTGTGTTATCTCTGCTGTGAGGTAGGGAGACCAGCCACATCTCCTGTCCTTCCTCACAACTGACTAGTCAGACAGGACTCTCTAGCTTCAGAGAGAGCTCCCTCCCATACTGGGAAGCTGAACACTTAGGATCCTGAACATAACACATCTAGGAAAATATGCATAACATACCTAGACCCCTGCCCTCTGCAAAGCATCTGAAAGCCTTCGGACTTATATCCCAGCACACTAGAGAACACGGGGGAAATTGTACAATGTGGTACATATGGAGACCTGCCGTGACATACATAGGAACTTAAGACACAGTACTAAACCTGGGCACCTGCCTACCATGGAGTACCTAGGGCTTGAGTATTGTAATACAGACGGGTCCTGCACAGAATTGGATACCCACCCAGGAGCCTGCACATCAGGGAAATGTACATCATAGCACACTTGGGAAACCAGCAGTGTAGGATACACAGGAATTGAGATGTCATGTTCTTAAAAACCCATCTCTCTCTACTCATCCAAGTCTTCCCAAAGAGCCAGCAGTTGCCTTACTGTCAGGGGGATTCAGGTAAGATGTCCTAGACTCAACAAGAAAACTAATTTTATTCTATGAAGAAGAAACAGACTTGACTTAACAGACCAAAAAGGACAACTGCCCACAAAACTGAGTCCGAAGATGTCTCTGCATTGGAATGTGTGAGTTGTGGAACTGAAAGGTATTAAATGTTTCTTCTATTCCTGGGAAAACGGAGAAAGACTTCAGACACTAACCAAAGTAAGATCCTGGGGACCAGTTCTTCCTAATTCTCTCTCTAGAGACGTAAATAATACAGGACCCAGAGATGGCTAGTTCTCAGAAGAGGGCTAACTCCAGTCCTAAACACACTTTAACCTAATGTCTCTTTCTAAATTTAACTGCACATCCTATACATCTTGGCCTTTTTCTGTATATACCATGTTTTCCTATAAATTGCACATAACCCCTGCCTCAGCTCTATAAAATAACTTACATCTCCTCTTCTCAGTGTTTACTGTTTAAATGGCCAAGCCAGACCATGGTGAAAACATCTCATTATCAAGACACTTCACAAGTTATGTTTACCAGATCATTTGTTGGGCTCCATGTGACTTTAAGAGCCCAGCTCTTGTGTGTTGGTCTATCCACTGAACAGTCAAAATCAGCATCTTCTAAAAACCTGACTCCTGCTCAATAACATATACAAGTGTTGACATAGGAGGCTATCTGTGACTCCCTCACTTGTCCAGGCTGCTGTCTGAACTGTTAGACCTTGTCCGAAGCTGTCAAAGATGAGTCATCAGAAGGTAGACAAGACCCAGCTCAAAACCAGTCTCTCGGTCCCACCTTCCTTGGCTGAGAGGGAAAAGCCATAGACTTTTCCTCCTGTGTCCAGGGATATGTCTAGTTGAGCTACTTTGATTTGCTCATGTGCTTCTCCCACTACCTTCTGGGGAACGATGGAATGGTCTACCTGCTGTACCAGTGTGGGGCATGGCGGGGTCAGTGGGTTTGTAAACTTGGCTCTAAGGAGTGAAGAAAATAGCAATTTGGTCTTTTTTTCTGCTTTCAAGTTTCTAGTGAGGAAAAGTGTGTGTGTGTGTGTGTGTGTGTGTGTGTGTGTGAACTCAGAAGGGTAATTAGATGTCTTATGCAATTTATCTCTATTCCTCTCCTATTTTTCTCTTCTTTAGCTATCTGAATTGATTGCATATATTTGGCCTGAACCCACGTTAAGTGTTCCTGATGGTTTTGGCAGATTTCCTGATGAAGTGCCAGCTGCGCAGGTAGCAGAAGAGGAAATGCCAGCTCATATCCATGGAGAAATTAGTGAGCCTGTAAAACTCACACAATGACAAATGTTTTCTATCTTATGGGAAAGTTACCAAGCATGTGTGTGTGTGTGAACAATGGAGACAAGGAAGAGTTACTTTATGGTGGGCTAGGAAACAAAGGTTTGAGCTTGGCAGCCTGCATTTCCTCCCACACCATCACCCTGCCATCTTTTCTCAGCATGCCACTGTTTCAGTTAGTTAGGTTGGTTGGTTGGCTTGTCATATAAACATACAAGTATCTTTCCTCATGTTTTGGCTGGTTTTGTGTGTCAACGTGACACAGCTGGAGTTATCACAGAGAAAGGAGCCTCCCTTAAGGAAATGCCTCAATGAGATCAGCTGTAAGGCATTTTCTCAATTAGTGATCAAGGGGAAGAGCCCATTGTGGGTGGTGCCTTCCTTAGGCTGTTCGTCCCGGGTTCTATAAGAAAGGTAAGCTGAGCAAGCCAGGGGAGCAAGTCAGTAAGAAGCATTCCTCTATGGTTTCTGCATCACCACCTGCCTCCAGGTTCCTGCCTGTGTGAGTTCCTGTCCTGACTTCCTTTGGTGATGAACAGCAATGTGGTAGTGTAAGCTGAAGAAACCCTTTCCTCTCCAACTTGCTTTTTAGTCATGACGTTTTGTGTAGGAAGAGAAATATTGACTAAGACATCTCACAGTAGTCAATTAGCACTCCAGGCTGAGAAAAGTCTTGAACTCAGAAACTCTTTGTGCTGCATCCTCATCAGTATCTTCCCAGCTTGGCATCATCTTTCTCAGATGAGTCTCATGGGAATTATAGTTATCTGTAGAGGAATAACAAGAAGCAAAAGAGAGAGATTTCATGTTTTATACACACCATCTGTAGGCGCTACTCACAGCACTGGAGAGAGGAGAATGTGTTTCCAATGTTTATATTGTAGTTCCCATTGACCACTGAGAGGCTGGACTGGGAAAGGTCGGAGCTTTTCATTTGTGTTTATGTGATGAATTACAAGGAACAAAGCAAAACTCATAAGTCTGTGGAGATATCTTTCTCACGTCTGAGGATGGCTACCAGTCATGCGTTGCTTGCTAGCATCTGCCAAACCTCTACCATCCTACTTTACTTTTAATTCTAGAAAGAAGAGCTGATTAGCAGATCAATACGAGGAAGAGGAAGCACCAGTGCAGAGCATCACATGGCTTGTTCATGTCTTCCCACACTATTTCATGAGTTGGTTAAAAGCCAAGAAACATGTGGGGTTGATGGGAGGGAAAGATGGTCAGCAAACCATCAAGGTGTCAGGCAAGAGCCTCCTCATTTCCACCCTTCAGGGATTTGGGGCTCTGGGCGTGAAGTCAAAGGAGCTTCCCTTCCTCCAGTTAACAGGTCCTCAGATTTAATTAAAAAAAAAAAAAAAAAAAAAAAGGCGAGACTGCAGCCAGGAGAAAGAGAAATAAGACCAGGATGGTGGGTGTGATGGTTTGTTTGTATATGCTTGGCCCAGGGAGTGGCACTATTTGAAGGTGTAACCTGGTTGGAGTAGGTAGAGTAGGTGTGTCACTGTGGGCATGGGCTTACCACCCTACCTTACCTGCCTGGAAGTCATCTCCTGCTAGCAGCCTTCAGATGTCCTGCCCACCAGCCTGCCTGGATGCTGCCATGCTCTGCCTTGATGATAATGGACTGAACCTCTGAACCTGTAAGCCAGCCCCAATTAAATGTTGTCCTAATAAGAGTTGCCTTGGTCATGGTGTCTGTTCACAGCAGTAAAACTAACTAAGACAGTGGGATTAGAGCTCTACCTCCCAAAGGCATGCAGATGCCCAAAGAGGTGGATAATCACCTCTTACAGGAAGTAAGACATGTGAGACAGGCACTGTCCTTCTTGGAGCTAGGCTAAGCCTTTCTCACCACCTCATAGAAAGGCTGTGATTTGGGAAGTGGTTCACTAGACTTCAGGGAGGTGTTAGATGGTTACAAATGCATGGGCTTCTTGAAAGCATGAAACACACACGGTTTTAACAGATGATTAAAAACAGAGAAAATAAAACGGTCTTTCAGATTCTGAGACTCAAAGTGAAGAATGGCAGGTGCTGGCTTAATGCTTCTTTGCAGCATCCTTGTGAGTGGGAAGGGTGTGACCAGCAGGATAAAGTGATTTGCTGGAAACCAACAGCACACAAGTGCACTGTGAGCTCTGAAGCTGAGCTGCCCGACCCAGCAAGAAAGCACTGGAAGAGAAGAATGAGGGCACAGGCCCCATGCCATGGAACTGAATGTTATTCATCTATTTTCAAATTATACCCATCTTGGCTCTCATGAACACCTGAGACAGAGAAGCATATGCACATTTAGAACACGAAGCTCGGCCATAGGAAAGGCCACGCTGCCAACATCACAGGGCTAAGGAAACAGTGGGAATCCCAGGCTTTCACTGGGGTCTGAGCAAATCCTCCTACAACCACACTGCACCTCACAATGCTGCCTGCAGAAGAGGAAAAAGAGCACAGAGAAGTTAAAGAGGATAAACACAAAATAAAATAAAATAGCAGAATAAACCCGTACCAATGGCTCAGCCCAACAGCAAAGGGCTACCCACTTCAGCTGAGATGGGGATTTACTGGATTAAAAATGGCCATTCTAAGATGTAAGATTGTTTGCTACCTATAAATACAAATCTAAAACATAAGGAAGCAAAGAGTATGATCTAGTTAAGGGATAGAAAGCATTCAAAGAGGATTGCTTTATGCAAAAACCCTCTCTATCAACTAAATACAGTGTCTAATCCCACAACAAGGGATGATTTTATAATAACAAAATACCCAGTGCTACAGGAGAAGTAAACTACCCTAAATGTGAAGGAATCCATTAAAATACCTCAGAAACTTCCTGCACAGTAGCTCTAACATGCAATCACAGCAGGTAGAAGGCAGAAGCAGGCGAAACGCTTTGAGCTTTAGGTTAGCCTGAGCTACATAGCCAATTCCAAGCTAACCAAGAATATTAAGAGAGACCCTGTCCTATAAAATAAAACATCTCAAAATCATGTCAAAACTACAAGGAGAAAATGATAAATTATATGTTATATGAGAGATTAGCATGTCCCTACGACAGAGACAAATAATAATATTAAAATAAGTAGTGTGAACTAAGAACATACTAAGAATGCATCCTTAATGGTGGGAACTATTCACTGAGACTTATCTTTTTCCATTGACACAAAGTGGCCTGCATTTATGTACAGCATATTTGGAGATGCGGCTCCATTGTGAAATGGTTAATCAAGCTAATTAACTTACACACTACCTTGCATGATTATTGTTTTGATGGAAGCTTTTTAACTCCAGTCCCTCAGCAATCTTCAAGACTGTGATGAGCTGTTGCTAGCTGCGTGCACGGGCGGTTCCTTGTAACTCGAACTCCTCTCCTAACTGAGATCTAGTCTCTGGAATCTAGACTAGCATCTCCCAAACGCCCAGTCACCTCTTGAGCCCTTGAAAACCGTCATTCTACTAGATGTTTCTATTTCTGTTTCCTCTCCTGAATGTGGCTTATTTTACTTAACATAATGCTGTCCAGATGCATGCATGCATGTATGTCAAAGTGAATGGAGCACACACATGCTCACATACATTCATCCATGTGCACATACAATTCTTTATCTGTTTATCAAAAACAGACCCTTGCTGGGCGGTGGTGGCGCACGCCTTTAATCCCAGCACTTGGGAGGCAGAGGCAGGCGATTTCTGAGTTGAGGCCAGCCTGGTCTACAGAGTGAGTTCCAGGCAGCCGGGCTACACAGAGAAACCCTGTCTCCAAAATAAAACAAAAAACAACAAAAAAAAAACCCAGACCCTTAGGTTGCCTCTGTAACATGTCTGTTGAGACTAAGGCTGCAATAGGAGTGTTCTGTCTCCTTGATTTTTAACTCCATTACATAAATATCCAGTAGTGTAACTCCTGGCATAAAGCGACAATTCTGTTTTTGTTGTGAAAGGCTGCCATCATGTTTTCCATGGCGGGTATAATATTTACATCCTCACCAGCACTAGGCAAACGTCCCTCTTCCTCCACCACCTTTAAAAACTTATCTCTTTTCTCTTTTTGAACATAACTATAATCACAAAGGAGAGTTAATTTGTTGCGGTGATTTTAATTTATATTTTTCTGTTCTTCGGTATTTTATGCAGTCTTTTAATCTGTCATTGGGGATACCTAAGATTGGACCCTTGTGACAGAAATTCGTTTTTCAAAATTCTGGAGTCTGGAACATCCAAGATCAGTGTACCAAGTACAGCATCCGACAAAGGTGTCTTTGCAGACAACGTCACTGTGGCGCTCTCACAGGATAGAAGGAGTGGGAGGGATGGAGCTGAGAGCTGCTCTTAGCTTCTATCCTGAAAAGCTTCTTCTCACTCACCAGGGAGGAACCCTCAGCATGGAGTCGAATGCTGAAGACCTTACCTCTTGATACTACTTCATCTACAAAGAAACACCAGCAAATAAATCTTTGGGTATAGAGGCATTTTAATCCAGCAACATGGCTGCTCTGGCAAGGGATCACATCCAAAGATATGATCTGTCCAGAATATAGAGACACCCTGGTTTACAGTTCAATCTGACTGGAATACAGACATGCCCTTAGTACACACCTTTAATCACAATGAAGGTAAGTGTCATTTGTAGAAGGAAGCAGCCATATTTGAAAATGATATACAATTGAGGGGCAGACAAAGTGACAAATCAGAGAAAGAGTATCAGAATGAGCCAGAGATGGGATACACCCAACTTTCACCAGAACAGACAGGAAAGACAGGCTATTCAAGAGCAGTCCAGGGAGAGAGAACAAACTAGACACGGGTGGTGGTGTGGGTGTATGGCAGTTTTATAGAGACAGTTTTATGGAGACAGGTTGAAGGGAGAACAAGCTAGACATGGGGAAGACAGAACAAGCCAGAAAATGAAAAAGAACCAGATTAGAACATATTGCCAAAGGTAGTATGAGGTCAAGCAGAGCAATTCAGTAAAAAAATCAAGAGAAGCTGGATTGAATCAGTCAGCTTTGAATATTATATTATATGGAGGCTAGAAGCTTGCATGCCTAGGATTATGGATAGTTAGAACATTAAAAGAAACATTGTGACTCAGTCCAAGCTGTGGATTCACACAACATGAGTATGTTTCTCATCTCATCCCTCATCTGAGGAAATAAAGCAATGTTTGTATACCTCTGGGTCACATTCAGACCATGGCACTCTTTCTTGTGCATTTGTGTGTTCATTTGTTTCTCGTTGTTGTTTCTTTTTTATTTGTTTATCTTATTCTGACTCATAGCTTTCTTACTGCAGAGTGTCTGAGTCCCTAGTGCATTTGAGATCTTAAATCTCCCAGATGAGTGACTCAAAGGTGCCTCCTCCATTCTTTGATGGTCTCTTCACTGTATTTTCTAGCCTGTGCTGAAATCTTAAGTCTATTTCTTTGGGCACTGATAGCTGGACTTTTACAATCTTTTCCAGAAGCCATTTTTCAGATCAGTTGTGGAGCATCGACCCTAGTTTCCTCCAGGGGCTTCACGGCCTCCAGGTTTTTAATCGATTTCCCCACTCCATGCTCCTGGACAGTTTGAGGATCTTTGGATGTAATATGTTGCTTTCCTCTCTGGACTCACCATCTAGTTGAGGTCCATCGAAAGGCGTATAACTCCTTGTGCTTTGAAGTCGACATACCATCTGTGTAGGGTGATGGTTTTATTCTTTGAGTTCAAGATTGCTTTCATACTTCCTGACAATCCAGAGTTCCCTGTAATGTCAGAGCTGTTTCTCTAAATTTCTATGAAAATAGCCATTGTAATTTTTACTTTATATTTTTTTGCATTCCAAATTTGAATTTTTTTTTTTTTTTACTCCTGATTGCTTGAGTAAGTTTTCTGTCTACTGTTACTATTAAGCCATTACCCACACTTTAGCTCCTGTTCTGAAGACCCGTGAACTTTCTCTATCCTGTGATTTTTCTTCTTATTTTGTTTCATAAATAAGTTTTGTGAGAATTTTATATGATGTGTTTTGACCATATTTGCCTCCTTCCTTTTCTCCTGCCTAATCCAACTCCCTTCCCTATACACCCAACTTCATGATCTTTATTTTTTTAACCAATCAAATCTAATTTGTGCTTCCCAGATAATCTTGGGGATTTGGTCATGGCTGATCTACTCGGGTCTACCCTCTTAGAGAAAATGGACTCTCCCAACAGCTATTTCTAGTCCAGAGCTCCTCAGCCAGTGGGGGGACTTCATGTCCAACCTTGCCACACCATGCTGAGATTTCATCTTGTTTGAACTTGCAAGAGACTTGTGCATGCTGGCATAGCTGCCCCGCTGTATGTGGAAAACAGTCCCCTTGCCATTGTCCAGGGCCACTCTACTGAAATGATTCCTGATACACATGCCCCGTTTAGGACTGAGCATTCCAAGTCTCCCATTCTCTGCATACCAACTGGTTATGGGCCTGTCTCTGTATTAACCTCCAACTACTACAGACGGAAATATCTCCAAAGAGGGTTGAGGACTAATTGATGAATTAATCTCTGTGTATGACTCATTAGGAGTCATGTGGAATCATGCTTCTTAACTATACATTTTCAAATGATTTTTCTTCAGTATGGTCATTTCTGCTGCTGCCGGTCTCTATTTCATCCTTCATTTTATTCATTGTATTTTCTATCTTTAGAATTTGATTTTGTAAGAATATTTGTAAAAATAATAATTTAATTTACAATTATGTTTTATTAATATTTATAATATCATTGTTATAGTAAATATATTAATTATCCTAATATCATCTAATAATAAAATATATATTGAAAATAATAGAATATATAATAATATATTATTGTGCTAAATGTATTTATATTTATAATGATATATTTATATTATAGTACTAATAAATTATATTTGTGATAATAATATAAGTATTTACAAAAATAATAATAATTTGAGTAGATGTTAAACTTTCTGTTTTGGGTCACTTTTCTATCTGTACAATTTTGTTGATTTGTCTCTCTGTTTCAAACTCCCCAGGCCTCTTCAGATAGTTATTTTAAGCTGTTTGGGAGTCTCATCATTTCCTTAGAAATAGGAGATCTCTGTTGTTATATTTCTCAAGTTTATTGTTTCCTGACAATGCTGTCTGTATATTTGAGAAAGTGGAGATTTGTTTTAGTCTTTGAAAGATGGCTTTCTTTGGGAACAGTCTTCATTAGTCTTCCCATCCACAGATTCCAGGGAGACCATCTGGCATGGCCTGAGAAGGTATCTGATGCTAGGTCATTGAGTATGGTGCCTGGGGAATGGGTCAGACCTGAAGACAGAATCCACTGAGAAACAGATGTTTATTGGCTCAATGTGAGTTAGCCTAGAGGTTGGGCCCATGAAGACCACTGAAACTTGTGTCCATGAGGTCTCGTCTGCAACCTGTATTTCTACTTCTGGCTTGGCACTGGGTTGAGCCCAAATTTTGGTCATTTCTGGATCTCTCTGGATCTCTCTAGCATCTAAATTCATGAAGAGGACCCAGCATCTGAGTTCAAGGCAGCTGTACTGGAATTGGGGTTAAACTGAAATCAGAAATCCTGTAATGGGCTGAAGCCTGAATTTCTTGGCTTATTTAATCTGGCCTGTCACCAAGGCCTTCTTGGTTGCCCTAGACCCTAGATTTTTAAAAATAAGCCAAAACTTGGCCCTCTGGAGACTGGAGTTAGAGATATCCTATGTCTGGGACTAGTCTCCTGATAGACCCTATGATGGACTTTAGATCCACAGGGGTGTCTGGAACCTAGAATCATAGGTGATGTACTGATGTCTAGAACACAGTAGTGTTTTCCTGGATCCCAAGGCTGTGAGAAACTGCAGAGTCTGTTTCCAGCGGTGTGTCTAGAAGCTAAGGTGTTGGTGTTTGAGAAGCCAGATCTGTTTTGGGTTCTGGGCTATAAGGGGGAGACTGGAAACCTGGTTTGGAGGATTGTCTGTGTTCTAGCTTCTAGACTATAAGGGGGAGCCTGGAACTTGAGTCAGAGCATTGTATGTGTTCTTGGTTCTAGACTATAGGGGAAAGCCTAGAACCTGTGTCTTTGGACTTAGAGCCAGGAAACATAAGGGTCTGATTAGTTTTTGAGTTTATCAGGACAGTCTTGACCCAAGTCTCACAACAACATAAATCTGTAGGAAACAAACAGGAACATGAGGCTTCAAGAACTATACTCCTGTCGGGTCCGGAGCTTGAGTCCACACAGGTTAGATGGTGTATGAGGACAACTCCGGACTTGACACTGTGCAGATCTAAAGTTTAGGCCATAGGGGCTTGCTCAGCCCTGGGTGGAATGTATTCTGTATCTCAGAGGCTTCCCTTGAGGCTGGCAGATAGGAGCCAACCTAAGATCTACCAAGACCTTTCAGCCTGGCAGAATCAGGGTCAATCCAGGGCTTGGCATGACTAGAGACTAAGTCAAAGTGACAGTGATAGATCCTAGTACTAGTGGATGGTAGTTGATGCCAGGGTACCCATAGAGGCTCAGTCCAGGGGTGCCACCATCATTATTCCTGGGCCATGGACCTTGATCTTCCCCTGGTCAAATTTGGAGTCCATACCTGCAGCGGCTAGCTAGCATAGAGACTGGGTTGGCAGGTGCCAGAGATTCTGGTTTAAGAGTTCATCTGACACTGCTGGAAGCCTGAATCCTGGATTCTGAGGTATGCCTGTCCAAGAGGCAGTCAGGAACAGAACCTGTTGTACATTCTTTGAAACACACACATACACACACTTCTTAGAAAAATAACCATAACAATGTACAGGAAACTTCTATGTGAACAAAACATGTGCTCAGGACTTTCTTGGGACGCAGACATATCACTAACATTCTAAGTCATAACAAAGGTTTATCTGCCCTAGTCTGGGAGCTCCCCTGAAAAAAGTAGCAGATGAAAAGCCAGCTCCCAAAGAGATGTTGCTAATGGATCAGCAACACAGAGCAGGCAGGCATAATAGATAGAGGGGTGAAACTGGATCCAGGCAAGGTGTTTTAGCTTGCTAGAATTTTGCTAGCACGCTCTTTGGTAGGGTTGATTTTCATGCACTATAATGAGACCTCTGACAGCTGTTAGCAGCAGAAGATTAAGAATCAGATGGCGTGAGGATTTTATTTGTCTTGTTATTTACGTCTTGGATACCGTGGACAGGTTGCTCACACTCTCAGGATCTTGATGTTTTCATTGGTGAGGTGGAAACCATGTCTTTAGAGGAGGCATTGTGTGTGGATTAAGTCAGACTGTGTGATGCAATGTTTCCCCAGCGAGAGCTTCACACAGTGCAGACAGTGATGCTCTGTGTGTGTGCAAAATGTATGTGAAGTCTGAAAAGAAAGCCATGGTGATCCCCGAATGGAAAGCGAGACTTGGAGGCTGATGGGGAGGTGACCAGGGGGCAATGAAATCAGGAGGCTGGAAGAAGAGTTTAAGCAGCCCTTGTTCGAGACCACCCTGGCTCACAGTGCCTTGCCTAAGTCAATCAAGATGGCTGTCACTCAATGTGCGCTGAATAGTGTTAAAACAGGAACTCTCTTTCCCCAGAGCCCATGACTTGTAATTTATCGGACAGAACCTTTTTCTAGCTGATAATGTCTCTGTAAATAGTCACAGGAAATTTCCTATAAAAAGTCACCCACTTTCAATCTCATCCCTGATCTATTGCCTCCCAGATCATTGCTTAACATGGGGGTAGGGAGGGCTGTCTCAGCTACTCGGTTACAGCCAAGCATAGGCTTGCTTTTAAAATAGTCTATATGTCAAGGGAGTGAGAGACAGAGGAAATCTGGCCCAGGTGTGGGTTGACGGGGAGCTCTGCACCTGGCCTTAAAACTCCTTGCTTTACATTTGGATCTGTTTGTCCATTAAAGGGGGGTGAAGAGGCACACACACACACCAAGCATATTCTCCAGCAGACCACACTAGTGATATCTATTCAACATCTATTTAGAACAAACTGAGCCTTCTTCCACTGGATGGTAGAGTCCAAGCAGATCTCATTTCAATTTCATGCAATTCATTAATGCCGCAGCAAAAGGCCATTAAGTATTTCCAGGACACTTTAGACTGTTATACTTGGTTGACGATTAATCTAAATATGGAATCTAAATTTAAACACGCATAAGCGTGCCTATCTCATCTTTCTCGGGCGTCAATTTCCATGATTTCGTTGACAATACTGCGTTTTTAAAAATATCTTCTCTTTTTTGGTGTGTTTTCTGATGCAAGCTCTCCAGAAACCGGAAAAAATAATAATAATGTAGGATCAAAAGAGCCTTTTTAAAAAGGTAATAGAAATTACAGTGACTCTGCAGCACCACCTAGCGTCTCAGGACGTTATGACACTCTTTCTGGTCCGACAGCTCTTCATTGATGATCCCAGAATGATGATGGGAAAAGTCCCACCACCCTTTCCATCTCGTCAATTAAATCCTAATTTAATTAAACCTAAGCAAGGCCAACTGCCATCAATTTGTTACATCCTATAATTTCCCAAACTCCTCTACTTTGAAAAAAATCATTAAACCATTAAAATACAGCTGGGAAGACCTGGAGAATCTCTGACTATGGTTTTAAGGGCAACGTGAAATTTGGCTCTGGGCATTATCTCTAATCATATTATATTAGAGGGCATTTAAAAACAGTTCTGGGGATAGAATGTTATTAAATATGAGGATATTGTGAATGAACCAAGTAAAAGTTGTTTGTTTGTTTGTTTGTTTATAGGCAGGGTCTCATTTTGTATCTGGCTGACGTAGAACTCACGATGTAAACTAGGCTGGCTTTAAACTCACAGACATCCTCCTGTCTCTGCTTCCCAGATGATGAAATTAAATGCTTATGCTGCCTCACGCTAGGAACTAGTTGCAAAACCACTTTTAACCAAAGTATTGTGGTTTTGTTATGGGGTAAAATAGACTGACAAGCTCAAAGACAGAGGGGAAACAAACATACACCCTACTTTGTACTATGTGATTCCCCCATCCCTTTAAATTCTTATTTTTCTTTTTTATATAAGCAGGAATGTCCCATCCAGAGAATGGTACCCTCTGAATTAATGTCATAGATGTGTAGTAAAATGGATGTCAGTCACGTGTGATTATAAATCAAAGATGTCGCTCTGAGATCAGTGACACTGAGGGCACATAAGACCACTCCGATAAGGGAACGAAGTTTCACTTTGTTGGGAGTCCAGAGCTCTGCTGCCATCTGCTGGTCCAGCATGCATGACACACACGATCCATCTTAGAACTGGTCTCATTTTAGGTCACAGCTCACCTTGGGCATTCAGGAACCTGTCAGCCCTCTCTTTGTATTTGATTCATCTTAGCTGCAGGCGTCCCACAAACTGGCAGACACTCAGGGAAACATTGGGAGCGCAGGTGGAGGGTGGAACGGACCTAGTGCCCTATTTAAACTGATGGGTACATTTAAATGATATATACACGAGTTAGGAAAGGATGTACCGAGCAAACTCGTGGTAAGTTTGAGATGATTATTTGATGTTGCTACTTTGCCACTTGTCTTCTTTGCCTCGCACGGTCAACCAATGTGCCCTTTGCAGTTTGACATGAATATGATTTATTTTAGCTAAAATACAAGCCGGCCCTAGTAACTCTCGCTGTGAACATCCTCATGCGCCACCATGCTACTCGGCGCTGAGACCCTGCTGCTCCGCTTGCAATCCCAAGGATACGGAAAATAAATTTGACACAATGTTTCTTTTGTCTTCTCCCCCCCTATATCCCCGCCCTGGCCAATGGATTTGGAACTCTGTTTCTTCCTTGCTACAGCTGCCTCCAGGTGGAGCTGAGATTTTCATAGTGCGTTAAGCTAATTTGGACAAGTCCAGAAAGCAGATTCACAAAGCAGAGACTCACAGAAGTGGGGCTGATGTGCTATACTGTCTAGAAGCTGGCCAACCTGCCCTGGATCCTCCTCAAAGCATCAGGATGAGACAATGCAGCTTCCGGCAGGCGGCGAGACCTGCAGATCCCTGGAGGCTCCGAAAGCCAGGCAAAGAACAACCACAGGGGAGCTATGGTTCCCAGGCCTCAGAGGTGAAAGAGACATTTGGCTTGCAAATGCAGCAACAGCAACCCATTCCTGCAGAGGAGTTTCTGAGCTCTGGGTGGAGCAGAACAGTAAAGTTCATGAATCCAGCGTGTCAGAGCAGCCTGTCTCCCCTATTTACTCTGCATCTCACGTGACATCGCGAGCGCTCACTACTTTACTTTGTCTTAATGCTGGCGTGTTAACCTCCAGCCACTAGCCTGGAGGCTGTAAGGTACTTCTACGCCTATTTTTAGCCTCCTTTCCTCGAAGAAAAGAGAAAAATAACAATGTCTGATTCCAGAGATCCTTCTCCTGCATGTATAGAACCCAGAAGACAGCATTAACATCCATACTGAGCCAGCCTCAAGCAGGTGCCGGGCGCCCCCTCTCTGTTATCAGAGAGGGTGCAGAAAAAGCAGCTGGGGCTGCAGCGGGGCACTGGGCAAAACTGCTACTAGGAATTCACTAAGGTTGGCTGCCGTTTCAGAGAGCAAAGTGGGGGAGGGGATCCTGGACAGAGAATCCAGGAACTCTGGGAATGCTGTGCCTGCTCTCTTTGGGATCCTTTGTCCGCTGTCCTGTCTCGGAGGGACAAAATCAAGCACAAAAGAGTCCTAAAAATGTGCCATGTGGCCAGCACACATTGGACAGCAAGCCCCTCCCTGTCCCGTTCATTTCTGAACAGAATTATCAGAGCAGATGATCTTTTTTCTAAAATGGTGCTTCTGAAATGAGTCTATCCTTTGTTTTTATCAGAATCATACAACGTAGAACTAGAGAAATGAGTGAACTCACAAGGATTCTAGGTGAAACCCACCCAGAGCAATATTCTCTGTATTTTATTTTTTCCACATGAACTCCTTGACTATGTACACATCCATGTGTGAAGAATGACGATGCATGGGCTGTGTCTATATTTTTTCATAAAGTATCTCATATATTACCTTTAAATGGCTGCCATTTCTTATGATGGAGTAGTATGCGAGTCTGAATGTGTATGTGTTTAGCTATTACCTAATATTTAGACATAAGGATAATAAGTTTGTCTTTATAAATATTGATCCATATTCATATTTTTCTAGGCTCCATTCTCAGCAGTAGAAATGATAGCATCTGTGTTAATACCATAATGGCTGATATGTATGTATGAATATAGATATATAGATATGTGTGCATAAATATGTGTGTGTGTGTGTATAGGTGTATGTGTGTGTGTTGTGTATGTTTAATCAAAATGCTTTCACAATAGAAACGGAGTAAGCATGGTGATACAAGCCTGCAATTCCAGCACTCGGCCAGTTAAGAGAAGTGAATGTTTCATAGTTAGAGGCCAGCCTGGACAACAGGTAACTTTCAGATTAGTTTGTTTTAAGATTTGAGACCTTGTTTCAAAATGCAAACAACAAAGCAGCAAAAGATAAACAAATAATTTGACCTTCCCCAGAATATAAAACACTAACTCGCTGAACCGCTATTAACGTTCATTACATAGTCTTTGTAGATTTGATTTAGATAAAATAAATAATTTATGGAGACAAATAAGTTTCCTCTGTTCTCCACGATGGGAAGAAACAGGGATGGGACCCTGTCGTGATGACTGTGGGCCTTAGGGGTGATCAAGAGATCCTAGAAAACAGAGCAAAGACATCACAGATAGCATTAACACCAAGCTCCGCCCCTGTGTCCTAGTCACTCCATGGTGCCTGGCACACATCACAGACCTTGTCACTGCCAGGAAAAGGAGGGATGGAGGCTCAGAGACTGTTCCGCTTGCACTGTTAGATACAAGCTTGCCCCACAATGTGTTTGGATCCAAACTGTGTTTAGGCCAGCCTCTGAGAAACACTAATAGAAATGTCAGGTTGAACAAGAAAAACCACAGAGTCAACTCACCTGGGCCCATTGGGGCTCATGGAGACTAAACTGTCAGTCAGAGAGCATGAATGGATGGATCTAGGTCCTCCTGCACATATGTAACAGTTGTGCAGCTGGGTCTGCATGTGGAACTCCTAAAGCAGGAGCAGGGGCTGTCTTGACTACATTGCCTGTCTTTGAATCCCTTCCCTCATCTAGCCTCAGTGGAAGAGGGTGTGCCTAGTCTTACTGCATACCCTCTTGATATGCTGGGGCTGTTTGATGTCCATAGGAGGCCTCCCCTTTTCAGGGGAGAAGAGAATGGGGGAGGGTATGGAATGGAGAGGAACTAAAAAGAGAGAGGAAAAGCTGTGATTCAGATATTAAGTGAATAAATAACTCAGTAGATTAAAAAAAGAAAAAAAGAAATGTCAGGTTAAAAAGGAACAAGACTTCAGGCTTGTATGTTCAACTTAACATATATAGCTCTTATCTTTCACTTTCCTCCTACAAATGCTGATATATGAAATAAAGTAATAGCTATATAAAGTAGAATTAATACATATATATGAAGTATCTGTGAATCTGAACATGTAAATACATCCTTGCTTATAAAAGATAGATAGATAGATAGATAGATAGATAGATAGATAGATAGATAGATGATAGAAAGATAGATCAAATATATGATAAAATTGATTCATAATTGTTGTGGTAAGTATTAAAAAGTGGAGCTGCACAGGCTGACCGTCTAAGCTGCAGCAGCTCTGCCTAGCCCAGCCACCATGTTTCTCGGCCGGAGGCCACGTGCCTGCTGCAGCTAGAAATGGCCAACTAGAAACATCAGCCCTGCCACCCATGAGACATCAGCATGGGAGATGGCTCGATCTCCCATGCTGTCTCTGCAAGGTTGGGCATTGCCCAGGTCATCCACATGGGCTCAGTAGAAAGATGAGACTCTAATGCTTAAAGATTAATCGAAGGCTCATATATTTGATAAAGATAAGTAACAAGATACCCATACAATCAGAAGTGTAACCCAATACCCAATCTAGATATACCAACTACCTTTGACTGCTACAGACACGTGAGCATCCACCTCCATCTCCTTTCTCTCTCATTCTCCTCTCCTGTCTCCTAGCTCTTCCTCTTCCTTTTCCTCCTCCCCTCCTTACTCTTCCTCTTCCTCTCCTAACTCCTCCCACCTTAGCTCCTCCTACACATAATTTTAGGCATACCACTCAAAATAGGACAGTAACATTTTCAGAACTATCTTTCATTATGGTCAGCTGACGTTGCACCCAGATTGTGAAGACCAGGAGACATGCTGTTGGTTCTACACAGTGAACTAACAGGCGTGTTCTGATCACATGACAGCATCAACAACAGAGGGATGAGGAGAAGACGATTGTCTGAGGCTGTTGAGTATCAGTGACCTCCAGGATGAAACATTCCATCCAGGAGGAAAGCTCATTCAGACTACAAATGCTCTAAGGGGCAGCTGCTTAGGACTCAAGAAGAAAACATCTGGGAAGTCTCAGGAAGTCCCTGAAACTTTGCAGACTCCACAAGACCTCTTCCCCTCTAAGGTTTTATAAGCCATAAAGACTGCCAACAAGATTCAGACCTATTCAGCTGCTCTTCATATCCGGCTAAGAGACCTAGGGTTTCAGTTTTGCTGAGTCATCACCATGCTTGAGTGGGATTTCTGATATAGCTGTCAGTCATGACGTCATCCAGGACCCTGGATAATCTCTTCCTCCATATTCCTGTAATTAATCCTAATAACTCATCAGTTACCAAGATGGACATTGGTAGTATCATTACTTGGGCTGTCATCCATTAGTGGGGTGAGTTAACATCTGGTCGCTTCTTCCCAGGACCAGTGCTACACAACAGCAGTACTTAAACAGTACCTGTCAAACCTCCGTGCACAGTGGTCCATCGCCATGCAGAGCAAGAAATCACCATTTCTGCTGCAAAAATAAAACAGTCTGAGCAAGCTCAAAATGACTTTTCTTAGTTCCACGAGAGAACTTAGAATGTGGAGCAAAGCACAGCCTGGAAAACAGGTGAGATGCTTGAAGTTGGAGAATTTGAGCTTACCTGAGCAGAGGCAGGACCAGGTGTCTGCTAGGTCTGCTGTGAGAGTCTTTTCCAATGGAGACTAACCATGGAAGACACTAAGAGGTAGACCTCCAGTTTTAGGGGCCCATACTGTACCGAGTTTACCTCCAGAGGCCTCACAGTTTCTCTGAGGAGGAATTGGGGAAACATTTTTTTTCTAGTGCCTCTCAGACAAAAAGATCAGTCCTTCAAAAAGAATCCAGAACCTCTCAGTCCTCCTCAGGGTGTACCTCGAGGAGCCTAATGTGCTGGAGCTTCATGGAACATGGAAGTCTGAGTGAAGAGATGCCCACCACAGCCTACACAGACAATGGATAAGCCAAGATGGAGGAGTTTACAAACCTGCTACCTGAAGAATCATCTCACCGTGTACGTGAGTAACGAAACAATACATGCAATTAAACAACACAGAAACATATGCAATTGACAAAAGGACAGAGATACAATCTCAGCATACAGCATTCTTCTCTTTCTAGCCCTGCCTTTGCTCCAACAGAGTCCCAGCATAGTCAGGAGATAGCAGCTACACAGCTGCTGGGCTCAGACTACAGGAATCTCTAGAGACACTTGAAGACAGTAAGAGACAGACAGTGGATGAGGAGTTACCTCTAAGTCCACAGCTACAGCAGCGAACTCACCCTCATCCCAGACAGGTAAACAGGACCATTCTAGTCTGATTTCCATGGTAAAACACTGACCAAAACCAACTTAGAAGAGAAGAAAGATTCCCTTCATCTTACATACCCATATCACAGTCCATTACTGAGTTAAGTCAAGACAGGAACTCAAGGCAGGAAGATAGAGATGGCAGCTGAAGTAGAAACCTTGAAGTTCTGCTTACTAGCTTTCTTTCCATGGCTTGTTCAGTCTGGTTTATCATACCACCCAGAACCTGCTTCCTGAGGTAGCACTACTTTCACATCAATCATTAATCAAGAATATACCCCACAGGTCAACCTCAGAGCAATTCTTTAATTGAGGTTCCCTCTTCCCCAATGTCCCCAGCTTGTGTCAACTTGACACAAACTAACTCGGAGAACAATCTTCAAACTGAAAGCCTGTCTCTTTAGGCCTCGTTTTTAGTCAAAACATTCTACTTTGTTTTCCATATAAGATCATAAGTCATACTCAAGCATTCTGCAAGAACTAGAGCCAGGCTCACATGCAACAGAGATTTTTAAATTGTCAGACAGGATATTCAGAAGAATTTTTATTAATGTTCTATAGACAGTAATAGAAAAATAGCATATGTAGAAATACCAGTAACATAGGCCAAGAGATAGGAACTCTAAAGAAGACACAGCAAGAGGACTCAGTAGGTAAAGACAATTGCCACCGAGACTGGCGACATGAGTTTGCTCACTGGGACCCACATGGTGGAAGGAGAGAACTGCCCTGAGCAAGTTGTGCTCTCACCTCACACACATGTACACATCCAAATAATTTAAATGCAGTTTTTAAAACAGCCACAGCACAACCTTGATTTAATAACTCAAGAATATGACAGATGAGAAAAAAAAATGCTTTTATCCTACCACCTTACTCAAGTCTCCCTTGAACAAGAAAAAAATCTCAGAAAGCCTATAACAGTGGTTCTCAACGTGTGAGTCAAGAATCCTTTGGGAATCAAATGACCCTTTCACAAGAGTCTCTTAAGACTATCAGGAAAAAAAATATATTACATTATGATTCACAATAGTAGCAAAATTATGGTTTCATTCCAGGAGTACACATGAAAATAATTTATGGTTGGGGGTCGCCATAAAACATGAATGAAGTGGAAACACTAAGGACTCTTTGGAAAGTCGGTTGGATGGTGTTTTGCTGGAACAAATACGTGAAGGAACATTTCATTAAAGTGGACACAGGTATGAAAGGCTAAGGTAGATTCGTGAAGGAACGTTTCGCTGACACAGATACAGGAGAGAGAATGTTCTGCTAAAGCAAGCACGTGAAAGGACACACACATACACACACAGACAAGTTTAAGTTTGTGAGAAGAAAAATCCCCTAAGAAGGAACCAAGAGGAAATATTAGATATGGAAACACAGAGATGTGAAATGTCTTTGGTTGAAGATACAGAAAGGAAAACCTCTAAAACTGAAATGCAAAGGGCAGAAAGAATAAAAACATATGGTCCAGATTATCCAACAACTGTGGGCTAATTACATTGGCATGCTACATGCAACAGAAAAGAAAGACCTAGCTCCTGTAGGTTTGGCAAAATGGACGATAAAAACTGTTATTAGTTTCATTTCTGTCAATGTGATAAAACACCATGACCAAGAACATCTATGGAAGAATCTAGTTTGACTTATGATTCCAGAGAGACAGAGTCCAACACAGATAGGAGGCCTGGCGCCAAGCAGCAGGCTTGGTGTGAGGAACTACACTGTCAACAGTGAACATAAAGCAGAGAGAAAACTGAAAGCAGGTAGGGCTGTGAACTCTTGCTCCCAGGGAAGTACTTCCATAAGAAAGACTCGTTCCTAAACCTCTCCAAACAGTACCACCAACTGGGGATTAATTGTTTAAATACTTAAGCCTAAGGAGGGACATTTCCCATTCAAATCACTGCTGACACCATGTGACAGACCCAAGAAGCTCACAGACTTCAAACAAAATAAGAACAGAAATATATATACCTGGCAGTTTCATGTTGAAACTACAAAAATGACATTAAGAGGAAATTCAGCAACAGTGGAGGAATAAGACACCACACCCACAAGGCACCAGAAACACGTTCAACTTAGTTCCTCTCCAGAAGCCACACAGGACCCTAATAAATAAAGACTGAAGTGTTGGAAGATAAGATAGAACTGACAATTGGACGTCCTCTGAGATGGTCAAGTAAAAGTAAACAAGAAATAAACTGACAGATAAACACAACATGAAGAAATCCAGCACTCAAAGTACAATACCACAAGTATTATAGGCAGGGAGGCATAACCAAGGTACTAAAAGCAAAAGACAAAGACACAGAACCTATGGAATGTCTCTATACAGTAAGGGAATTTACTGTGATGACTTAAAGTCTATAGTCCAACTAACCCAACAATGGGCAGCTGTGGGTGGGAAGTCCACGGACCTAGTAGTTGCTCAGTCCCATGAGGCTAGTCCCAGCTGGTCTTCTATAGAAGTAGGTTCCAACAGATGTGCTGGCAAGTAGGTGCAAGCAGGCAAGAAGAGTGTCTCTTCCTTCTTCCAATGTCCTTATGTAAGTCTCCAGCAGAAGATGTGGCCCAGGTTAAAGGTGTGTACCACCATGCTTGGATCTGGGACTCGCTTTATTTTAGGCTGACCTTGAACTCAGAGATCTCCTTGCCTCAGTCTCCTGGGATTAAATTAATGTATTATCTTGCCTGAGCCTAAGCTTTTCATGGCCACTATGTCTCAAGATCTCCATGGCATGATCCAGGTCAGAAACTTGTGCCTTCCAGCCTCAAGATCTGGATCAATAGGTGTGCCCTCCAATTCTGGATTGTAGTTCATTCCAGATATAGTAAAGTTGACAACTGGGAATAGCCATTATAATCAGTAGCCTGTAACAAATCAGCATTTGTGTAGAACTGAGATTCTGTCTTTTTTTTTTATAAGACAAAAGCAGACATACACACCATAAATAAGTGTAACCATGCCAGACTTTTGTCATCTATGAGCTCCCATCAGACCTGAGGTCACAAGGGACAGAAGACCTATCATGAGCTCACTTATGTCAAGAGGGGATAGTCCTTATTTTCAGAGTTTGGACAAGGTGAAGAATAGGAGGAAACTGTAAATGCTGCTTAGAAGTTGCACAGTTATAGGAATGACATCAGGAAAGCAAACACTTTTTGGGTCAGAAGAGATGCTCTGAAGTTAGGGACATTCACTGGCTGCTCTGCTACAAGACTGGGTTTCAGTTCCCAGCACCCGTGTGGTGGCTCACAACAATCTGTAACTGCCATTCCAGGTAACTCAGCCTCCTTTTCTGGCCTCTGTGATTACAAAGATACATAAGCAGGCAAAACAGCCATGCACATAAAATAAAATTAAAATGAAGTAAAATAAAATAATAAACCTAGAATGCACTTTTCTCTTAGGTGCCAAATAGCATTTACCAACCATGCATCCAACTGGACAGTTTTTCCAAATGCTCTTTAGCTAAAACTGCATCACGTGTACATGGAATCTAGAAGACACAATTTCTATCTCATAATCTGTGTTCTCCGGTGACCAAAAGCTTAATAATAGCCACTGAAGATGATTATTTTCTGATGTTTCCAGTAGCTAGGGATGCTTGGGCTGTTAAAATGGTACAGAGTTTCCCAGTTCCTTTAGCAGCCTGAGTGCTAGGATTCTCAAAGGAATAAAGGAAATAAAGTCATCAAGCTGTCTCTTAACAATCAAAGTGAAGCCGTTTCGAACCACTATACTCTGCTAAGCATATGATAAGCCAACGACAAATGCCTTGATTATCGGACTATCTCTGGCTTTGAACATCCTCTGCAAGGACACACAATGTTGGTGGAGATTATCTAAAGGGATGAAAATAAGGAGATCGTTGGGATCGAAAAGATAATGCCCAGTCACTTCAGCTACCTCCTGGAAAAAATCAATTTCCAGTTACAAAATGACAGCAAAAGAGGAGGAGGAGCCAAGTGTCAGCTGCCTTCCCTGGGGGCTGAGGAGATTTACAGCTGTCCTCTGGGGACCCTGGGCTGTTTACCTGTGCATCTCTGAGTGGGCTGCTGTGCTCTCAGGGTGAGATTTGCTGGAACTGAGGGAATCCTCACTCCTGTTGTCTCTGCCTTCAGAGCCTCTGCATTGCTTTCTGACTGACTGATGAGCGAGAGAGCCCATTATCAGCACAGTGGAACAGGCTGTTCAAAATGCATCTGACAAATCCTTTAGTTTTATTTATTGAAAATGACATTTATTGATGAACGATTGAAATATTAGTAAGTGCTTCAACAAAATGGTGCAGATTACTAGCAAAATCACTATAAGACAGAACCACAGGATGGAGTCAGTGTCACCAGAGAGAGTTTGCTGACGTTACCATGGTTTGCTTGGTACCCCTATTTCTTCTCTTACTAGGTATTTCCACCCGAAAATGCATCCCTGCTGGCAGCTCTGGGTTTGTATAGTCCTGAGACAAGAGTAATAGCAGACTTCAAAATATAGACATAGACAAATGGCTATTTATTTTTCCTCATAGTGTTAGTAACATGCCAGGTAGCATGGGATGTAACACCAGAATAATCAAAAGAAATCATTTCCCATGATCCCATCCTTTGCTTAATAAGCCTAAAAGAGATAGCTTTTCAGAATCATACTCCACACAAGGCCATCCTGCCTCCCAATCTCTCTTGGCATTGGCTCTTAGATCTAAATGTAAAGGTGTGAGCCACTGCCCAGTGATTTGCCTACAAGCCTCCCGGGCAGCAGGGAATGCCCCCATGCTATTCATACATGTTGGGTGAAACACCGCTGCCCACAGCTTCAGCCCTCCCAGATCTCAAGGCACCTGCACCCACACACCCACATCCCCAAATACTGACACAAACACATTCACAAAATTAAACAATTTTAAGTATTTTTTTAAAAGGTTGAAAATCTGAGATAGAATGTCATTATACGATAATAAAGCCAGAACTTTGGGATAGGGTTTATGTCAATTTGGGGATTTTCCTCTGTATTTTAAGAACTGGTCTTATGCATCTCAGGATAGCTTCATACTCAATACGCATCTGAGGGTAATCTTTAACTTCTGATACTCTGGCCTCCACCTCCCAAAAGCTGAGATCACAAGCAAGTGTCACCACATAGTTTATGAGATGTTGGAGGCTGAGCCCAAAACATAGTGCATGTTAGACAAGCACCCTGCACACTGAGCCACACCCCCAGCCCACCAGATACTTTTATCAACAAAATGCATCAAAACACTTGCTGGTAAGTATCCAGTACCTTCATTAAAAGTCTAGGGGTACAGCCTCTCTCTTTGTATCCCAGGGTGAACTGAAACAAGGGAGCTCTCTGGTCCCTGGGAATCTGCAGGACCAAGGGCTCAGCTTCATCAACACTCATGAGATGGTATTACTTGTCTATTATTTATTCATCCTTTATTGTCTGAGATGTTCCTATTAAGAAAAAAAGCCTCACATTTAGTCTGTTGTAATAAAATTTATAAAATAAACATACCATAAAATATTGGTTGAGTGGCTAAGCATTCTTTATCTTTGTCTAAACTAATGATTAGATTTCCTGGTATCCTGGCAAAGTGATAAGGAAGACCATTTATTTTAGTATTTTAACAAACTGAGGAATTAAACCCTTTCTTTGCATCTAAAACATCACATTGTAATATTACTGATGCTCAAATTTGAGCATCAGAGGGCAGAAAGCGCCTCCAGTTCTTGTAAATATCTATACTGGCTGGATTTTACTGTCATCTTGACACAAACTAGAGTCATCTAGGAAGAAGGAATCTCAGCTGAGTTACTGACCTGAGATTAGCTTGTGAAGCATTTTCTTGATTGCTAATTAATGTAGACCACTGTGGGCAGCACCATCCCTAGGCAGGTGGTCCTGGGCTATATCAGAAAGCAAGCTGAGCACAGACCTAAGGTCATAAGCCAGTAAACAAAGCCCCTGCATGGCCCCTGCATCAAGGTTCGGCTTTGAGTTCCTACCCCAACTTCCCCCCAATGTAAGCTTAGGAAATCCTTTCCTCCCAGGATACTTTTGGTCCATATTTTATTACAGCAACAGAAAGTAAACTAAGACAATTCTTTTTAAGGCAAATATAAAATGCATAGAGAAAACACAGTCATGGCTGAATAGCTGTTGAGTTTTCACAAGTCACAATAGTCAAAGAGGCTAGTATCTTCAGCTCACTGAAAGCTAACGTCACTAAATACTGTGGTTATGGAAAGGGAAGTTGAGGGTGAGAGTTCTTCTCACACTGAGAACCACTTAGATTCCTCACAAAGAAATGGAGATAAGAGACTACAAAAAACAAACAAACAAACAAACTACCTCTGGGGTAATTTACTGTCAATAGAATGGAGGTCAGTTTGGGATGTGTGCAGACGAACAGACTTCCAAAATAATTCTAGGACTCTGACAGTATTTGCACATGAGGTACTAGTATCAACAGAAGAATTCTTTCACAACGTGTTCCTTCTAAGAAGGAATAATCAGCCGTCTATATGCCTTTTCTGGTTATGGAGTCTTCATGCATAATTCTAGATATAAAAGCATCATCTATCAGTTACAGCCTCAAAAGAAACTCCCCTTTCAGAACCTACTCTGGGAAATCTCTCACTCCCGAAGCAATGCCCACTGTGCTGAAATCTGACCACATTCCAGGACATGAATCAGCTCTGTTTTAATGCCACTTGCCTAAGACATTTGCAATCAGGAATGCAAGTTGGGGTAAAACATGGGAAGCCAATGGCTGTCACATTCTGTCATGGACAGAGTGTGCCCTTAGGTATGCAGAATGGATCCATCGGAATCCCTTAGGCAAGCATTATTTTTAATTTTACAGGTTGGAAACAGAAACCTTAGGCCTTCAATGAAGCAGAGGTATCGTGTTAATTTGCCTTCTATGACTGAAACAATCTACTAAGTAGTTAATTAACTTATGTAGAAGAACGGACTGTCTTGGCTCATGGTTTAGAAGTTTCCAGTCCATGATAAAGTAGCCTGTCCATCATGGCGGGAGACCTGGCAGAGTCATCCTCTCGTCTTATGGACCAATGAAAAAAGAGCAAAGAAATTATCCTAATTTACTTTCTATTGCTGTGTTAAACGCCATGACCAAAAGCAACTTAAGAAGAATAGAGTTTATTTCGTCTCACTGCTTCTGTCATCCAGGGAAGCAGGAACTCAAGTAGGGAACCTGAAGACAGGAAATGAAGTAGTAGCTATGAAAGAACAATGCTTCCTAGTTTGCTCCCCATGGATTGCTCCGCCTGCTTTTATATACAACCCAAGACTACCTGACCAGGGTTGGCACTGCCCACAGTAATATGGGCCCTCCCACAATCGTCATTAATCAATAAAACAAAACAATACCAAAAAAAGAAAAAAATGTTCTACAAACTTGCATACAGGCTAAGTTGACAGAAGTATTTTCTCAACTGAAGTTCCCTCTTCTCAGATGAGCCAAACGTGTACCAAATTGACAAACAGAAAGAGAAAGACAGTTGGAAGAACGGAGTCCCACAGAGTCATAGCCCACTGACATAAGAACCTTTCATGAGAATCACCTCCCAAAAAGTCATAGGGGCCATGCTTCAACATGGTCCTACCATGGAACATCCCTTCAAACTGCAGTGACTAAGTCAGTATACACAACTGCCAAGTGATTGAGTTTACACATGCACGCCTGTCTGCAACAACGCCCTTTCTACAATGATGCAAAATTCTAAAGGTAAATCAGAAAGACCCAGGTCCATGGATGCCAGTGTCTTACGTCAAATATGACATAGTATCAAATACAACTCAGACACTGCTGTAGAGTTTCCCATTATTTGCATTGATTTTTGATGAGATAATACAATCATGTTTTTCCAGAGTTTGTACCTTTCGGAGGCTCACACCAAAATATTTTTGAGGAAAATTGGTTGATATTTACCTTGAATTCCAAAACATCTCTGAGATAGAGAGAATGTTTGCATGTGGGGCTGTGCCTTTCTATGTAGGTAAATCAGGAGTAAGCTGTCTGGGACACAGTGCTTTTTCCTCCACTTGTGTGCAGTTATAGTTTTACATTTTAAAAAATACAGATAGATGGTAACCCCTTTGAAGAAAATTAGAGGGTCTCAGCATAAAAAAGAGCTTTAGATGGCTTGGCAGTACTGCTGGCATGTTCCCCAGACCTTCCCAAGTACGTTTTCCTGCCTGTTTTTGGCCCAGCTACTCTCTAATGAGAACATCCCTCCCCCATCTACTCATTTAAACCACACATTCAGTGTTATCCCTCCATGCAAGTTATCTCTCGCTACATACCTAGTAAGGGCTAATTGTTTATAGCTTTAATTTCCCTGGCTCCTCTCATGGCTACTGGTTGTGGAATTCACCACAGGTCATCTTATGCCAGAACAGGGTTGAGCCTCTGCTCCCTGCTCTGAGCTCCCGGGAAACAGGCACCAGGTGCCACTGATATTATATTCCACATTACAAGCACACAGTAGCTATTACATAAAGGTGTGCATAACTGTCTATTGGAATGTCATTCCCAGACCCAACCCTCATGTTGCACCCCCAGGATCCATGAATATTCCTTCAGATGCTACAGTCTCTCTTGGCATGTAGCCAAAGGTCTCCTTTCAGTGCTGAAAGGACATCTGGTCTTCATGATTAAACAAAATGGTCCTATGCCTATCTGGCAGGGAACTGACTTCTGAAATGTAGTTTCTAAACTAAATTCAAAGAGACTTCGAATTCTCTAATTGTCCCTTCTTTGTTTACAACCTTGTTATGATTACGGGTCTGATTTTGCCCACATGATTGCATGTGTACATGTTCACATGGGGTGTGTGTTTGCATGCACATGCATGCATACATCTATACATAGACATGTGGAAGTCAGACAGAAATCAGTGCTATCCTTAGAAGTCTTTTACCTTTTTGCTTGAGACATGGTTTTTTACAGGCCTAGGTCTGTAAGAACTGAGGCTGGCTGGCCAGTGAGCCCCAGGGATCCTTTCATCTTCCCCTCCCCACTGCTAGGATTATAAACACAGACCACAAAGCCTGACTTTTCATCTAGATGCAGGGATCTGGTCTCAGGTCTTCATGATTACAAGACAAACACTTCATCTGCACACTCTGAGTTATTTTCCCCAACCCTTACTATGTACACATTATTCTACCGGTAGACCAGATGACCGGTCTAGTCTGCCTGCTGAAAAAGGGTCACTGCATCTGAAATTCAACTGGGAGCTGTGTTGTGTTCTTGAGTTCTGAGGCACTCAGGACAAAACTGATCTGCCTACAATATCTGGCAAGCTACACTAAAGAAGCTGCACCCTTCATTCTCAAGGAGTGCAGGCATGAATCCTCACTCCCAGAAATATTTCCTCAGTTTAATATGAACTTGACAAGGGCCAACCTGGGGAAGTTTATGGGTGGAAGTCATGTCAATTAAACATAACTAAAATAGCAGCTGAGAGGTATAGGCGCAGTTCTGTGAGGCAAGCAGCCCTTAGTCATCAACCTGGTTATTCCTTTGTGGGATTTAACTCTCTGAGCAGTAGCTGGCAGAAATTACAGTGCCCAGAGCTATGTACACACATACAATGTTTGGTGATGGCTAACAGCTGCCGATAAATAGTTAAACTCTTCCATGAGCTACAGTCTCTTCTGTGCTCAATGGGTATCAAGAACCAGGGAGTACAGTGTATTATCCAATAAACAGTTCGATGGGTGGGGGGGGAGAGGAATGTAAGCCCTTCTGCGTGCTGGTGATAGAATTCTAATTTCACTTTTTTAAAGTAACAGTTTTATTACAGTATAATTCACACACCATAAAATTTACTTATTAAAGTATACAGTGGGGGAGGATGTGGCAGCTTAATAACTCTATTTAGAACATTATTCTCCACACTTAAGTTCTTCACCCATTAGCAATCTCTCAGCCAGCAGTCCTCCCCCAGAACTGGTCTCCTCATCCTCATTCCGTATCCAGTACATGTTTATCCTGACCACGGATACGGAACATTACAATATTTGCTATTTTCTGATATGTTCCATATACCTAGCCTTTGAGTCCTGTCCATGTCACGGCATATGTCTATATTTCATTCTTATGGCTGAGTAATATTCCATTTAGGGATTTAGTACATTTTGTGTATGCCCTGCTCGGTGACTAAATATCCAAGCTGGTTCTAGTTTCAACTCTTGCATGAGATGCTGTGGTTCATTTTTGTTCAGATTGTCTTGTACACAAATGTAATTTCAATTCTCTTTCTGGTAAATTCCTGTGGGGGATAGGATTCTGGGGTCTATAGTAAGCATGTTATCAATGAAAAGAGAAATTTCCTGGTTACTTCCCAAAATCCTGTCAGTGACATCTGGGGTTCCAGATTCTCCACCCTAACAGTGATAAGCGTTTTTTGTTTGTTTGTTTTGGTTTGGTTTGGTTTTTCTCATTCATCCTCATGGGTATAAGGTGATTATCCATTTTAGTTTTTATTTTTACCCAAATGATTAAACATATTGAGCACCTTTGGTGGATTGTTTTTTGGAGAAATCTATGGTCACTCCCTGTCCTATTAGATTTGTTTTTATCCTTATCATATAAATCACATATATGACCTAAAAACAACAAAAGACAACAGCTTAAAGGACTCCAAACATTCTCTCATCAAAGGAAACATTTCTCAGCAGATGTGTACAGAGAACCAGCCACCAGCAACCTCATAACCTAGCTCTCGGGAGCACACTAATCGGTGAAGCTTCTACACAGTGAAAAGCAAGCACAGTCTTAATTTCAACTTAAAATCTGAAACAGTGATAGCATAACATTGTGCCAGCTCTTCCCCAACTGTGTTATCCTTGGATGTATTTTAGTGAGAACCTGGCATTACACAAGGTAATAGTCCGTTGATGGCCTTCTCAGTTGTTTCCAGAAGGGGGGGAAAAAGCTTCAGGAGAAAATTAATAAAGGGTTTAAAATGCAATGAGTGATAAGACATACCAACACATGAAACCTGTTTATGAAACAAGGAATCTTGCTCTAGAAAATGTCAGCAGCGTTGTTTCATAAGGACCAGGGCTAGGAGAGAGGCAGGTTAGCCATGATGCTGTGAATGGGCTTGCTAACTGGCTTACATAAAATTCCACAGACAAAAGAGGAAGTGGCAGTGTGACCAGAGGAATGATGGGAGCCAGTGGCTTCTGTGTGGAAATGCAGAGTGAAGTAGCAGCACAAAGGAGTAGCCACTGCCCTGAGGTGACACTGAGGCCCACCTTGTGCTCAGTTCCCAGGTTTAGTTTCCAGGAGCAGGAACTGATCAAGAGCAGGAGAACACAGTCTGCTCAAAGGACATTAGCTTATTCAAATACAAGAACATAAGGTTAATAAAAATCAGCATATGCATGAATGTCCTTCGCTGACATCTCGAGAACCCAGGTAACAGGAACCTTCTTCTAAATTTCATGTCGCTGCCTGTTCACAGGAATGGTTTCCAGGCAAGTTCTTTGGATGACACATTCAGGAGGCAGTTGAGACTCAGCTTCACTTGAGCTTACCCGAAGCAGACCAGCTTCTCTGTCCCCCAGGCTGGGGGTGGAAGAAGCCAGCTGGAGAGCCAGAGGCCTTCTCTGAGTGCAGCTTGCATTTTCGGTGACAGAATCCCCAAAAGAGATAAGCCACATGCACAGCAGAAACACAAGCTATTCAGAAAACTTTAATTACTTAGCCACAGTCATAAAATATGCATGAGGAGGGAGCATCCAGCAGGTCTATAAACTAGTGGACAAATTAATTAGCACTTAATAACAAGAAAATTCTGTCACTGGCTCAAGCACATAAGTTATGTGTTGGGTGTGCAGACTCTTATCTCTCAGCGTGCTCAGTCACTAGTTTTGTCTGTTACTCATTATTTCTCTAGTTTGTCACAGCGCACCTAGCAGCATGTGACATTCACTATCATGGAAACTTATTTCCACAGGTGAGTTTTCACTGTGAACAAGCACAATGCTTTGATGCAGCAGGAATGCCAAGCACCTGGGCTGACCTTTGCCCTTTGTCAATATCACATTGAATGGATTTGGGTAGAATACTAAAGGCACCCACCAGGGATGCTCAATGTCACATGGCAGGTTCCCAGAGAGCCCACAGGGAACAGTGTTCCCACACAGAACGCACAAGACAGGAGCTCTGAAGCAGTAATTACATGCTTGCTTATGGTAGATGCCTGGGTTGTAACTACAGGAGGCTCAGAAATTCAAGAAATAATCCTAGTATGTTCTTCAAAGAAAAATTATTAAAGACAATAGTTTCAAGCCTTATGACAATACTGATATTCTTTCAAAGAACTAGATTGTCAACTGAATCATTTGATCTTGTTGACAGCCTAACTTACTTTATTAGAATAAAAGAACATACATATTTGTGTGTCAAGCCTTACATCTAATTGGGTGTTTTACATACTTTATTTCAATCATTCCTCATAAAAATACCTAAAATAGAGATATCATTCCCACCTTAAAGTGAAAGACAAGAAATCTAATCTTGACTAGATATCTTGTCACACAGAAACTAAGATTGTACTTGTTTGTAAATTCAAAACTGGGTTGAGGGCAAAATTCTAGTCCTTAAAATATCTTTGATTTTAATTTTATGCTATGTGTATGAGTTTGTTTGTTTGGTTAGTTGGTTTGGTTTGGTTTGGTTTGGTTGGTTGTCTTTAGATTATATGTATTTTATGTGTACCATGTGCATGCAGTACCTTCAGAAGCCAGAAGAGGGCGACAGATCTACAGTGTGAAACACCAACGGGTTCTGGGATTCAAACCTGGAATCTCTGGAAGAACAAGTGATCTTAACTGGTGAACTATTTCTCTATGCCCTAGGAGTAGAATATCATTTTAAGAGGAACCAACCAAGGACTGACACCATTAGCAAAAAGAAAAAAAAAGTTAAATTTGTTGTCTGGAAATTTGACTAACATCTATCCATAACTCCTCAAAAACAATGAGTGTCCCAGCACAGAAGGCAATAAGACATGCAATTACTAGGAACAAAAAACCTAACTGTATGCTGAGATTAAAAAAATAATAATGCTGTTGAATGTGACACAGATGAATCTTGGTTAAGGGAAACTGAACTTGTTTCAGGTCCTACTTAAAAGAAAAATAACCTCAACTAAACTAAAGCTGAAAAAAATTAATTATAATTTTAAAATTCCTACAAAGATTGCAATTAATATCTAAAAAATCACAATACTAACACCATGTGTTATTATCACCTCATATCTAAAAAACATCATCAAACTTTAGAAGACAGATCCCCTCTGTAAGGGAAAGCCAATGTCTGTTGTAATGTAGAATACACCCCTCACACACACACACACACACACACACACACAAATACGTGTGCAATCCCAGAAGAAAACACACACCCACTTCCCTGTCTTTTAGTGAGCTTCCCAATCCCTGAGTTTGACCTTGACCTCAAGAAACTCTGACCAATGACATCTGCTCATCCATTCTACAGAAAACATCCACACCAGCAGCAAAAAAGCCCCAGTCAAAAGCAGATTTTCAGATCACTGAAGGTGAGGGAGGCATGATGATCTATCAAAGATAACTGGGTATCTTGTAAGTGCAGTTCCAGCAATTAGCCAATGAATAAAAGAGGAGACTTCAAGTTCCGTTTACATCATCAAATAATATTATTATAAATAGAGACTATTGCATCTGAAAAATAACATTTGGGTAAAAATGTAAATTAACACTCAATGTTGGAGTTATGGGAATATTTGCTCACTTTTCAGTTCTAGTGATTTCCAGGTACATGACGTGTATCACAATCTATAGACCAGCAGACAGACACTAGGACTCACTGATTTCACTAGCTCATCAAGGTGCAGGCACAGGTGAACACTATCAGGGCGATACTCTAAACTACATACTTTCAATTTGGGGAGAGTCTCACAACCTCTTGGTCTTCACACAAGTATTTCAAACAGTTGTTCTAAGTCTGTGGGTTTTGAACCCTTTGGAGGGAGTCAAATGACCCTTTCACAGGGGTTGATTAAGACAGAAAACATACATATTTACATTATGATTCATAACAGTATCAAAATCACAGTTCTGAAATAGCAATGAAATAACTTTATGGTTAGGGATCATCACAACATGAGGAACTATATTAAAGGGCCACGCATTAGGAAGGTTGGGAACCATTGCTCTAAGTGACTAACCAAAGGTCCTACCTTAGACATTGTAAATGGGTAGGAAACAGTAAATCTGGCTGAATTCTGATCATTTCTTAGGATAGAGAAATTCTTCCCAACTAGGGCTCACATAGCCAGGCGAAATCTCATGGAGGAAGTCTAAGGTAACAAAACAACACAAAGCTCATTTAACCTCGCAGACCTAAACATGAACAGGGTGACATGAAAATAAAAATCTGGGGGGAAAGTCTATTTTCATCACGATGCTGCCTATTCTGATATTCTGTGGCTATTCTGATGTTCTGAGGCTGGCTATTTATATTGGTGTTGTCAACAGATACAGGCTGGTTCACGCAGACAAGCTACTGAGGAAAACGCAGATGTTCACCAAGCATCTGGACCTTCTAAAAATGAAGCACCAGCTCACCAGCAGCAAAGCAGATTGAAGTTAATGATGATTAACAATGGGAATGGTTGGACCAAAATATTTTCAGAAAGACATGTCCTGTGACAAGTGTGCAAATGACACCTATGGCTCTGGTTATGATGAGAACTGGCCTGGCTTTCCTGGAGACTGTTAGCCTGCTTCCCACCCAATAGTTTGCTCCTAATAATTTTCAAGAATTCTCATCCTTGGAAGCACCAATACACAGAGTGGTGGATATCCCAGAGAAATAAACAGATGAAAGTCGAGTTCTCTATGGCAGCTCTATGTCTGTGCATCTATTTATTCTGTGTTTACTGTGGAATTCTAAGACAGTGGGGCTAGCAAGATGGCTCAGCAAGAAAAGAGGCTGCCAACCAAGATGGACGACCTGAATTTGAACTCTGGACAGATATGGTAGAAGAGACATCTAACCTCCAAATGTGTGCCACCCCTACGATAGATAGATAGAGTAGATAGATAGATAGATAGGTAGATAGATAGATTAGATGTGATATACAGATAGATATAGAGAGATAGATGATATATAGATAAATGGATGAATGGATGGATGGATGGAGACAGATGATATACAGATAGACATAGAGAGATAGATAAATGATAGATAGATAAGAGAGAGAGAGAGAGAGAGAGAGAGAGAGAGAGAGATAACATCAATAGTTCTGAGTCCATCTGCACAGAATCATAGGTAAGTCTGTACAAGAAAGATGTGATGGTCAACAGAGGTTTAGGTCTGTGTCTCTGAGTGCTTATCACCAGTGATTGAGGAACAAAGCTGGGCTCCAAAATGTAGTAAATAATTTTAAAAATCCCTGGGCAGGGTTTCTACCTGCCTTTGACCATTCATGTTCCCTGATGAAAGGCACACATAGCCCTTATGTTTTTAAATATGTCTTAGTCATCACAATAGCTGGGCAGTTGCCTACCCTCCATACCTGCTTCCTTCTCATCTATCTTCCTATCATTAACCCAAGTTATTACTTACTTTGTTTCACCTGGGCTGCTCTCAGCTCGAATTGGCCAGCCCTAGGGGTCAAGTTTTCTTTATTCCTCGTGGTCAAGTTTTCTTTATTCCAACTCCAAGGCAGTGCTCTCTCCCTCCTCTCCTTTCTTCTTCTCCCATGCCCGCTTCCTTCTCCTCCCTTCCCTGTCCTCTCTCCTTCCCATCTCCTTCTCTTCTTCCTACCTTCCCCCCACCCACCCTGTTCTCCAACCTTCAGTCCTACCTTTCCCCTCCACTACCCAATCACAGGCTCTAGCCTTGATTGACCAGTTAAAATGAGGAGAAGGTTCATGTGACATCACTTGACATCATGAGACATGATGGACTGCTCATAGTGGGCAACCTCTCTTGAGGAGGCAGAATTAACATCAGAATCCAAACAGCATCAGGACAACCTACTACACCCAACCCTTAAGCACATCTTAAGTACGCTGTCCTGTGCCCTTCCCTGGTGAATGTGTACTATACTGACGCCAAGATAACAAAGAACAAGGGGGAAGGACAGGAGAAGGAGAGACAATAGAATGTCTTTGAGATTTCATACAATTCCACACGATTTTACAATATAATAAACACCTGTGTTAGTCAGGGTTCTCTGGAGGAACAGAAAAAAAAAAAAAAAAAACCATAGATTGACTTACTGAACATAGTTGGTATAGTCCAAAATGGTTTGCCTCATACCCTGAGAAATGGAGAACTCACTAGTTGCTCAATCCACAAGGCTTGATACCACAGTAGTCCTTTCCGACCAACCAGAAAAACATTTGACATTCTTAAAGAACTGGTCCTTGTCCAAATGTCCCAAGAAGCTGGTTCCAGCAAGAGAGAAGCAAACAGCCTCTACAAAAAGAAGACTTGCCCCAGATAGCAAAGTATGCCTTCCTCTGTGTTCTTTCACCTGAGTGGGCACTAGAGGGCACCACCCACATTTAGGGTCGCTCTTCCCCCATCAATTAAGGCAAACAAAACAACTCCCAAAAGACACGCCCACAGGATGAAGAGGGTGTTCTCAGGTGATTCCAATGTGTCTGGAGTCAACAGCTGAAGCCACCTACTGCAAAACCCATCATGGTTAGGTTCCTATTGCTGTAATCAAACATGACCAAAAGCAACCTGGGGAGGAAAGGGCTTCTTTGGCTCACAGATTCAATTCATGGTTCATCATTTATGGGTCAGGGCAGGAACTCAAGAAAGGTGGGAGCTAAGACAGAGAGGCCATGGGAAGAGTGCTGCTTACAGGTTTGCTGAGCTTGCTTTCTTGTACACTCCAGCACCACCTACCTGAAGTGGCAAACACCACCCCACGCCCTGCAGTGAGTTGGCCCCTCCCACATCAATAGTCAATCAAGGAAACACCCCTACAGACTTGCCCACAGGCCATTCTGATGGAGACGTTTTCTCAACTGAGGTTCACTCTTCCTGGATGACTCTAACTTGAGTCAAGTTGACAAAAACTAACCATAACAACACCTCTGGTAAAGGTTATCACAGATCTGCATACATGTATCAGGGAGACCACTCCTTATGGATGAGAGCAACACATCAAGTTTTATGAGGTGTTGAGTAAATATGTAGAACTGTGATAAAAATTCCACGTGATAAATACTACAACGGTTTACAGTTTTTAATTATTCTGTGCATATTTTTTCAAATAATAGATGCTTCCCAGATAAATCAGAACAAAGATTAAAGTGAATAAGATGTTTAACCATGAGGCCTCTAGTTCCAGGAGAGACCTGCCCGGGCCTTCTGTAAACTCACCTATCTAGAGAACTGGTATGTTGCTAATGAATTCTGTACTTCCTCTGAAATTTAGAGGCAGGCTCAGGAGAAAAATAACATTTTTTTTTTTATTTTATTACTTTTTCCTTCCAGAAAAGCTTTTGAATTTAATATCTCAGGAGTTATCTTTAATTTAGGAAAATCTAAGTTAAAACATAGAGCCCCCTATTTGCCCTTAATTCAGAAAATATATACACAAATTCATCATCAGCTATTGCTGCTCAGTCCAAATCATTTCTCAGTGGTGTAGGGGGTGAAGCTCATGGCTGCCAAACTGGAGCCTGTTGACCTCCCATACCTCTGTCGTCATTTAGCCCCCAGGCAGAGAAGAGCAGACACCCATGCCTCTGGGTATGTTTGTCCCCTGAGTACTGAGTTCACAGTGAAGGAGGGAGGGTGACTTACTGTCTACAAGAAGGTGCCAACGATCAGGAATAACTCCAGCCAGGATCTGCCCTGCCCCTCAGTCACCTGTGATGTGTAGACACTGGGAGCTAGGAAACCTATTTATTCTTCCTCTCATAACATGATCCGATGACTCTCCATGCAGACCTGACTCTACAGTGAAATTCACTCAATGGGCTCCCTGAGAAAGTATGAGGACAAAATCAATGGCCTCATTGAGATCATGCTTGCACATCCCTGTGTCAAAATCATTCAGTAGAGGCCAGTCCACCACTGTTCATGAAAATTAAGCAGTGCCTTCAGAACCTGTGTCCGCTCAGATTTAAAGAGAAGAGAGACATGTTTCCTGCTCAGTCACAGTTGGCTGTATCACAACTCATCCCAGCGTAGGACAATAAAGGACCACGGCATCTTCTCTGTCCATCTGTGGAAAGCAAGGACAACTTAGCACAGTACCCCTATGCTAGGCATCATTGGAACAGCCTGGGAGGTCCCACTCACTATTCTGGTTTTACCCTTGAAGCCAGTGTCAGCTGACCAGGGCAGTCATTTGGTTTGTTTTCAGATGCAACACTTCCACTACAGAGAAGAGCTGGCAGCTTCTCCCCTCTCTCCCCTCCTCTCATTTCAAACAAGTGGTCCTTTTCTCAGGAGATGTTAGTGACAGAAAGGAAAGACAAGTGCTGGAGGAGGGGCTGTTCTCTCTCCCATTCCCTCCTTTCTTCCCTCTCCTTTTCTCCCTCCCTTTGCTTCCCTTTTCCCTCCCACTCCCTCCTTCTTCCCTCTATTCCCTCTCTTCCTCCCTCCCTCTCTCATTATTTGTTGGGCTCTCTCTTTTCCTGAAAACACAGATCTCCTAAGGGGGCAGGTCTGTATGTCTGGAAAACGGGAGGGGAAATTGGAAATACCTCGAAATCAGGAAATGCAGAAAATAAAAGATCTTTTTTCTGGGGCCAAAACATGAATTGACTGAGAAAATGTGAGTGCCGAGAGAGTGTCTTAGGAGTAAAAAGCAAGCAAAGAGTGAAACGATGAGAAGTGACTTGGAGCCCATTGAGGAGACATGATGAATTCTGGTCCCAGAGCATCCACATCCTAACCCCTGAATCCATGGATGAGAACTCACAAGGTCACACGGACTTGCAGATCTGAGAACACTGGGGATTTTTAGATGGAGAAATAACTTGGGTTACTTAGGTGGGGCCCAAATGTGACCCAACTCTCCTCTCAGCAAAGGCTGAGGCCACTGGGTCATAGGCAAGAGGTGTGATGATATGGCCAGGAGAGAGACAGCCATGAACTGAAGGTCTGTCAGCCCACAGCCCTGCTAGCAGCTATATCATCAACTCTCTCTGCACAACCAGGCAACCAAGGCTTGCTTCTCTAGACTCTTGTGTGTCTGTTAAAGTGGTAGAAAAAAAAAAAAAAAAAAAAAAAAAAAAAAAAAAAAAAAAAAAACCCTACCTATAGAACCGCAAAGGGCCAGGTTATAAAAATGGCACAGAGTGCTAGTTAGGACCCGAAGACGCTAATACTCCACACTAGAGCTGTTAGAAGGGGTTTTAGGAACTCCTTGTGTTAGAGGCAGTTTTAGACTTTCTACAGAAAGTCAGTCATCTAGAAAGCAAGATGCAGATGCCCTCAGCCTGCAGTGCCATTGTCTCTGCCTGTAGTTTTACTCCTGAGTCAGAAGAGGTAGGTGGATCTGGACAGACCACAGGTGCCAACCATATGCTTCTCCAGAGGACCAATGACAGGTTTTCTTGGAACCCTGAGAGCATTCAGTCAGAAATCTAATAGTTTCCAAGGAAAAGCCTACAGTTATACACAAACCCAACCGGTACCTATTGTTCATAGGGAAGCCATACTCTCTAAGTCTAACCCACACTCATCTTGGGCTAGCCCATGCTCAGCTTTGGGTTGGTCATTAAGAATCCCTGCATTCTCCCTCCATCTGACTTCACACCTGCTTTCTCAGAAAGCAGAAGGGTGAAGCCCTTCAGAAGGCTCGTGCCTCTGAGGTTTATAGTAATATTTTGCCTGTGGCTTCAGAACACCAATGCCTTTGACATTCATTTGCATCTTGGCTAGTATTGCTGTTGCATGGGTGAGAACAATGCTGTTGTTGCCTGCCAGCACTCAGTAGGACTCCCCCCATTCTCCATGGCAAGCATTGTTGCCAGCACTCAGTAGGACTCCTCCCTCCTCTTCTGTCCCCCCCATGCAAGCATACTTTACTTCCCCCTGTAAGACTCTAGGGAGCCTTAGCGTACTGGGGAATCCCTGAGTAAACCACGTGGAGCCAAGAATCAATGCAAAAAGCAAGAGGAATTTATTGGTGCAATGCATTGGAGTTGTTCTGAACCAGGAGAGGCAGTGACCCTGGGGCAGCCCATTTGGCAGTTTTTATAGTTTTTAGGGCAGCAGCCATTAGGCACAATGTGATTGGCAGAACAGCGTGACTTTTTAAATTGATTGGTCTTTAGGGAATGCGTGGCAAGGACTTCCCTTGTCTGTAGATGGCAAGGGTTGGTTCGTCCTTCGGGATGTGTCTATGTGCTCTGGGCCTTCCCCACCTGCAGGTGGGTTCCCTCCCCTGTGGTCTGAGGAATGTTAATCAGCCTCTCCCATCCAGAAAGTGTACCATGACCTTTCCAAAGTTCCTGAGCTGACCTCTTCAATCCCAAGCGGCACACACCCCACTTGTTGGTATGTGGACTTGCTGTTAGTTGGCTTCCCATGGCCATGGCAGATTACCTGAGCCAGTCAGCTTTTAAGAAGGCTTACACTTTCAGAGGTTTATGTCCTTGGTCACATGGCTTTGTTCTGCTTCTTCAACACTGTCACTGTTCATTTGGACAAGAACATGTGGCAGCAGAGGGTGACTTGTCTACCTTATGACAACCAGGAAGCCAGGAGAAGGGCTAGCATCCTAGCCAGACTGCACCTCTGAAAGGTTCTGCCACCTCTGAATCATACCAAGAGCTGGTGTTAAAAATCAATGTCTGGGTCTTTGGGAGTTATTAAAGATTCAAACTTATTGGTATTGGATATAAATCTACTAAAGTGTCACTAAAACAGTTTCTTTATAAATGTTGTCTAGTTTAAACAAGTCACCATCTCATGTCTCAAGAAAAAGGCTTTGAAATATAAAAGCAAGGATGGTCATAGAAATTTGGTTGGTTGTTCTCATTCCAGTTTACATGCAGGAAAATCTCCTGCACAGATTAAGCAGTGTGTGACAGCTGCTGATATCCCCCTTACACACTGTTCATGTGTCACTGACTGTCCTTAAAAGTTCCCATCTCATATGTGTATAGAATCACTGGCCTTACTCTGATCATAGAGTCATTTCTCAAGGTATATGTCCACCACATATTAAACGGACACCCTATGCACCGAATAGACTCTGTAGGCCAAGGCCTATGAACTTGCTTCTGTAGAGGCAACAGGAGATCCTCAGTACAGGGAAGAGCTGGCTCGCAGCTTTCTGCTCTAAATAACTTCTTTGTGTCAATTATCAACAAATGTCAACTTTACACTGAATGCACAAAAACCGAATTATTTTAAGCTTTGTGAGAATTGTTCTATATTAAAAAAAAAAAAAACAGAAAAATGAGCAAACTCATTACAGACAATGACATAATTTCTCTGTCTATAAAGCACTTTGAGCAAAAATAACTGCCTATAAAAAGAAGTTAGCAGTTCAAGGACACATTCCTTTGACTTCTCCTACTTCTTGAAGAAACTTAGCTCTCATTTGAGAAAAAGAGCAAATGAGGTTAATTAGTATCAATGAAGAAAGGAACCAGTATTTCAAATAGTTACACTAATGATAAACTATTTACAACCATTCATGACCAAGCAGTTATAATTTGCATGAGTTAGGCTAGACTACAAAGTTTAATAAATTGGAACTTCATCAGGTAGGGTTTCCTTTTAGAGGACTGGACTTTGCAACTAGCTTCTTCCAAAGTTTACAGCATGTAAAAGAACAAAAGAGTAATGTCACTGTGGAGAAACTTAATAGAAAGTGTTTCAGCCTTGAAGCCAAGGACAACACCAACATGTAGTCATGCCAGTGGGGTGTATCTTGTGATGTGTAATGATAATATGCGTCATCTGTGTGGCTCTCCTCCAAACACCAAGCCTTATTCTAATGATGCCAGAACCAGACAAGTCCAAGGCAAGAAGCAGTCTACCAAATGCCAACCTATCACTCTTCAAAAAATATCACAAAAAAAAAAGAATAAAATATTGAGAGATGATCCCAGCCAAGAGGATTCTGGAAGACTTGATGACTGTATGGAATGTGTTTTGATGGGGCTCCAGGAAGAGGACACTTGGTACAGCTAAGAAATCCTGAAAATTATGGGGTTTAGGTGATAATCCTGGGTCTATTATGATTCTTAGTTGCTTTCCTACCCCACCATGATGAGACACCATGACCAAGGCAACCTATAGAAGGAAGAGTTTATTTGGGACTTATGGTTTCAGAGACTTAGAGTAAATCACCATCATGATTGGAAGCATGACAGCAGGCAGATAAGCATAGTACTGAAGCAATAGCCGAGAACTCACATTCTAATCCACAAGCACAAGGCACATAGAGAAAGTTAATCAAAATGGCGTGTGCTTTTAAAACCTCAAATCCCACCCCTCATTGATACACCTCCTCCAACAAGGCCACACCTCCTAATCCTTCCTAAACAATTTCACCAACTAGGAACCAAGAATTTGAGCCTGGTGGGGGGCAATCTCATACAAACCACCCCACTGAAACAAGTATCATATTAACCAAGGAATAGCTATCAAGGGAAACAGTGTAGGTTTATGGGAAATTTCTACATTTCCATTTATGTATTTGAAATTGTTCTAAAATAAAAATGGTCTAAAATTAAAAATCAAAAACACTCCTTTGTTCTTTTGCAGTGAATGTTGCCCTCATTGCATGTTCTATGACATGTATTCAGCTTTGTCCATTCTACCATTCTAGTCTTCTGTACTATAAACTGACTTGATACTACCCTTCTCAGCTCCTATTTCCTGATGACAGGCACTGTTACCTGGTAGTTACAGGCAGAAATTCACTCTTCTAAGTTTTGTGGATTGTGAATGCTCAGGACAGCACTTAGCATGGGGCCTGAGGGAGGTGAGCACCTATACTTTCATTAGGTAGGGTAACCCATTTTAGAATCATTTGCAGAACAGAAGGAGCCTCAAGGATTAGTGAGTACAGCTCCTGTCATGTAGACTGTGATAGATTGAGCAGTAGAAATCCTTCTCAGTGAGGTGACTGTCTCGAGAAACTCGAATTCTCTTGTCCTAGGGTTATAAAGGTCTTTTTTTCTCAGCCGCCTTCTTCTTGGTCTTAAGTCCTTAAGATTTTAACACCAAGACAACTGCAATGTCTAGTAGGAGGCAACTTTGAGCTTCCCTACCACAGGCAATACTATTGACTAAGCCCATGGTTTATTACCTTCCCAAGATATAATAAAGAACTTGTTGATATTGTAAAGCTAAGATGAAAATCAAGTTCATACAGAATTTGGCCACCAACTAAGATACATCTTGAGAGAAGGGCTTTGGGGTTATACTATAGCCCCAGGGAGCTAAATCTCTGGTGAGCTGATGATGAAAAAGACAGGTTCAGTTAAAAGCCTCAAAAACTGAAAACAAAAACAAGATCTCTCTCTTCTCTCTCTCTCTCTCTCTCTCTCTCTCTCTCTCTCTCTCTCTCTCTTCTCTCTGAATACTTAGAGTCATTTCCTTGGAGGTCTGATATCAGTATTAATTCTGTCAGGAGCCAAATCCAGGAAACTACCTGCTGTTCCAAGAGAACCTCAGGAAATTACCTGCCGTTCTGGAAGGATTAGTTAGTGCAAGGTTAAGAAAGGACTATCTCAGGTCTAGGAACGTCTGGCATTTCCTGGGAGCTGGTTACGACAGTAGATGGCCTAGGGCAATAACCGCCTCTCTTGGGAGAACCTGATCTTCAGCTAAGAAAGGGTTTCCTGTTCATAAAGAACCGTTGCTGCCCCGGACATTCCAGGACAAGCCACAGAGTGCTCCCCAGATCGAGAGTTGAGAGAATCCCTGCCCCGTTCTTTGTCCCCCTTCCTCCCTCGCCTAGACTATATCTGTATGCCTCTCCCGAATTAAAGTGAGACCTTGACAAAACTTCCTGCTGCTTGGTCTCCATTCTCTCTCTTGGCCCATGTTCCCTTTCAGGTGAGGCCACCCCCCCACCCCCCCCGACACCCCACGAATAACTAGACCCGTGGGTCGGGTCAAATTTCTTCTGAAATAGTCAGGACAACTCAATATTAATCTGATTCATGATTGACTGCCTTGCCGAATGGGACTTTTTACCTGTGTTTTTGGAATGTGACCTACCTGTGTAATGAAGATCAAGACAAAAAAACCCAGTTATAGGTCTTCAAGGCACATGGTATGGGGAGAGTAAAAATTAAAAATCTTCAGAAATGTTACAGACCAAAAGGAGGCACATAGTGTAATGGATTGGTCATAGAAAATGAGACCCTGCTGCTTTCGACAATGCAATCAATTCTAATCTGAAAATCTCCTGGCCAAGGCTGGCTAATCCTCACTGCACCAAGAGATTCTGCATGCAGGACTTCACTCCTGGATTGCAACTGACTTTCCTGGTCCTACTGTGCCATAAACAATTCAACCCTTGGATTTAATAACAATGTTATTGAAGAGAGAAGAAACTTCCTGGTGAAATTCCATGTCTAGATTTAACTCACTTTTTGAACAATGATTGCCACAGTTGAAATAGCATAAAATATCTTAAATTGTCACAATGTATCACCCTTTTATTTTGTTTCTGTGCCCTCTAAGTTGGATATGATCACCCCTTCTTGAAGAATAGCCATGTTGGCCTACATGAAACCCACAAGGCTCACAGTCTGAGGAGATAAAAAATAATAATAATAAATCTTCCAAGATCAAACCAGTTAACATTCCCTGTGGATAAAGGAAGACAGTCACAGACTTCAGAGATCCTCAGTAAGTCCCCCTGAGGCTCTTCTTCTTGAAGTTGCAACTGCCACTCTTGAACAGTTGCCTGAGAGGGACATTTTGGTGGTGCTGTGAGTCACCCTAGCCCCTGTAAGTGACTCCAGGAAATTTATTGTTAAACCATAGGGCACTGCGACAGTCTTCTCTTTGCTCTTCATTGTCTTCTATGTCTTCTATACTTGGAAACACTAGATGCTTTTTCTCTCCCAGGAAAAGTCATGCAATGTTCTCACTATGTGTCCTAGTGAACATGTAACTTCTAAGGAATAGTCAACATGTTTTTAATTATTTGCTTAAAACTCTATGTTCACTCACATAGAAATATTTCATAAATTAAAATTTGAATAAGTTAAAATTATAATATTTTATGGAATTAAAAACAATTGTTCTATTTGTTCTCTTGCTTTATTTTCTATTTACGGGCTAAAACTTTTATCAATTGGAAAACTTTCAATGAGATTGAATGCAATATTGTTGTACTTTGTAAAGTACATACTTTCAAGATTTACACTTGTTTAGGAAATAAAGACACGCTGCGTAATCCATGGCTGAGGATACATACTGTGCGGTTCGGGCTGATAAATACATTCTACACACATTCAATGAGAAATCATTGCCTTAAAATATGAAGAGACTCGTTTTAGTTAATGGTACTGTACTAAAAATGTATTGTGGGGTTCACTGTAGCAGATCCTCACGAGAAATCCCAAGTTCTGTAGATTTAAAAAAGTCTGATCATAAAGAGATTTACGACATGACTGTAAACAAGACACTGTCGCTCAGCTGTTCCAACTTTCTTACCTAAGAACTCAGGTGACTGGAGAGTTAATTTGAGGGTTAGTGATGCTCGTCTTGCTGCCTTTGCATGCTCTTCCTTCCTATGTCTGCCAGCTTGGTGAATCCATCTTGCTTCCATTTCTTCCATGGCCATCTGCTTCCAACCACCGTAGACGTTCTCCTCACTCTGCAGAGCTCCTCTGGCATCCAGAGAGGCCCAGTGTCCCCTGACTTGCCTGCACCACTGAGCTTAAAAGGTTTACCTCCTCTACAACATCCCTCCCTCCCTCCCTCCCTCCCTCCCCCCCCTCCCTCTCTTCTTATGAAGCCAACCAATTCTTCTCCCCTGGCTTTTGCCCAATAATGTGAATTGTTTTCCCTCCCACCTCCCTCAGCAACCTCTCTCCCATCTTCTCCTTCTCAGATCTGGGCTGTGCTGTTCAGACCCACACACCCCTGCCGGTTTAGTAAGTGAGATTCACCTTGAGCAACCCATTTACCCAGCCTCGTTTCTTTGAACCCATAATGGGATATATTTGCCAAAGCACAGACCTGATGATACAATATCTCCTCCTTCTGAGTGAATTTTCACAAATGGATCCTGCCTATCTGTAGATGAAGTTAAACTTATAATGCTGGTATGTTGCCCTTTGAGAACAGTATTGATATAGATTAAATACTGAACAGATATGGAGATAACAGATGAGAGACAGATGGTTAATAAATGGTATACAGATAAACAGATGATAGATAGATAGTATATAGATAGATAGATAGAGATCTATAGTGAGATAATAGATGATAGTCACAGATTTATTGGTACCATATACCAAATTCGATTTTTTAAAAAATTCTTTCTTGCCACTACCTCTTGATCTGTCTAATCTTAAATTTAAATCTCTTTGTTCCTTCCTCAAAAGTCCCCATCAAACCTCCAACGTTAACTCCAGAAAGCCTCCCTTGGGTTCTCTAAGGGACCTCATGCAATTGAGAAGCAGCAGTTAACAGTTGTAGATTTTGCTACAGCTCATCCCAAAGGACTCTCATCTTTTCATGGTTGAGACCTATGGTCCCAGCAGACTGATTGACAGACAGGGGACAATAAACAGGGCAAAGGTCATCTGAAGCATCCATTTGGAAGTGGCTTTTGTACTGGGTGCCAAGGGAAGAAGAAACAGATGAAAGACGATGTAGAATAAAGAGTCCATGCTTTTAGGCCGATTCCCAGCTCCAAAGCAGAAACAATTATTAGTAAGTGCCATTGTGACGTTAGGCCATCAGTCAAGAAGTATTAAATGATTTGTATCGCTGTTCTGGAAAGCTTAATTGCTGAAGAGGTCTGTGGAGCCCTCTGTCACAGTGACCCCATCTCTTCTTTTCCCATTCCTAGAGAGACAAGTAAAAAGCTCAAAGAACAAAAGTGCTGTTTCACGAGGACTTTGCTTTCAGAGGATGAACAATCTCCTTGGGTGCCAAGGGCACACTTGACTCCAGAGTGTGACTTGGCACACCAAAGATCACCTCAAGTGATTCTCCATAGCACTCGACACACAACTCACTGCATATGGCACACTTCACACAAGCAAATGGGCACACATTCCCACAGATACTCATGTTTCCACATGCAAACCTTCACACACTCCCTCACAGGTACACACACACACACACACACACCTATGCACATTTACACATGCCTCCTTTCATGTCACATACCTTGTCTACACATATGTATGAGTGTTCATAAGACAGACATTTATACACATGATCAAAACATATGTTCACACATGTATGTAATGCATACAAACAGGTATATATTTACACAGACAGACATATGCTCACATGAGCACACATAAGCACCTATGTTTGCATACTTGTTCGTCAGATGTGCAATGGACGGACACATGTGTATACACACATAGGTATACATATTCCAAGGATCACAGATGTACCTAGCTTACATGTACAACACATTCACACACATTACTGCCTCTGGACAGTGTGAACTCAATCCTGGTTCTTCCCTCAACTGGTCAGCTTCCTCTAGAAAGTGAAACTGAAGTCAAGTGTGGTAAACCATCTCCAGTTCTGGCTGTTTCTTACTTGGAAGTGAGCTGTCTCCACTCCACCACAAATTGAAAGTCTCAGGAGCATTGCAGAGCAGAGAAGCCCTCAGGAGGAAGCTGCCTTCATGATTCTGTCTCTGGAATCCTAGCTCGGAAATGTCACCACTCACTGGCGATGAAAAACGAGCCATACAATAAATGGTGCAGGCTAACTGTGACAGTGTGCAGTCATTTTCTAGCATCTCAGGCCAAGCTGCTGCTAAGGGTAACATCTCTATGCACATACTTGCAACTGTGCCATGTGACTTCCGGTGCAAACACTTCAGGAATGCTGAATGACCCATCCTTGATGCTCACTGACTCCATGCCTGCCTATGGATACAACCATTTGACATGGACTCTAGGATCAGCAAAGATACTTCCTAAAATGGATATCCCACATCCTCAGGCCATAGCAGAGATAGAGTGCTTCATCAGCTGCCACCACCTACCTACCAACTTTACTCTTCAGTGATTAGCTCTCTCAAACTATGAGAGATTTCTGATTATTAAGATGACATGCATAGAAAATTTTACATGACAAAACTCTTTCATACACAAAATTTCTCAAAAAACTAATTTGTAAAGTTACCTTCAGATTATATGGATAAAACATGCTAAAACATGAAACATAAACTTCATGATCAGAGTCAAGTCTCATCCATGAGGCGTCTATAGGTAGATATATCTCATTATATAAATATTTAAAAATTCCTCAAATTCCAGAATTTGAGACAATTTTGGTCCCAACATTTTGAACTTCTAGAATTGTCCTTCTAGAAATCATGCTCCTTAGATATGATGCTGGAATGCTAGTGAACTGAAGAAGTAGAAAACATAGAAGACCACAACCATCTCAACCATTACCTCTCCCACATCAGCATCCATATCTCTGGCATCTGTCCCTATATCTATACCTAGTCATGTAAAATACTATACCATAATCTTACCTTTGACACTTTAGTAAAACCAGACATACACTAAAAAGGTTTGCCACATCCACACACTCTCTCCTGCTTCTTCCCTCTCATTCTTTGCTGGCTGTTGAGCTTCAGGCCTAGATTCCCTCAGAGTCAGTCTGTGGTTAGAGGTTTGGGGATCAGGCCTTCATATTACAGTCTTTCTCCCAGTCAGCAGCTGGATTCTGGCAGTCAGTACAATCTCAAGTGCAGGCATTCATTTTTATGTTGTTAGTACTGAAATAGCAAAATGGAAAGCCATACAACCAGGAGATTTGGGGCCCTGTTTGTTGTTCTTTCATGGTCCTGTCGATGAGATTGTATGTAACTATAGATTTGAGCCTCGTGTTTCCTATAGAGAGCACATGACATCAGGATTGAGGGATGTGCATTTAGAGATGTGGTGTCATACTCAGCTCAAGAATCCAATATTGTGTCTACAAGCTGGAGAAACAGTGAGAGGTTGTGAGGGATTTCTTTTAACTAATTTTGATTAAGTATTCAGTGGAACACATTTATATTTCCCAACATACAAATTCTAATGACTCTGTCTAACACATATGGTTTCTGCTGTTAAATTGTATCCCCATAGCAGTTTCCTTTCTCAGTACGATACGAAAAAAAAAAAAAATTTATAATGAAGAAGGTTTATTGTATTTTAAATTTATGGTCATTGCTGAATTGATGTCTAGAGGGCATTTAATAAATGTGCCATGTGTCTTCATAGAGCTAAAAAAAAAAAAAATGACTGGACAAAGATTTCCCAGCAGCCTATCTAAGAAATGAGTCTATCACTACTGCTTGCCTATTGGTTCCTTGGCAAGGTCTAACCTGATCTCATAGTCAGGACGTAGCATGCACTGTGCTTGTACATTAGCTCTTTGATAAATCACTCAGCCATGACCAAGGACCTGCAATAGGGATGCTTGACAAAGGTTCCTGGATTTTTTTCCTATGTTTATTTTTACCTACAAACTTTAATTAGGGTTGCCTGTCTGAGCATGGGTGTGATCTTTACTAGAGCCTGGGCAACTGTGGTGGTTGGGATGATAAATGTCCCCCATAGGTGTGTCTACTTGATTGTATACTTTGGTCCCCAGTTGGTAGTGCTGTTTGGGCAGGTTTATGTAATCCAGTCTTGTTGGAGGAAGTATGTCACTCAGTGTTAGGTTTGAGATTATATAGCTATGCTCTACCTGGAATTCTTTCTCTCTCCTCTGTGCTTGCTGTCAAATATATAAGCTCTCCACTTCCTGCTCTTCCTACCATGCCTGTGTTTCCTGCCATGCTCCCCCCTTCCATGATAAACGCTTAAGTCCTAAGTCAAAATAAACTCTCTTCCTTAGGTTCCCTTCAGTCGTGGTATTTTAACCACAGTAACAGAAAGTAACGTGATACAAGAAAGTAAATTGATACAGCAACGTGATAGTGGTTACCTTCCCTCCTCAAACAATCACTAACTCCCAATAGATGCTGAAGAAGGTAATGTAGTAAAAAATAAAATAAAGTATTAAGAATCCCAACCTTAGACCATTTATGTTCCCAGTCTTTATGTTTTAAATAGCTTAGGCAGCACAATAACTGCCTACCATCTATGCTATTAGAATCTACTTCCTATTGATAACCCAAGTTATTACATATTGTGCCATCTGGGCTGTTCTTTGCATCAATTGACCAGCTCACATGACCATGTTTTTTTATGGTTTTTTATGAACACATGAAGATTCCCTTCAGTCTTCATCTATCATGAATGTGTACAGCGGTGGATGGTGAGAGAGACTCTACATGGTTATATATAGAAGAAGAAGCTAGAGAATCCCTAGCTAAGCTGCACATAAGAGACATCTTAAGTTCACATCCACCAGAGGTGAGCAAGGGTAATGATCATATCTTCTGTATGCTTTCTTCTTCTTCTTCTTCTTCTTCTTCTTCTTCTTCTTCTTCTTCTTCTTCTTCTTCTTCTTCTTCTTCTTCTTCCCCTCCTCTCCTCTTCCTCTTCTTCTCTTCTTCCTCCTCCTCCTCCTCCTCCTCTTCTTCCTCCTCTTCCTCTTCTTCCTCCTCCTCCTCTTCTTCCTCCTCTTCCTTCTCCTCCTTTTCCTCCTCCTTCTTCTCCTCCTCTTCTTCCTCTCTCCTCCTCCTTTTTTCCTGGTGGCTTCCCTCTCCTCCCCTCTCTTCATGGTCCTTTCTCTATAAGCATATGAAACCTAAACTCCACCTATGTCTCTTCTGCCCAGCTATTGTCGGTTGGCATCTTTATTCACCAATCAAAATTAACTTGGGGGCAGGGTCCCAGTGACTACAAGCCAACTCAAGGTCTTGGGGACACACAGTTAGCATTACAATAGACAGTAAAAGACAAAACCTCAACAGTTGAGTCCCACATTGGCCCTAATGGAATTGTAAAGGGACAATTCTTATGCAGGAAAATGCAGATTTACTCTTTCATTTCTCTTGGGAACAATACCCTTTGTCATACACATACAGTCACCTCTCACCATTGAGGCCTTTGAGAAGGAAAATAAGTAACATTTTTCTGTCTACAGCGGCCTTAGAAAAAAAGGAGGCCATCTTTGGGTGGAGAGAACAGAGGATTTTAAGCAGCTGGAAGTTTCTGGAAAAATCCCAAATACTGAAAGAGAGGGAATGTATCACCCAAAATGAATTCTTCAGGAGAACACATGAAGACTCCCTTCAGTCTTCATCTATCATGAATGTGTACAGCGGTGGATGGTGAGAGAGACTCTACATGGTTATATATAGAAGAAGCAGCTAGAGAATCCCTAGCTAAGCTGCACATAAGAGACATCTTAAGTTCACATCCACCAGAGGTGAGCAAGGGTAATGATCACCTGATTCAGCACAGATCCCCAATACCACACTTTTCAGCACACATCCACATGCTCTCTGCATTAAAGGCTTTGCTGAGGCTGCTCCATCACAGACTGAAATAATTCTCGAAGGACTGAAACTAAACCATAAATAATTTTCTTGCTTAAAAAAAAAAATCAAGCCCAGAACACTTTATTGGGTGGTAACCTGTTCAGACATTCAACGATTTCAAATTTACAATACACAGCAAAAAAGTACCAGATATGCCAAGAGACAAATATGACTCATGCCCAGAAGAAATTACATTTTCTATTTATATTTTTGATAGATTAAGGGAATCAAAAACTCATTTTGTGTACCTTCTCAATGCCATGGTCCCAAGACACATTCTTTGTATTAAACTCTACTTTTGCCAGGAGGATAATAAATCACATATATGAATACGTCCAGTACAAGCCAAGAAGGCGCGCTCTTACCATCTCTCTTAATAAATGTAAATTTGGGTTGTCCACGGCTTTCTAAACCTGGACAGATTCACACAAACCCCTTTAGAAAGCTTTAGTCATTGATGTTCCATTAGACAGATGTGTTTTGCCTTTAAGAACTTGCTGTTTGGGGGCCAGAGAGATGGCTCAATGGGTAAAGTGCTAAGCAGAAGAACCTGAGTATGGATTATAGAACCAAAAGGGTCTATTATGGTGACATAGGATGCTGTGGCAGGAGAATCCTTAGGAGTTCCAGGACCACCTAGCTGCCATACATAGTGGTAAATAAGACCTTGTCTGACCCAAGCTAAGAGACAAGAAAAGACACCAAGGATACTCTCTGACTTCTGCATGCAGATGTTCATGCATGTGTGTGCACACATATACACACTCACACATACTCATATATACACACTCACATACTCTCTTAGACACACACACTCATACTCTCATGCACACACTTACACACACTCATATTCACACAAACACTCACACATACATGTACTCATATTCACACATACAGACTCTCTCTCATATACATACACATATATACACACTCATACTCACACACATACACTTACACATACACTCACACTCCCGCTCTCTCTCTCTCTCTCTCTCTCTCTCTCTCTCTCTCACACACACACACACACACACACACACACACACACACACACAAGAACTCATTATCTGAGTTCAATGTGAGCAGATGTTTGGCATTCAAAATGATGAGTTCTCCAGTATGGCATTGGGTAGTGTAATATCCTGCAACATACATCACCTTCATTGTATCAAAGAGCTTGTCCAAAGCGTCTTCAACAAACATCAAGGTAATCATTTTACGTGTGAGCCTAGGAAGCACCTGAACACTGATTATTACCTTCTATCCACAGAAGAGAGTCAATGGACATCAGGAAGCCATTTTATATCTCCAGCCAGGCAAGCCGTCTCTCCTGTCTATCATGCCCGCCTTTTGCTCTGAGACCACATGCTGGTGCTTGGCCGTGATGCTGAACTTCATTATTAGATAAAGCCTAATTCCTAAAATGACTTGTCTGTTAGTTGCATCATGGGAAATGTACCGATAGCTGTACCTTTTCTCTTTTTCCAAAATTTTTAACAGATCCCCCAAATGAGCACGGGTTTTAGGCTGTGTAGAACACAGTGCTGGGAGCACATTAGCTTTATGAATCTGCTCTTGGACCTCCTACAGACTCACCTAGAGCATTCTACATGATTCCAAGTGCTAAATTCTACACTTAAACTGGACTTGAATGTATTTGTGGCCGGGCGGTGGTGGCGCACGCCTTTAATCCCAGCACTTGGGAGGCAGAGGCAGGCAGATTTCTGAGTTCGAGGCCAGCCTGGTCTACAGAGTGAGTTCCAGGACAGCCAGGGCTATACAGAGAAACCCTGTCTCGAAAAAACAAAAAACAAAAAACAAAAAAAAAAGAATGTATTTGTGATGGACAGATGGAAAACAGGCAATAGGATTCCCCTTATACTAATACTCCATAGTCTGCAGATAAACATCACTGTGTGATACACTATCCATGGAGAAAGTTGCCCCTATTTCCCCAGCCAGGTGCATGGTCTCTCTGAGGAGTAATATCCTGTACAATTAGTACCAAACTTTCCAAGACTCTGGGACCTCTGTGGAATTCTGGCATTTACTGAATTTTGTCAGGAGTTCAGTAGAGCAATGTTCCCTGATCAAGGCTAAATGAATTATAGAGTAAAAAAGAACTGTAAGACTAAATAAGAGAAGGGTGGTTAGTATAAGGCAGTATATGATTTTATTTGAATTGTTCCCCATTTAATATGTAATTATAGTTTTATTGTCTCCATGCATAACTCAGCCAGAAAAGTAACTTGCTGGAGGATTTCTCTTCTCAGATCTTGGCAGTTCTGCCGTATATAAGAGGGTTCTTGGTTGTTAGATTTCAAGCTACAATCTGCATAGAGAGGGAACATTTTCTCTGAAATGACTAAGAAGACAAGATGAAATCAAAGAAGAACCACTTCCCTGTGCTACCGCCCGGGGCTCCTCACTTATGTCTGTGAAATATGCATCAGCCCTAATGAAAATGTAGGGTCCTTGGGAAAGAAAATCAAAATTCAAGTGCAGGAAAAGCTGTCAGCTGTTTGGCCCAAGAGTCCTGTAATATTAACCTCTGTGCATGTGTAAATTGCACCTCTAGCCGTGAGATTACTGAGTAAGTGTCCTGCCACATCAACCTGGGAGAGGGTAAGGGCTGCTTTGCATTCAGAGCTGCTTCTCAATTATCTTAGAGCAGGTGGGGTTGAAAATAGTCAGTCCAGCAAGTGTATTAAAGCCATGTAATATTTAGGATATTCCAAAATTAGGAACATGCATTATATGTGACCGGATTGTCAAATAAAATTTAATATAAAAAGAAGCTTGAGAAATCAGCTTGGAAATAAATAAAGAGAACCACAAAGGGGAGGTTATTGTCCAGATTAAATCCACTACACTGCCCTGGTCACCCAGCTGTGATTATTAGAAGACCTAGCAGAAGATCTTTATCAAATGCTTCTGATCATAGAATTCTAATGACATCACCTGAAGGAAAGGCAGGCCAAATTCTCCTGCTAGAACTGAATTGAAAAATCAGCCTTCCAAGCAAGTTCTGGGGTCCACATTAGAGCAAGAAAGTATTGTTAAACTCTACTGAGGACCTGACACTGGGCTAAGATACCAGATATGAAGAGTCCCCCTGTACACATGTACATGCATATCATTAATCATGTAAGGTGGTGAATGTGCTAATTAGCATGATTTTAGCAAGTATCTTACAACGTATATGAACTTATTTTATTGTGTAAGTCAAATGATATTTTAAGTTGTTGATTATACCTCAACAAAACTTCTGGGGAAAGCCAAGGAAAATTGTTTTCCATTCACCAGGAAGAAGATTCCATTTCCCATTTAACATGAAAAATGAAATCTTATTAATACTCAGTGCTCTGAAATTAAAATTTAAGTTACATGAGCTTTTGACCAAGACATATCTAATTACCCAATGACCGAATCTGTCTGTGTGTGGTCTACATGACCACGTCTCTAAAATTTCACTGAAACAATGTCTGTACATCTCCCCCCTCCTTCCTCATATTTATCACCCAAATATATGATACATCTATAACAATTTATAACTAAAAACTGATACATCTATAACAATTTATAACTAAAAACTTAAGCACTTGATTTTAAGGACAATCTTCCTCCATAGCATAGCAATTCTAGGTAGATGTCTATGACCTTGGTCTTCCTGTCCACTGTGCACAAGCACAAGGAGGTTCATACATATCTGCAGTGCTACCACTGACCATCTGACCATCCCAGTCATCTAACCAATGGCAGCCCTGGAACCCTGCAGGGAGCAGCACTGTGCACTGTGAGTGTACAAGGGTACTTTCCCTAGATGTGTTAGATTTGAACACACAGAACTCAGAACTTGGGTTCTATAAAACCAAAGATACTGGGCATAAATAGAGAGAAGACTTGAGACCACAGGCATCCAGTTGAAAATGGTGGTTGGGATATACTCACTCTCCTTCTAAAACTCTGGGGAATGTCTTTAAATGGGAAATAGAAGACTAGCCAAGCAAAAAGATCTTGACAGGAGGGGCTGAAGACAGAGCTCAGTGTAAGAACACCAACGTGCTCCCTGAAGACTCAGGCTCAGTTCTCAGCACCTCACATCACGTGGTTCATAATTGCCTGCCATTTCAGCCCGAAGGGAGTCAACGCCCTCTTCTGGGCTCTCTAGCTACATGCAAGCATGTGCACAACCCACCCCTACACACACACACACTCAGAATACACATATACATATCAGTAAATATTAAAATAAAATGAACTTGATAGGGTGTGATGAACTCAGACCACTTTATAAAGGTGATCAGTGACAGTTCCTTGTCTGGCCCAACTCTGACTCTTGAATATTCTTCTTTTCCCAGCTGTACACTTTCTTGTCCATCTATGTTTTAGCAAGTAACCATCAAAGTCAGTCTGTGAAGGTCGGAGTCTCGTTTGGACACGAACATTTCTGTCCTGATCCACAGCTTTTCTCTCTCTTCATTCCCGCCTCTCAACAGACACAGAACCTCTCACAGCTTCTGCCCTGCTCACTGCTGGAAACTACATGTTCCTTAAAGAAATTAAGAAAAAGAACAAGCTACTTACTGATCGTGTAGATTTCTACCAAAGAAGAGAGGGAGAGGGAGAGGAATGAAGGAGGGAAGGAAGGGGAAAGAAGGAAGGAAGAAGGGAGGAGAGGAGGGAAAGATAGAAGGAGGGAGAGAAAGGAGAAGAAGGAAAGAAAGAAAGGGGAAAGGAAGGAAGGAAGAAGGGAGGGAGGGAGGGAAAGATAGAAGGAGGGAGAGAAAGGAGAGGAAGGAAAGAAAGAAAGGGAAAGAAGAAAGGAAGAAGGGAGGGAAGAAGGGAAAGGAGAGGAAAGGAATGAAAAAAGAAAGAAGCATGGAAGGAAGGAGAGGGAAGATCAGAGAAAGGAAGGAATGGTGATTTGGCTTGCCCTTATTAGGTAGGAGTGACAATCTGTTGTAAATTTTCACCTCCCTGGTGGCAATAGAACCCAGAGTACAATGGCTATAGAGCCAAAACCATACAGGGGATGACTGTGGATCATGGGGTTTTAACTGATGAAAGACTTCTGAGATTTGATCTGTCACAATGTGAATGTACCTAGCACTATTGAATTGTACACTTAAAAATTAGACAAACCCTGGGGACAAGCATGATTTTTACCTCAATTTTCTAAAACTATAGAATGTGTCAGTGACTCCCAAGTATCGTGAAGTCAAAAGAAATAACAACCTCAGAGCTTAAAGCTCCCAATCAAGGTACAATTAGAGAACATAGCAATTACTCTGTGAAGCCGAGTATCTTAGTGCCTTATCGACATGGTTATGTAACTTGAAATCATGCCCAGACTTTAATATTACTGTTGTACAATTATAATGTGATTTGAACTTAGTAGTTACCATGTAAATTCTTATATAAAAAGTCAGAATATTGACTGGGACTGGGGAAGGGATATCTAGATCCTTTTTAGGCAGATTGTGACGTCCCCTTTACAGTGACCTACCTGCTTTTGAGGGAAGGGATTCTCTGATTCTACAGAGGATGGTCAGAGAGACCCATGGGATTGTTCATTGCCACAGTGGGCACTGTGGCTGAACAACCATCAGATATCTCAGATCCAGAAGCCCTGACAGTGCAATGTTGTCCCTGGAATGAGACAATCATTGTCTTGGTAAAATATTTCCTTTGTCTATATGAGCACAAAAGTCTGGTTTGTGTGCAATATGAAGTCATGGTTGGTTCCTGTGGTTATGTGTGAGCAACAGCACTGGAGTAGTGAAGACCCAGGCTTCCCTTGACCAGAGCATGGCCCTAGTACCACAGGCTTGCCCCATCTCATTTCCTCTGCACTTCCTCTTTTATCAAGTTGAAACAGTCTTGTGATAAGAAATGAAAAATGTGTAGGCATCATGACAATCACAAGACACAGGCTCCAGGTAAGGCTGGCATCTCACCCAGGTGCCTGCGGTCCTAAAAAATCAGTATTCTCATTGGTCAGCATGAGGAATTGAGGACATTGGAGAAGAAATGGTTTTGGTCCAACTCCAACCCACAGTGAGTCCAAAAGGCTCTGTGGAACCCAGCGCTTATAGCTCCAGCTTGATTGTTTGTTTGTTTGTTTTTTTATACAGACCTGAAAGCAACACCATCAATGTCTGGGAGATTTCTTCTCTGGCTCCCTGACCTGTGAAATGAAGACTATCATGGTGGGCAGACCTCAGGAAAAGCATCCAAAACAACTCCACATACTAGAATATAAAGGCAAAAGCCATGTCACATGCCTGAGGGATTGCAGATATTAGTGTCACAGTAGAATACCCAAAATGCATTGAGGTCATTCTTCATATCAAATTCTGCTTGAATTTACCTGCCAGATATTTTTCAGAAAGTAGGAAACTTTGGGAGAGTCACTATGGAGGACAGTAACTATAACTGTCATAATTGTAGGCTACCTACCTCCCTGGATGGGATCTTCTCCCTCAGCAATTAAGCAAAGTGATTAGTGTGTGCTATTTGCCTTGCAAAGCATTTCCTCATAGCCATCTATCTATGCCTAAGAGCTTTTATGTGTCTTCTGCTGGCAAAGATGCTGTGTGTTTGCTTGTCTGTGTGAGTCCACTATGTACCATTTGGACAGGAAAACTGAGAAACTGACTTAAAGAAGGAAATTGTAAGTGTGCCTATTGGCTTGCTTCCCTTGTGTCTAGGCCTAGTGAGAGGCAGGCACCATGGTGAAAGGGTGTGGTGGAGAATAAAGAGAAAAAGAGAGAAAAATTGGAAAAAAAAAATATATGCTTCAAAGACATGCCTTTGACCTACGTCTTTCAAAAGGGCCCACCTCCTAGTTTCTATCATTTGCTTTCTAATAGTGTCATCAAAGTATGGATTCATCAATAGCTTAATTCATTGATTACGTCTGAGTTCTCATTATGACCCCAAAACTCAACCCATCAGCATTTCATTGGTTCAAATCTTCAACACATGAGCCTATTTGGTGAAGGAACTTCCTGTACAAACTGTAATACTACCTAACAGAGATCTTACACCTTGAGTGCCATTGTGCATAATCTTCAGAAAATAGTGTTATTGTGTATTGATGACATCATTTGTGCTGGTTGAACCTGGTAATCAAGAAGTGGCAATAACTTGAATGTCTTAAGATAAAATATGTATCCAAGAGAACCTAGCAAATCCCAGAAGCACAGATAAACTATACAAACAGCTCATCCCCAGGACCTATCTTGCCCTCTCATTGACCCTGAGGACTCCATATGCTATTTACAGAAGTAAGACACCCAGAGATGGTTTACCAGTGGTTCTCCATGGTATATAGTTCACCACAGTACATTCTGCTGACTACATCAGACTGTTGACTTTCTTAGAACTGTAGGTGGACAGTTATCATCTCAGTCAACTTGGGTGGCTGAAACAAAACCATCATGGGCTGTGTGGTGTAAAAGCACCAAATAGTGATTTACTGGAGATGTAGAAGTTGGGAAATCCAAAATCAAGACTCTAGAGAAGTCAATGTCCAGTGAGGGACAGTTGCTAATTAATCAATGGTCACCTTCTGGAAATCTTACATGGTAGGCTATCTCTGAGAACCATTTTGTGAAGACTCTGGTATCAATCATAAACTTTGTACCGCCATGGCCAATCATTCCCTAAACTCCTGATCCCATGTGAAATCAAAGTTTGAGAACTACACAGACACTGTATCCATAGCAGACACAAGTCTTTTCTGATTCATAACACATGAAAAACTTTGTCCTGATGAAGTGAAATGAGCAAGGAGAGATGGGAAGATGAATTACATGTAGATGGACCCCAAATGAACATAGTGAAAAACCTCAGTGGCCACTCAGTAAGGAAGGCCCCCAAAGAAGGCTCTGAGGAACTGAATGGACAATCTGAGAACCTATGGCTATTGTTCATCTCTGTGTCTACCCCGTGTTTGCTGAGAAATGACAACAGCAACAGGGAACAGATCCGCACAGGAACCAACAGCTGACTCCTCACCATGGGTTATCTGGCTAGAGACTCTACCAACTGTTTACTCCACCAAGGCTATCAAAGCCTCCATGTGGCATAGGTCCTGGGAAGTACAGCCAGCCACCTGTGGCAGCTTGATTATATCTGGACCCTGTGTTTTCCTTCTCATAGGGAACAGAATTATCAGGTTATAAATGTGCCTTCCCTGTCTGGGTGATGCCAGAGGCATCATCCCAAGCTGAGGCATGCTGGGATTGCTGCCACAGTATCCCATAACATAGTGGAGCTGCCAAACGCACTTTTTATTTTTATTTTCAAACAGAAGTGGTACTGTGGCGGCTGGTGCCTGTGGATTCACTGACTCTGCTGCACTTGGAAGCTGCTTGGCCACTGAAGACTCAATTATGTGCACGTTGAAGTCTGAAACAATGTCTTGTCAAAAATGTGATGTGATGTGACTTTTTGAATCTGGGACCCATGGGTGATCTGTACTAGGGTCCACTGCTGGGCGGCATGTTTATACAAAATCTAGTCAGAGTTTCTATGGCAACACACTCTGGGCATGACTTAATGGTGTCTTCTTGAGAGGCCCAATCAAGTCTTAAGGTAGGACTAGGATCTCATTTGAAACTCAAATTCCTCAGTGCCCAGGCTCATAGCTCTGCTGGTGGAATGCATATGCTTGCTTCTGTAGAGCTCCTGGTACTTGCAGACTGAGAGCTAAGACCAAGAAGAGCCCCCTGAAGCTTCTAGAAAATGCCCATCTCATAAGGCTAAGCCCAAATATTTGACTAGTGGTCGTAGTTATATAAGCAAAATTCTCTTTGCCTTTTTCATCTATGGTAATCATATTGTGGTCTCTGACATGCTCACTGATCCTATACACGCTTTGAAAAGGAAGGGACATCCTAGTCCTCTATATGTAACATGCATCATCTTCACAGCAGCCTGGACACAAGACTGGAACGTGAAGAAGTTTCTGCTCCCTAGACAGGGCACAATAGGAAAAGAATAAAGACAAGCAGATTTCATCACAGCATAGTGTCACATCACTTCAGTGTCCCTGATGGGAACCAAGGTGTGACAGGTGGGTACCTGTAACAACTAGAAAATAAGAAAGACCAGAAATCCACATCACAAGGGGACTAGGACTCAGTGCTTTGATGTGGAGTTACCTAGGGCTAGTGAGATGGCTCTTCAGCATGAGGACTTGAATTTGAGTCTCTTGAACCCATGTAAAAACCTGCCATGGCCACATGCCCATAATGCCAACACTGAGGAAAGAAACAGTTGGATACTAAAGCTGCCTGGCTGCCCTAGCCAGCCTCGCCAAACTGTGAGCATCAAATTTAAGACAGACCCTGTCTCAAAGGAGTAAACTGTGGTATAGCAGTACACACGAAGTCCTTATATGGCCTTTGTGTGTGCACAGGCATACACACACACATTTGCTTACACATTCACATAGCACAAACACACACGAGTATTTTAAAAGAAAGCAAATTGCCTAGAAATATAATTTTTATTTCATTCATGGAGAGAGAGAGAGAGAGAGAGAGAGAGAGAGAGAGAGCCTCTCATACCTCCATCTCTCAGTTAACTAAATGCTTTTGTTCACCCAGCATAGGCTACACCCCAGGGAGTTTTTCCACTATTTGGTGTTTGTTCCTGGGTGTAGAGAAGGGAGCATATTCACCTTAGCTAACTCCCCATGCGGTGGCTTGGAGATTCGTCTGGGCCACTTAGCTGTCCTTACCCTTTCTGTGTGACATGTTTGTTTCACTCTACAGGGGAAACTCTTGACAAAGAATCTACTGTGCCACCTGGAGCCTGTCCATCAAAAGTCAAGTGCAAGTGCCCTTTGCTTTCTGGACTTCCCAGAAAGCTGCTTTTGGCCTTTTGCTTAGAATTTATTATTTTAGGTCAGCAGTGGGTAATTACACAGTCAAACCAAGAGGAAGACACAGAAGTCTTTCATCACATCCCCACAAAACAGAGAGCAGAGAGACAGACAGACAGTCCTCTCTCTCTCTCTTTCTCTCTCTCTCTCTCTCTCTCTCTCTCTCTCTCTCTCTCTCTCTCTCTCTCCTCCACTGGCCTGATGCCCAATAGGCATCTTCAGGGCCATTGTGGAAGCTAAGCAGCAGCGTAGTACCCAGATTTAGCCTCCAGCCAGGTTCACTCTTGTGGTGAGCAGTCTCTGGGTTTGAACAAATGTCTAATGACATATCTATCACAACAAGGTTTTCCTGCCTTAAGAATCCTCTAGGCTCTAGCTGAGGTGTGTCAATTTTCATCACAATAAGAGTAATTTTCCAAAGAATGTACCAGGCTGAGCCAGCAGTGAATATCTTGTTTGAGTCTAGAAAGAACAAGAAATTGGTACCAGATTTAAATAGATGGGCTACCTTTGATGGTTTTTTTACCATTTTGTATTTGGCTTTGCACTTCCAGGTCAGACTGAGTTAGCTGCTTCCTACTTCCTAATCACACAACCTCATGGCATCAAAGCTCCTCTCCTTGGTGTGGTCATGCTATCATTAAGAATTCATTACTCATTCAGACAACCTTAAAAATAATGGGGCCAGATTTCAAGAATGAGTATGAAATGGACTGGATTGATCAAGTGGGGTGGGTCTTGGGAAATTATCAAGAAATAAGAACACTAGTGACATTAATACAAGACCAAAAGGCCACTAAATCTTCCTTGGGTTCTTCGCTTTCTGTTCCCTGAACATCCTCTCCATCTCCTGGATTCCTTTAGATAGAGGTAGAATAAATATGGTATGTTCTCTTGCATACTATAACCAGATGTAGTTCCTACCCAAATCAAAAGGACACATCTAGAACCAGATGCTATCTGATACCAGGACTGGAACCAGAGCCAAGAGAAGATACAGGGACTATGTTGAGCCTTGAGGTGACTATGATTTGCTTGGATTCAGTTTTCTACTTGGAAGGAAAATCCATTTTGCTAACATCTTCTAAGGGATGTTTCTTTCATGTGACATCATGTTTCCCTTAGAGAGATAAGAATGTCCAACCAAGCCTCTCTATATACACAGGAGTTTTGAAAAGCATCAAAAATAAAAGGAACCAGCACAGAGCCCCACCTTGGCCCTCCAACTTCCTCCTGGGGTTTCAATAAAAGATAATAAGAAATAGGTCTATAGTCTGCACAGTCCCGGCTGGGTTTTGTAGAGGTCTCTGTAGTCATCATGGTCCTGTAGCTCATGTGATCATCAGCCTAAAAGCTTCCCTCTGCCAGCTGGAGCCCTGTAGCCTGCTGGCATATGGACAGCATTAAACTGGTTAAATTTCTTCCAGGGCTTAGAGGAATTCAGACCACCAGTGCTCCATAAATTAAAGACTGATAACACTCATTCAGTTTGGGCCTTCTCCAGCTCAGCGTTCTGTTCTGCCTCATATCCAGTTGGTTTGACTTGGTCCCTTTCCTAAAACCCAGGGCCAGGTGTCCAGCACAGCCAAACTGAATGTCATTTCCACTTTGGATAGAAATTAGCAATTCAAATTTAATTCTACTTTAAATCTTTCAGAATCATTTGCAAAGATAACCTGATTTTCAGGGAAACTGGATGATTCTGACCACGGTTTCCTGCTGCTCATAGGCATTCAATAAATGTTGATTGATTTTAAAATCATCAATTCTTTCTACTAATGATGGTCAGATGATCAATTTTAAGCCTAGCTGGGGAATATACCACCTTTATCAGGCAGAGTAAATTATGACCAAGATTATTCAAGTTGTCAATTACTGTAAGGCACAATTTCTCAAAACCCAAATTATACAAGACAGAGATACTCATATCAAGGAGTTGATGTCAATAAACTTCAGTATATGTGCTTAATCACATGCACAGATGGGCCCTCTAGCATTATCTCCTAAACTCCAGGAAAGGAAAAGCTCAGCTGCTGTGAAATTGCTCAGCCATTAAGATCCTTAATCCAAAAGAAGAACCTCAGACTCCAGCATCTCCAGGAATTTTTTAATCTAAATGAAATAAAATACCAAATAGTGTATTGACCACTCTTGTTCCAAGACTCCAAATCAATACACTCTCTGAATCTAATAGTTTTAGTGATATAACTGTTCAATCATTCACTCACAGAAATAAGAATGTGTGTAGCTATGGTCTAGAGTGGATTAAAAGACGATTAAATCAACCATGTTCATCTTCCCAAAGACTGCCTAGAAAAGATGAGACAAATAAATAAAAGGATGATGGCAAGCTCTAAACTTGCTTAGTGATGTGGTCCATCCTTTTGCAGATGTCCAGTGCATACCAAGGAGAACAAGGTACAGCCAACCATGGTTTCTCTCCCTTTATTCCTTCTAGGATGCCACTACCAATGGTTAATGGGCAGGTATCCAGGTGACCAGAATTCCCGTGCAATGAAAGTACACAGGGCTAGGAGTGACTCCATCTGTAGAGTACTTATGATGCAAACTCAAGGACCTAAATCTGGCCCCCTGTCCCCAGGATTGAAGCCCAGTAAGAATGGCATATAGAACAGGGGAATCTTGAGAAGGGTGGATTCTAGGGCTATCTGGACAGCAAATCTAGCCTATTGTGCAAGCTCCAAGCCAATGAAAGACCCAGGTTTATGAAATAAATCAGTTGTCACCCAGAAAACACCACCAGAGATTGACCTCTGGTCTTCATACATGTGCACATATGTTCATACATACCCATGACCATACAGATGGACACATGCGAAAGTACATGCACACATTCTAAGTTTCAGGCATAGTCATTTTCTAGCATAGATCAAGGAAGTGCCCCATACCTTAGAATCTCTTTGTGGTGGCCCCTGAAGTTGTATCAGACACAACACACCTAGGATATGTATCCAAGAGTCAAAAAATGAAAAACCACCCTAAACAGAATTCCTTAGCTCAATGGACAGAACTCCAGGATCAGTATGACTCCCCTGGATTATTTAGTAAGAAAACTAACAAGTCACCTAATAACTTTTCATAAATTAAAGCACTTTTGTTATATACAGAGTTTAAAACAACCTGAATGTTTTCTGGCATTTCCTACTACTCTGTAGTGAGGGACATCTAACAAGAGAATATTTTAAATTACTTCCCTGAAGCCAATAGCTCTCAAGATAGGGAGAATGTTACTTGAAAAATGCAATCCATAGTCCAATACCCTTGGCCTGAAGGTAAAATATTTGGGGATTAAGTAACTTCTTGTAGACACTTTAAAGTTTTACTACAGGTTTTCCTTTTTAACATAAATAATTTAAAAATCAATTTTTTAAACACAAGTAGGGTTTTTTTTTTACTGAAATACCATATAAAATATTTATAAGTTAGCAAAAACATATCAGAATGACCTGTAAAACATTTAGTGCTTTACTATAAGCCTCACGACTCTAGTCCCTGCCTCATGAGAAACACTACCTAGCACTTATTCTCCTTATAATTTGTTTAGTTTATAAACAATTGAAAGAGGAGTCAGTTGCTTCTGTAATTTGGGCCCATTCTGAGTAACAATATACCATATTAAATATTTTCTCATTAATTTGTTTATAAACAAGTTTGATAACTATGTAAGTAGCACAGATAGCACGATGAGCAAATAGAAAAATCAGCTTTCCTTATCAATGCCTCAGAAGAAAGGTTACAGGGCAAAGTACATCAAAACAGACAAATACTGCTCAGTGCCTCTCAGAAGGCTCAGATTCTGACCACTGATGACACCAAATGACCTGCAGCTGAGGGAGTGGTTGTCCATCCTGCGTGGGAGAACAAGGTTTTAAACTGTGAATTTGCCAAACCTTTATAGAATGCATACAACTCAGAGTAAACCTAAACTTAATCTTTGGGTAATTTTAAGTGGTTTGACTAAAAATGGCCTCCATAGACTCATATATTTGAATGCTTACTCAGGGAGTAGCAGCACTGTTTGAAAGGATTAGAACGATTAGGAGGTGTGGCCCTGTTAGAGGAAGACTATCACTGGACCAAGGTTTCAAGGTTTTGAGGTTTCAAAAGCCTACATCAGGCCCACTCAGTCTCTGTCTTTCTCTTTCTCTCTGTCTCTGTCTCTCTCTGTCTCTGTCTCTCTCTCCCCTCCCTCCCTTCCCCACTCCACCTCTGTCTTCCTGTCCACCTCCCTGTCCACCTCCTTCTCCCCCTCCACCTCTGCCTCCAGATCAGGATGTAGCTCTCAGCTATTAGTCTAATACCTGCCTGCATACTACCATGCTCCCGAACATTTAATAATAGACTAAAATAAGCCTTTGAAACTGTCAGCAAATTCCAAATTAAATGCTTTCTTTCATAAGAGTTGCCTTGGTCCTGGTATGTTGCTTAGTTGTGTCTCTTCACTGCAATACAACTGTGATTAAGACATCAGGATGGGAATTCAAGACAGGTATCTAGAGCAGGAACTGAAGCAGATGCAGTGGAGAAGTGAGATAAGTGTGGGCAATCTAAGGACAAACCTACAAAGCTTCTCCCCGTTTGATCATCACAAGCACTTTCTGTTTCTTTGTTTCCTTTTGTTTATTTGTTTTATAAAATTTTACATGCCAAAGCTCTTGAAACTGGAGTAAATACTACCCTCAATGCAGATCCATCTGCCAACACACACTAGAATAGGAAATTCCTTACTTCAAATGAGGAAAAATATCTCTGCTTTTACAACGTCCCTGGTGTCTGAATAAACACACTATCCCTTAAAATTACAGGACGTCTACATCCATTTTCTAAATCAAAGTGAAAATTTTGAAAACAACGAATTACTTAAGGAATTCAGGGCACCATGCCTCAGGGGTACTCCTCTACTGTGGTAAGCTTGTAACAATTGGTTTGATCAGTAAACAAAGCCTTTCAAGGGGCCACCTGGGACTGTCCCACCTAGCATTGGCACACTGAAAGACTCTCCCAGTTTCTGCTACAGGGTATCACTCTGCCAGCCTTGTATGGTAACCAGTCCCCAGGACCACAGTACCAGCCCTTGGGGACCCAAATGACCAGACAGTAAATGCAGATTCTATATCCCAGAGGCCACTGGCTTCAATCCTTGAATAGATTTCAAAGAAAAATCTTTAAGATTATATATAAGATTGTAACTCTGTTTTTAAATCGGCTTATCCAGAGCTGACCAAGTTCAACCAAAATGATTTATCATGACCTAATTTCTGAGAGATTGATCTACAAAGCAGAACGCCAATCTATCTGCTGGTAATGCAGGCTGTCCATCTGAGGAAACAGGGAGAATCCGATGTCAGTCAATAGAACACTTTCTCTCCAGTTCAAGACCTTCCGTTTTAATTTTTATTTTAAGTATAGCCTTTGGTTCCTCTTAGTTCATCTATTATAATATGTCCATAGGTAATTTCCTCAGGATTAAATGCAATGGGATAATCCTCTGTACTTCTGTGTTATAGCCTCATTGAGAAGGTCAGAAGTAGCATCAATTAGCCACAGGCATCCTAACGGCACAGTTATTCCACCAGTATACTAGCTGAGATTACCCTCCATCCAGCCCTAGGAACAAAACAAGCAAAATTACGTTTATAGTTAATGTTAGTTTTACAAAAATGCTCTTGTCATTGTCAGCATTTACCATAGAAATAATATTTTCTTTTTTCTGGTTCATGAAATTAGTCTTGGAGGTGCTAGGGTATAAATTCAGGGCTATGCGAATTCCATGTAAACACGGCAAGATGTTTACCTGTGAGCAAGCAGCAGCCCCAATTATGAATTTACTTTTTAAATTAAATCTGCTTATTGACAATGTCATAGATAGATGATAGATAGATAGATAGATAGATAGATAGATAGATAGATATGCATTCTGACTACACTCTTCCCTATTATCTATCTTCTATACTTATAAACCCTTCTTCCTACAGCCTGTTCCATATTCCTGCCTATTTGTTTTATTTCATGACCCTCTGAATTTAACCAGGACCAACTGCGTGACCATGGGTGGGAAAGCATCTGATAAGAACCTAGTAGGCTCGCTAGTGGGTATACAACAGAAAAATATGACTCTCCTTTCCCCCAAATCCATCAGTAGTTCATCAAAGAGGAGCAGGTCCTATAAGCCCCACTCTAAGCTATGACTGACTGGATGTAGGCAGGTCCAATCTTGTGCAGGCCCACTGGAGGCAACACTATATGCCCAGGAAATGGCTTCTTGATGCCCCTTGTCCCTGACTTTCAGCTCATATATCCATCTTTCCTTCTATAATATTCCCTGAACCTTAGAGGGGGTGACTCAAATGTCCTGTTTAGAGCTGAGCACTCAAGCGTCCCTGCTCTCAGTACTTTGAACAGCCGTGGGTTCCTGCACTCATTCTTCCAGTGAAGCTTCAAGACAGAGTCACACCTATCTAAGGGCGTGAACATGGACGTTTAGAAAGCAGTTCAATGCCTGTGGAAACATTTTGCAGTAATGGTTTGTTTTAAAATAAGTCGTGCACACATAGTTTTTACCGCCTTTCTAGCCAGGTACACCCATTTACGTGCCAGCCTGGGCACTAGGGCATTCTTGGATAAAAGGTTCAAGCTCATTTGCAAAGCTGAGAGAGATACTTGCCTCAGAGGATACCACAATGGAAAAATGAGACTTGGATCAACAAGACTTGGAATCTCAGAACCGCACATCAGTCTCGCCGTCTGACACTCTGGGGTGCTCAACCCTAAGTAGGCGCTGGCTTTCCTTGATGGGTCATACCACGACTGTGAAATACGAAATTGAGTTTTTCGATGCAGAACAAATTAGGATGATATAAGCACTGAACGGATATGCTGTGTCTGAAACATAAAAACAGATTATTCCAAATGTGGTTCAGTGCATTCTCGAAAATGCTCCTCACTGGGACGGCATCACAGAGAGGCTACACTGAGAGGCATCACGCGATGGTGTCACAGAGACTGCCGCTCAAGAAAAACGTCACGGAGATGACGTCATGAAGGCGTGCTTATGATGTCTTGAGAATCGTTGGGGAAACACAATGAAAGTCAGCCAAGTAAAAATACCAGTATTCTAACTTCCCTGCAAACTGATGTCAATGATAATTATGTGCTACTGAGTGGCTTAAGTTTTCATACACACTGAGATAACAGCCCACGTTAAAAGTATTTATCGTTCTCTACTCACGGGGAGAAAATTCAGGCGAGAGCAAGGCTATCATGTATTCCACTCACAAGGTCAATTCACAAGAGGGAAGAACAGGAATCTCTCTTAGTAAACAAAAATATTTTATTTAGGTGTGATAAATTAATCAATTTTTGCCTGTGATTTATGCTTTGAAAAGTCAACAGTTCTTTTTCATTAAATAGTAGACTTTTTTCTTCCATTTTCTTGTTCTTAGATCCACACATAAAACAAAGAAAGTCTTAAGAACATGAACATCCGAGCCACAGGCACATACAAATATCTAAAAATTCATCTGCCTGACAAAATAATGCATCCAAAAGATTCACGGACCAACCTCTTATTGTACAAAAGTAAGATTAAAAACTCAGTGTGAACCGCATAGTATTTGAAGTGGTCAAAAAAGAATGTGTGAAAAACGGCTGGCGTGTCTGCAGAAGATGCTGATGTTGTCATTCGGAGAGGAAGTGTGAATTAAAATCTCAAAGAGGCAGTTCAGCATACTCCAAAATGAAGTCTGAAGGTCTTAGCCAGTTTAAAGGATAGGAAGCCCAGGGGGAGGAGTTCTTCACACAGTTTGTGTTTTAGAAGGCAGTTTGACATTCTTGACAAGAAATACATCTCCCTGATCCAATTATCCCTATACAGGACATGTTCACATGGTTTTAATGAGACAAATTCTCATACTATAGATCTCTGACCCCGACCCCTGACCCTCCAGCTTCATCCTAGGCAGGGCTGAGGTCACGGAGGTCTCACAGGTGTGGCCAAGTATGGTTCCTATGACAACTTTCAAATAAATGCTCATAGAGTATGTGTTCTCCCCTGCAAAACTGAACAATACAAATACACACGGCCAGATAGCCAGATGAATAAACAGTGGCATGTCCACATGCAATAGTCCTCCACATTAATGAGCAACATGCGACAGCTCGGATAGACTCAAAGCACTGTGCCCAGTGAAATCGCTCATGAAGTAACCATGTTGTGATTCTGTGCAACAAGTAAGGTGAGTTCATAATGCCACAGGTGTATTTGTCCTCAGTGTAGAAAAGAGGGCACATACAAACGCTTTGGGTAGGAATATGCTTGTTACTCAATGTTTCAGGTGTTTACCCCGACGTTTACACTTTAGAAAGTGGTGGTGCACGCCTTTAATCCCAGCACTTGGGAGGCAGAGGCAAAGGCAGGTGGATTTCTGAGTTCGAGGCCAGCCTGGTCTAGAGTGAGTTCCAGGATAGCCAGGGCTACACAGAGAAATCCTGTCTTGAAAAACCTAAAAAAAAAAAAAAAAAAAAAAAAAAAAAAAAAAAGTCATCAGACTGGGTCAGCAAAGCTCAGTGAGTAAAAGAATGTCCTGCTGAGCCTATGAATCTGAGTTCCATTAACCAAGTCCCACATCATAGAAGGAACAAACTTCTGAAATCCTCTCCCCTCCCTCTGTACTTTGACTTGAGTAAATGGATACACAATCAGTCAATCGATCAAGAGATAAAATTTTGTTCAAACAATACCGATTTTAAAATCATCAGACTGTATAATTAAAATGGGTATAATACATTTAATGCAAATTGTAATCATCACCAATTTGGCAACAATAGCTCCAGTGCGATTTGACACCTACCAAAGTTTCAGCATCTTTCAAAGTGGGACAACACATTTTGGTTGAGGCTGTGGGGAAACATATTCTCATAGACTGACAGTAGAAATGCAAATTGGCCCGTGCAATATTTAGCAAGCCCACTTAGCATTTATGTCCCGGCTTAGTAATCCTGACTCTGGTAATTTACCCCGAAGACATCCCTCAACACACATACGCACAAAATCACTCGCCGCAACGTTATTTATAATTGCCAATTATTAGAGACAACCAACTCCCCATACACAGCAGTTAGGGAGGAAAGAGGTAGTGTGTCCTCCACTGAATGTGCTGTGCAAATAATGAGAAATAACGGAAAATAATGAGAAGCAGCACAGACTTTCATGATGAGTTCCAAGGTGTGTTTCTAGGAGGGGATAAAATGAAGATACGTGTAGCTGTCGTTTTGTGATCTTTCGTGTTGAAAGCAAAATTAAGAAAACAAAAACATTCCAGTCACTTGTGCATAAGAAAAGTCAGGATGAGCACAAGATGTGACATAGTGATAGATTGCTTGCTTAGTCCTAGATGTGACCCCCAACATGAAAAGATGTAGGGTGGGGCACTTATAAACAGAAGCTGGATAGAAGAACAGGAGGTGGGGTTAGAAGGGGGTGGAGTATCTATCTGGTGTACTGTTTTTAAAGTGTGATTTTATAGAAACCATCTATAAAAACTATAAAGCCAAGTGTAAGCCTAAAACACAAGCAGAAATAAGCACAACTGTATTTCTAGTGGGGGATGTTACCACACTGGTAAAGGTCAGAGCTGACCGAGGAAAACTGCAGATGGTTTATTTTTATAACATATCCTCAGAATGCATAAAAAGGGGAATGTAAGCAAATGAACCCTTGTGTTCCTGCTCTTCCTCATTAGAAGAGACCAGGGATTTTTAATAAGACTCTCTCTTAGCGTTAGAATTAAATACATAGGAAAAGTAGATGCAAGAGTTGGAGGTGATATATATATAAGGCCCTGGGTTTGGTCTCAAGCACTAAAATATGTATGTTTGTATATGAATATAGTATATGTGTGTGAATACATAAACATAGGCATAAATAGATGGACAAAGTATAATATAGGTAAATAAAGGTAGATAAAGCCAGAATTTTCAATATATTATACAGAGGAGGGGTGAGAGTAAGCCTTTTGGGTTGAAATTGGAAAATCTTGATGAGCCAATAGCTTGACAGGAAGATGTGCACGCACATACTGATGCCTACCTGTATAACTGATATCCTGGTGTGCTTCCTGGAACTCTCTGTTTAAATGAAGTAAATGAGCACACTCAGTCCCTAAATCTGCACTTGCAAGTATCGTTATTTATTAGCAGAGAAAACACCAACTTCAGGGATGGCCCTAGACACTACAAAAAGAGACCAGGAACTATCTTCATGCCAAAACTAAGTGTTAAACATGAGGATGCATGAGGATGCATCATGAAGGCACAGAAGAATTCACTGCTAATGGCTCACACCTAACGGCTCACACCTAATGGCTCACACCTAATGGCTCACACCTAATGGCTCACACCAGTTCAAAGACATCTGTGAAGTCCAGAATGCATAGCTCTATATAACAGTAAGAAGGTCATTTATGATAGCATCCCAAAGAATGGATTCACATTAGAAAAGTCTCTTGTACTGACCATCCTGGAGTCATTCATTCAGACAGACACCTCAACACACTCAAAACAGTACAAAAGAACAGAAATGGTAGCGTGACCTAACCTTGAGGTCTCTCCTGTCAAGATATTGATTAGCAAGCCAGAGTCATAACCTTACAACAAACCGGCCTAGAAGATCTAGCTTTGGCAAAGTAAACTAAATCAGCACTGTTAGAAGAGCCAATTGGCTCTATGCACTGTTGGGTTGCATGTGCTGAAACAGGGTTGATTTTGTGTTAGATACCTTCCTTTAAGTGCTTCCCCGATCCTGCTAATTAGACATGTAGTAACCACTAATGATAAGAGTTGTCTGCACACACTCACCAGCACATTGGAGAGTTGATGTATGGCTCAGGCATGTGAATACATTTCCAATTATCTCACAGAGTGAGAGAAGCTGACACAGACAAGTGCAGGCACAATGTGATCCTGTGGACTCACACACAATGTGATCCTGTGCTCTGACATCACCTAGTACAGGAAATTTCTTTCCTATCTGCCATGTCATTGTTGGGTGAAAATTTTAGCATGTGCTCCTGCAATCCAATATATCAATATGATTTGATGGGTCCATGATCACATGTGTCATGTGCCATTGACTGAAGAATCACTATTCAACACAGGCCAGTACTTGTATGAAACATAGCAAAGCTCAGACGACTGGTTCTTCCTGTTGGGACTGAATGAAAATGGCCATGAATAAACTTTCCAGAAAAATGAAAATCTTCTGACCCTTGGTGAAGGTGCTGATTACAAACTCATAACCATTAACTAACTGTGCCTTTAAGAACTGTGCATTTAACTGTACAGAAATTTATCACCTCAGAAAAAAAGACCTAGAGAAAATGGAAGCGTGGCTGTATACACCATAATGGGCTGTAAGTGACACAGTAAAGACTGAATAATGAATGACTTTGCTAAACAGGAAAACAACGTTTTTAAATGGCACAGTCAGACAATAAGGCTCAGATACCCCATACTTCAAATGACTGTATTGGATGTCCACAGACACCTCTTTGCCTCACCTGCCTGTCTAATATTTTGCTATCTCTCTAACTTGGACATTGAAGCTAGTATCTTCAGCACTGAGCAGACCTTGCCCCAGGACCTTCTAGAATGTTCCTTGCAGTGAGGCATACTCTCTGAGGCTATGCTATTGCATTTTGCAAGGCTCAAAGCTACAGCAATGTCTCTCTGCTTTAGAACATCTGCTTTCCAGATGATATAATAGAAGAGACAGAATCAAGAAGGGCAGAGAGGTGCTCACAGGTTTGATAGGTATTAACATCTATTCAGTGGGAATCTCTGTGAAGACAGTGGGTCTAGCCTTGACTATTGGGGTAGAATTGAGGCGAGGGGACACCAGAGTGATGAGAGAAAACAATAGGGGAAGAGTGGGAGCAGAAAGAAATGGTGAGATATCAGCAAAGGCTGACTGACAACTGGAGATGAAAGTACATCGACTCCTAATTAAAGGCAGGTAAACCTCAGGCCAACAGATTTCAGTGTAGGGAGAACATCAGGGAAATGAACTCTACCACCTCAATAAAGCTCGGTCTGCAGCAGAAGCAAACAAAACTTAAAGGCTCATATTGGTAAGAAATTGGGATCTTTGGGACTTGAGATATTGTTTTGGCTTTCTCAATGAGCTCTTTAATTTCTGACAATTATCCTTCTTTTCCTTTCTTTTGCCAACTTGAAAGATGAAGCAATAAGTGTTCTTTCAACCTCTTCAGTGATATAGATAAGTTGTGGGGACAAATTTAATCAATATGGTATCCAAGTTTAGTACTTGATAGGAAAGTCAGCACCTACTAACAAGATTATAAATAATCTTAAAATTGATTTTTTTAATCACTGGAGAGATGAGAGACTAGGAAAAGAAATAGATATCTTTAGGATACAAAATTAATGTTTGATAGAAGTGGGATTATAATATTCAGCTCAAAAATGTAGAAGAAATAAAATTCTCTTTCTGTTTCAGTTATTTGCTTGAACACATCAATTCATCAATAAAATTTTTAAAAATGGCAAAAATGTCATTTCCCATCAAGTGGTATGCTGAAGGCTTCGCTGGAGCACATATACTACACCATGCAAGGAACACACGGATGGCGTCAGGGAGACACTCTGTCCCTGGTGTTTCTGCCTGTCTCCCTGGCCCTCATTAAGCTGATAGAAAATTTCCTCTGGTCTTGGCTGGTGTTTCTTTCCTGTCTGCCTCACAAACAGCTAAGAAAAACCTGGGCTGGAAAGTAACCTGATCCTGCCATGGACATAGACTCACCAGAGTACCAGGTCCTGTGTATAGCCTCAGGGAAAGAATCTGAAAACACCTGGAGATGCTCTGATGAAGGCCTAAACACTACTAGATGTGCATCACTGATTGGACGTTATTGAAGAATATGTTTAATAAATGCCATTTTAGAAAATTGTACCGGTTATTACCTTGATAATTTCAATTATCTAGTTCCCTGGCAATAAAGTCCCTTAGCTCAAATTTGCCTAGGTGAAAATACCAATTCTGCATATTGAAATTAAACCATTTGCCTAAATTCCAACTTGCTATGGAAATGGTATTACATTATACCAGAAAAATAAAGATGCACTTTGCTCTGATGTGCCTTCCCATTACCGCTTCATGACACACTGTCCAGCCATCATATTCTCTGTGTTGCAGGCTGCTGTCTTTTGTCCAAATGCTGGGATCCTTTTGCAGTGCCCAAGCCAGAAGCACACCCTCAGGTTCAGTCTTTGCAGTGTGTAAACCATTCCTCACGTTGGAGCTAACAAGATCCAAACAGAAAGCAGCCAGAATCCTACAAAAATGAGAAAAGATTATTTTCTCAACGATGAAAACTATCCACGCTAACCCAGTTAGAAAGAGCCGTTGACGTAACAAGCAGCTATTGAGTAGCTCAGAAAATATCATTTGAGCTAAGAATGCCACCTTGGCGTCTGTCCCTAGCATGAGGGAGGCATGTCGTCCCCCACCACCACACACAAAAAATCCATTCATTTGTAGTCATAAGCAGAAGCTACAGAGAGTGGCTTGTCTCACCCTTGTCTTATGTGTGAATTTGGGTTTTTTCCTGCAGTTGTAGTGGGTGCTAGTGATTGACCCAGAGTCTCTTGATTATTAAGCAAGTACTACTGAGCTATACCACAGCCTCAAAGCTTGGCCTTCAAACATCTTTAGGTGTTTTCTCCAGCTACTTAGCATGTCCAATTAATTCTCTTAAGTTGAAGGGTCAGAGGTGGCAAAAGTGATCCTGAGCCTACTTTCTATAAACAGGGAGAAAGAAAAGCAGGACAAAGCAATGGCTCTGTTGTTGGTTCTTTCCTGATAATTGTTGGGGATGGCTTTCTGCACCGTGTGTTGATGTCCATGCTCAGGTATCTGATTGCTGTGGATATTGGCATGGTCAAGCATCTCTGATCTCAATGTTATGTAAAAACTGTTTTTCATCACCTCTGATTGGTTAACAAAGAGCTGATTCAGCCAATAACTGGGCAGAAGGAAAGGTAGACTTCCCTGCTTGGTAGACAAAATCAGTCCCCTGGGAAGGCTTTGGGGAGGGGATGCAGAGAGGGACAAAGACAGGAAACTACCTGGGAGAGAAAAGGAGGAGGAGGTACACAACATATACCTGGCTCGTAGATACCAGGTTCCAGTCCAGAGCCAGCACATAGTACGTACATATGGCATGCTCAGTGCCCCATGCTCTGCTCAGCTGAAGTGTTTTAGCACTGGTCAGCCCCATCTGCTGTTTTTCCCTGGGGATTTCTTATTGTCTGTTTAGAATTGCATGGGACTTCACTTTGAATCTTAAGATTAAATTATGTTAGAATAACAAAGGTTAAATTCATATTCTAAGATATCCTCATAGAACCCAAATGTCTCAGAAATGTAACTCAGCACACTTCACTGAAAAAGAGGAAACATAGCATTTATATTTTTTATTTTTTACATGAAGTGTCTGCACTTTACAGGCAATGAGGGCTATGGTGGCCTTGGACAACCTTTTCATTTCACAGGTCACCAGCAGCCTATATCACAAGGCAGTGGGGCAAACTGCAGGTCATATCTGCTGGTGGTAGAGTTAGGAGGTTAGGGGATTGGCACCTTTGCAGGTCGCATCTATATCCCTGACCTCTCTTCCTTACAACTAGTACCATGATAGACACAGGCTTAGCATCATAGACTAAAGATTTGCTTCGAAGCCTCATCCGACACTACTGGAAGTCAAGTGCGCATAGCCCAACATGTTAGGAAATAGTATTCAGTACTCTGAGAAATTAGACCCACAGAGAGCTGCTTGTTGATCTGAAGACTTCAACAAATAGTGATGACACTGTCAATCATAATGATGAATGGGGAATAAACATTCCAGATATAAACATCCTCAGCCCTGTGTAGTGGGTTTCTTTCTGACTTCACACCATTAAAGTCATTCTGACCTTACAGGTTATGTTGAGGCCTTCATTTTTGCATCCTTCCCAGGTACTTCATATTCTGTAATAACTGTCATTTATCTAAGTGCCAGAAAACCAAAATGACATCCCTTCCTTGAAAGGACAAAAACATCAAAATTATTATCAAAATAAAAATAAAAGCCATGACTTCGGAAGTGTAGCCATTGAAATGGCAGATAACAAAACTACATCATCCACAGAGAAGTAAACCATTAGTAGGGTCTATTTGAAGTCACACCCTGGTTCTCAAGGTGTTCTGAATCACTGGGCCCACCAAGCAGTCAGCTCCATAGACCTCCGTGGTGCTCCAGCCTTGACTGTTCATTTCAGACCCAAGATTTGGCTCCAGAAAAATAAAATCTGATGGTAGCAGTTATTTGTGTAGTACACCTTCAAGGGCCTTGATACAAGCCAACTATCACCTCTTTGTAAAACCTGGTATGGGTTATCTGAGCAAACATATCTCCTTCTTAGGCCTCAGAGTGCAAGGTTTAGGTGACTAAGGAGATGTTAAGTTACTTTTTAAAACCCATTTCAGAAAGAAAGGCTTGAGAAGAGAGAAACCTGCCACTGAAGAGAGTAGAAGCCAGATGTGGAAAGACAGACTCTTGGTGATGTATTTGACATTATTTAGTTTCTGATAACAAGACCAAAAACAAATTATCTTTCTAAGTTAATTCAAATTCTGAGTCCACTATTCGTGCCTGGACTAGCTCATCATTATTATTTGTGGATGTTTTCTATTCTCATTATACTGTCAAATGCCAGACTCCTTCATGTCTCTAGTCTGTGACTCCAAATCCCACACTGTCCCTTGCAACACTCCTCCCTACCTCCCGACAGACACCTCATTGCTTTGTGAGTTTCTATTGAACCCAATGGGAAGCTACAAACGGGCTTCTATCAAGATTTCCTTCGTAAACTATTCCAGAAGATAATCAACATGGAGGCAGACCTCTCTCAAATATATTTACAAAGAAGTAAATACCCCTTGGTTACATAACTGCTTGGCGGTGAACACACAGTTTTCTGATCCTTCCTATACAAATGGAGGAACTCTACTTTTCCATGATCTTTGACCATTTTGCCTTCTCAACTAAAATGAAGCCAATCTTTCCTTTCAAAAATCCTTTCCTCCCCACACATCGTCCCTCAACAAGAATATATTAAGCCCTCTTCCCAGCGTGTCACACCTTGTAATCATGGCTGTGTGCTGGTATTGGGCTTTCCTACCATAGCATAGGCAAGTTTCCTGCATCCTAGCCCTCTCTTTCCCTTCCTACCACCAGTCCCTCTGCACATGGCTCTCAAATCTCAGAAAGGCAGTAACATAAAATCATGCCAAAAAATAAGTTCAGCAGAAGTGACTATCCTGAGTGGGTATCTTTATTCAGAGCCGAGATAGTCTGAAAATTGAAATCTTTCACACTAAAATCCTGCCTATTAGTAAATATTACAGAGCTGTCCAGGCAGCCAGTGCAGATTTACATTATTCATTTATGGGAAGCATTTCATACCAGGCTTTTAGACCACTTATATTTCAATATTACTATGTATACCTGAGGCTTAAATGAAGAGCACAAAGCAGAAATTCTAGAAAGAAAAAAATGATAGCTGCAAAAACTTCAGCACATTGTCCAAGCAAGCACAGAAGATAAAATGAAGAAAAAATAAGGTTTTATTTCCATCTCTGTCAGGATAATTGGAAACCACTATTTATTCTTGAGTTCATAAAAGGGCAGAAAAAGGGCTGGAGAGACAACTCCGTGGTTCAGAGCATTTGTTTGCTCTTGCAGAGAACCCAGTTTTAGTCCCCAGTACCCACATACTAGCTCCCAACAATCTGACTCCAGTTCTAGGTAATCTGACATTCTCTTCTGTCTTCCCTAGAAATTAGGCATGCACCTGGTACAACCATACATGCAAGCAAAACATTCATGCATATAATATGAAATAAATAAATCTAAATAAATAAATAGACAAACAAGAGAATGAGTAGATATTGACAGCTTTCTAGTACCCAAAAGACACTACATGGGACCAGAAATCTAGTGGCAGCACCAGGGAGTCCCTCATTCATTACAACACTGCTAGGAAGTGAACATCCATGTGTATGTTGCAAAATAATACAGAAATGTCTTCTTGTCCATCTTAGTGAAATGTTGTCTTCTTTGGGAGTATCCTTGCCTGAAAATTGAGCTAGCACTGAGCTCAATTCTAGGCTTAAGATGTATGCTTGAGACTTGGAAAATGCAGAGAAATTAGGTCATGTATGAAAAGGACAGAATAATAATGTCGAGGAAGAGAGAGAGGTCATAAAAGGTGTCAGTGATACCAAAGTGTGTCACTGAAGAGAATCTGTCCCCAGGGATGGATGTTCTGGGATGAAAGAGCTCTGCCACATGGGTGGTGTGTTTACATGGAAAGACTTAACAAGAGTATTAAGCAATGAGACAGCCTTGAATGGCTACAGAATGTTGTGTCCAGAACTTTCCTCCAGGAGAACTTCCCACAGACTCATTGCTGTTAGACCTACCTATAGTTGAATACAGTAGACCAGGCCGTAATCCTGGATGTGCATGTGCCTGTGTTCCTGTGCCTCTCCATGCTCATGAAGCAAAGCCATGGTCATGAATCTGTGGTACAACACACATGCACTATTTATGAAGAGCACAGAGAGTTCATACATGTAGAGTCTGTCCAGTTATGCTTCCAGTACCTGGCTATGGTCAGAATGAGCAGCCATCAGTCAGAGCTGAGGATGGATTCATTAGTGAGCTTTAGAAAGCATTTCTTCCATCCAGTGTACAAGTTATTATTCAAGGCTCCCCAGAAGAAGCCAAGTTGCCAGGTCCAAATCATACAGAGACGAGTCAAACAGATAAGGTCCCTGCAGGCTACCGGAGAGGAAATGATAGCTATGAATCACAAAAGTGCATGTGTGATCTATAAAATATCCTCATAGTCATTGACATTTCCTGGTGGCTTTTGTTTTGTTAGGTTAGTGTTGCTGTGATGAAAGACCATGACCTTTCCTCATGGGGAGAAAAGGGTTTGTTTAGGCTTACACTTCCATACCATATTCATCAGTGGAGGAAGTCTGGGTAGGAACTCGGAGGACTGGACAGGAGCTGGTGCAGCTAGTCTGGAGGACTGCTGCCACTACTGACTTGTTCCCCATGGCTTGCTCAGCCTGCTTCCTGATAGAACCCAGGACCACCAGCCCAGGGATGACCCCCACCGAAGACTAGGCCCTCCCCTACAATCACTAAATGAGAAAATGCCTTACAGCTGGATCCTATGAAGGCATTTGCTCAATTGAGGTTCTCTCCAAATAACTGTAGCTGTGTCAGATTGACAGAAGACTGGCCAGCACAACTTTTAATACCTAGTAAAATGCACATACACTACATACAACCACATTGCCTGAGAAATAATGGCAAGCAAAGCCCATTCATGTTCAGTACAGACACATTTTATGACTTTAGATCCTTGCGCTTGAATCTGTGGTTTCATAAAACAGGCTACTGTACTAAACCTCATAAGAAGACATAAATGCACAGCGTGGGTATATAAACCTCATCAATGAGACCAGCGGGGTTCACCTTGGAGAATTGCATCTGCAGTACTTCCTGCAGCCTGGAGAAAATGACCTGCATGAACCTGGAGGTTGGGGTGGGGGAGCAGGGGCAGGAGGATGGGCAAGTACCCTTGCCCGTGATCAAGAGGGAGGAGGACTTCGTTCTCTGACCCGAGAACGTATGAAACCATCTTATTTCACTTCCTGTATTCTCACTCTGGCCTCACCCCTCTCTGATACCACCATGACCGCTCTGATAGTCTCCCATCACGCTTTCTTACACCTGCTCTTCTCAGACATCCTGCCAGGTGTTTTAATGTCTAACCTATTTTGCCTCCCGTTTTCCCTATTGTACGGTGAGAGACACTTCAGCTTTAACCAAACTTTATCAATGTATAAATGGCAAGACCATGCTGTGTGTTATATAAGTTATATACACACACATATATATGTTGTTTGCATATGTATATGTAGGATTGAATGAAGATAATTAACAAATATACACCTTGCATATACAATGGAATGACGACTTAGAATGTAACATCTTGGCAGTGGTGACTAAACAGGTTTTTGGTAATTGCAGTTTCTCTGTCCTATTATAAGTCTTCAGGACTTGTCCCACGTGGCCAACTGAGATTTGCACCCTGCCTGAGTACGCCTGCCCTCCCTCTCCCTTCCTCCTGCCTCTGTATTTCACCATCCTACCTCTAGTTGCATAAATTATGCTTGATTTTTTTGTTGTTGTCCAGTATTATTACTTTGTAAATGTTCATACATGTAAATAGTATGTTTTTATATATTCACCTACATTCTCTTGTCAAATTCCCCAGAGAATACCCTTGAAGACTTTTTTAGACTCTACATATTAATTCATTAATAGTAATGAAGTTCTGGGATGTCTATCTTTCTGATTTGCTTATTTCCTTCAAAACGACCTCTCCTGGCTTCACATACATTGCCCGAGAGATGGGACTGCCTTCCTCTTTCCTGTGGGATAATCTTTTGCCCACTCCTCACCTGGCCACAAAGGACACACAAGTTGTTCCCATATTTCAACTACTGAGAACAAATTTCAATGAAAATCCAACAACATCTCTTCCTCACATTGATTTAATGTCCTTTGTGAATATTTGCTCATATTTGGAATCGATGGTCGTGTGGTTTACAATATTATTAACATTTTGATAAAATAGCAACTGTTTTGTGTTCTGTACTAATTCATATCTCACACAATGACTCCCTCTCTTCCACGTTCTCCAGTCATTTTTGTGGTCATAACTTATGCAGGAAAAGGGGAGCAGGAATAGAAACATCCCCAAAGGCTCTGAGAGGCTCTGGTTATTGTATCCTTGGGGTGATATCTCCATGCCTCTGGAACTCTCTTTTTGTCCCATTTCACAGTCTGAAGTATCTTCTACATCCATATGGTGAGACTGTTAAGCCAAACCTCGGATATGAATGACACATTCCCTCCAAGCCACTGAGAGAGTCCACTGTTCCAAAGGCAGGCAATTTAGTGAGCTTTTTCACAGAATTCAACCAGCTAATGGTGTTCAATGCTAACACTACACAATGTAAATCATTTTATAAAAGAAGAAAATCCTTTGAAGATGCATCTAGTAAATCATGAAAGCACCTGCGGTGTCAGTTCATGCATCTCAATGTCTATTCTGGCTCTTTCTAATGAGAGATGAGAGTGAGATGTGTGTATGTGGTGGTGGGGCGTGGGGAGGAGGAAGAGGAAGGGAGGGAGGGAAGGAAGAAGAGAGGGAGGGAGAATACGCATATACCTCTACAGGGCATGTCCTCATTGCCCTCCATCCTCTAACTAGGTTCTCCCAGCCATGCTCTGGAATCATGATCTAACCATCAATGAGCCACTGATAAAGCTACAGGATTAGTGGTCCAATCAGTTTCTATGAAGTCCATCACTAGTCCATCCAAACCTTTAACCCAGGAGGCTTCAGGGAACATCTCAACTTAAACCACAAGGGAAACAATGCCAGTTCACACACCATGGCACCCTCATGTGCACACCTGCACACACTCACACATACACACCTTCACATACTGGTGCACACACCTTCACACACTGGTACACACTGTCACACATTCCCTCACACATCTTCACACACTGGTACACACCACACACTCATGCACACAGCTTCACACACTCACACACATACCTTTACACACTCAAAAACACACCTTCACACACTCGCAAACGGCAAGTGCTGAGCAGTCTAAAGGGCTTATAGATTTTATTTTCTTAGAGCTTGATCTGCAGTCTAAAGTAATGTGGAGATTACACATTTGAAATTCAAAGGCCCTGCCGGGCGGTGGTGGCACACAAGCCTTTAATCCCAGCACTTGGGAGGCAGAGGCAGGTGGATTTCTGAGTTCAAGGCCAGCCTGGTCTACAGAGTGAGTTCCAGGACAGCCAAGGCTACAGAGAGAAACCCTGTCTCAAAAAAACCAAAAAAAAAAAAAAAAAAAAAAAAAAAAAAAAAAAAAAAAAAAAAAGAAGAAGATTCAAAGGCCTCTGTAGGTTTACATTGTAAGAAGGAAGAAAAAGAAAACAATTTGCTAGTATACTCCTCTGTTATCTGATTCAGAAAAATGACCTTGACCTTGGCATCACAAAGGAGTGACTAATGCACAAACATTTCTCTACTATTTCACTCTTTCTTCTTACTGAAACGGACTGTTAATATGCATTGAAATATGCATAGGTAAAATGTATACATTTACTATTGACCAAAGAATCAATATATTGCGCAAGAGTTCCCAGGCAAGTGCTCAAATCACAGAGGCAGGAAAGTGTCCATGAAAACTACCATGAGGTGCCCACAGACATACATGAGAATGGCGAAGATCAAACATTTTCAGTGAAAAAGTTTGACAACTGCACCTGTGTCACATCACCACTTCAAGTACACAACGGTACAAATACTTTAAAAAGATATTCAGCCATTGAGAACAAAATGCAAACCTTCACATATTCAAGTTATTTCTGATGAAGACTCTGTCCTTCTAAATACTAGTGCAGAACAGAGAGTTCTGTTCTGTTCTGTTCTGTCAGGTCAGAGTGTGCAGTCATGTTGAGCCAGCTTTGTTTGTGAAGCCCTGTGAGTTAATGAGCACAGATCATGTTACATTTGTCTCATAGAATAATACTTAGCAATAGATTGAATAAAGTTGAATGACTTTTCTACTGACATAATAAATCGAATTGAGTCCAATTTATGGTAAAAAGGCAGGTTTACTGACCTCACAGGAGTGGGGTCAGTGAAGTCAAAAAGCTGGGCTGAGGTAGGGCCCTCTTAAAGGGGAGTATGTGTGGGTGGGACGACTTGTGACTGTGATTGTGGGGCACTGGGGTTATAGCCTTATTTGCTGAGTTTTAGGCCTTGACGGTGGGTCTTAGGTCCAGTAGTCACTTTGGAATCTGGAACTAGAAGCTGGCTTTGTCCAGTGTTTTGTGAGGGCTTTTGAAAATATGTACTTCTGGTCAGAAGAGAAGGGCAGGACCTCTTGGCCCAGGTCATCTTGCCTTTGTCCACAAACGTGCATCCTAACAAAAGAATTCACACTCATTGCAAAAGAGAACATCACCAAAACTCTTCTATGCCCAGGAGATCCAGTGATCTAAAAGTTGTGTTGAGCTTCTAGGGAGGCCAAAGCATAGAGATGATAGCTTCCTGGGGCTCAGAAGGCAAGAGAGGGATTTAGGACCATCCAAAGCTGCTTCAAGGATGATGGACTTGCTTATTGCTGTGATTTAATGAATGTTTCCTATGCACAGACATGTTTAAGAATTTACAAACCTGCAAGATGTGCAAGTTGATGTGTTCCTTGCTTTCTTTCCGCTGCTGTCAAAACATCACTTTAGGAGGGAAGGTTGTCTTATTAACCACAGTTCAAGGATACAGGCCATCATTTGAGGAAGGCTTGGTGACAGGATTTTGAGGCACATGTGTGCACAGTCAGGAAGCAGAAAGACAAATGTCAGTTCTCAGCTCCCTTTCTTCAAGTTTATTGAGTCTAGTACCCAGGATCAGGACTACCCACATTCAGGGTGGTTTGCCCTCTTTATGCTGAAAACTCCCAATGCTGGCTACTTTTAAGTCAATTTGATACAAGCTAGAGTTATCAGAACAGAGAAAGCCTCAATTTAAAAAAATGACTCCACGAGGTCAGGCTGTAGGTAAGCTTCTAGGGTATTTTCCTAATTACTGACTAATCAGGGAGGAGACAGTGTTTTAACCAGACTTTTGGCTACTTTATGGGTTCCTTGCTCTACCACCCTTTTCCACCCTTCAGATCCCCAATACTAGGTAGGAGAGAAGGTTAGAGGGGAAGGGGGTGTCAATATTGTTAGATTCCATCCTGCTGATTAAGGGCATCAAGTTACTTGGGGTAAGATTGATCTATCCTGTCAGGATATCTAATTTCTTCTTGTCTCTGTGTACATGCTCACTTGACAAACTCAACTTGACTATTTCCTCAAAGCAGATGGAATTTGCATCTATGTATACAGTTTTCTTTACTATATACAAAACAATACACGTCATAAACACCCTTTCAGCCCAAAGACATTCACAAGTACCACATGGCTCCTGTGGGCGTGCCATGCAGCACTAGCACTGAGTGCCTGGTGGTGACCCACCCACCCTGAGGGAGGAGATGGGGAATCAGAACCCAGGGGCACAATCAGTGTGATCCTCTTGACAGACTCCTGCAGGACTTGTCACTTGATACTCCACTCCCAGTTTGCAGAAATCAGCCATGGAAACAGCCTTCAGACAAACACAGATCTCACAGGTCATTTTCCGCAAGTGGACATGAGGACATGAGTTTAGTCCTAGAGTTGCTCAGGGCAGAGCTACAAGTTGACAGGTTAAATATATATACTGCAACACTGCAAAATCTTTCCAACAAAGATGTATAGACCAACAGAGCTTGGGCTATGGGAAGCAACACTGTTGTCTCTAAGGGTCAGGTATATAAGCAGTCTTACTTTTTATCAATTTTCATAGTATATGCATTCGTTACTGTTGAGCTTTGGGCTGTTGCTATGTATTATAATGCCAAGTGCAGGCCCCCAAGACCTGGTTGCCCCAGAGATTAGAGAGGCCACACTTAAACACAAGTCACACTATGTGATCTTGTCCCCAAGTTATTTCTGATTGGTGAAAAAAGATGCTGACTGCCAATATCTGGGCAGAAGAGGCATAGGCAAGGTTTAGGGGTGGAAGAAGAATCACGAGTGGAGAAAAGAAGGTAGGAGAGGAAAAAGCCTCCATGGGCTAAGTGATTCATAAAATAATGGCCATGTGGGTTGGCTAATTGGAGTTAAGAGTAGCTCAGACAAAACATGGCAAATTATATATAATGGGATTAAAAATTTCTGCAATAAATTATGGATAATGATCTTTCATGAGTCTCTTGATTTGGGGAAATGATTCCATGGCCCTCTGATTATAGGACAATAATCACCTTAATTTTGAGACAGTTCTTATGCGAACACTCTCTTGTACTATGGAGCTATACGGCATCTAAAAGTACACTGGTCCTAAGTTTGCTAGTTTTAAAATGGGATGCCAACATCCCTCCTAGGGTGACTTTGTGTCCTAGGTAGGATGCAAGAAGTAATGTTCAAAAAACAACAGTTATACTGACTTATAGTTTCAGAGTGTTGTGTTGCTAAGGTAAGAGACTTACAAGGGAGCACACCATACCAAGTTACTGTAGGCAGGAAGCAGAGAAGGGAGGGGGAGAAGGAAGATGAGAGGAAGAGAGAGAAGAAGAGATGGAAGGGGAGAAGGAAGAGGAAAGGGAGAAAGAGTTGGAGGAGGAGGGGTGCAACCACGGGCTTTTCCACCCACACCTGACTCTGAGACTTAATTATATATGAATGAATGCCTAGCCCACAAGCTTGGCTCATTACCCAATTAGCTCATAACTTAATTAACTGTTATTTCTATTCTATGTGTGCCACATGGCTGGTTACCTTTCCTCAGTTTCATATGTCTGTCTCCTCAGAGTTCCGGAGGAATCTCTTCCTGTGCCTACCTCTATCCCAGAGTCCTCTCTTTCTACCAAAACTCCACCTCCTGTTTCCTGCCTTAGCTCATTGACCAATCAACTTTTTATTGACTGGTGATGCTTCCATACAGTACACAAAAGATTCTCTCTACAGAGGGGAAAGGGGAGGGTGAGAGGGGAGGAAGAAGAGGAGGAGGAGAGAGAATGAGGGAGAGGAGGGAGGTGGCCACACCTGCTATGTCATATCTCATTTACCTTTCTTATCTGTGTTGTGGTAACTATTCATCCTCAATAATGGGATGAATAATTATTCATTTTAAGTTAACCCAAATAGGGAAATAGTATGAAATGTGCACAGATGAGAACATTTTTACACACTGCATCCATATTGACAATCTTAGGCAAGAACTTGTCTCATATCTGTCCACCGACTGTGTATCCTGAGACTTATCATCTTCTCTTGGTTCATTGTGACTCACTAGTCACAATGTCAGTGTTAGTAGGGAAAAAGTTCAAACAGGATGTAAATATCGCTCTCTATCCAGGGGTAGCCAGGAGTGCATTTTCATATTTCCTTGGTATTTTGTGAGCCTTAATAGACCACTTGTCATATTGCACTTAAATTGTCTATTGCTCTATGTGTTCTGCTGAACCTAACAAGGCTTGGCTCATACTTTTATCCCTGGCCACTAACACTTTTCTAGTCCATTGCAAAGATGAGACAAAAGGAATGGATTATGAATCAACGTGTGGACTATTGTGTAGCATGTCTCCAATGAGAGCCCTAAAGACAAGAACAGAAGAAACATGGCCATGAGGGACCCACTCAAGCTCAGGGAGGGACCACTGCATCTCCATGAGGTTGGTAAGTCCCCAAATGTAAACAATTGTCAACCTCTTGAAGGTCATACTTCTTGGTAAAATTGTACTGCAGGATGCTGAGCCTTAGACACTGACACCAAAATTAACTTTTTGGCTGACTCATCTCTTCTCGGTGGGAAGTAGAGGACAGCCTCTGGCATGAATTCCTTTAACACTAATTATCAGACCCATACCAGATTAAATTCAAAATAGAGTGGCCAGGTCGGGCAATCTACTTAAACTTTAATAGACGTTAATTATTCATTGATCAAACTCATTTATACCTAATTAAAGTTTTCCTGCATTAAAAAAAAAATACAAGCTAATCTGGATTCTGCCCCTCTCCCTGGGGGACACCTGGTGCAAAGACAAATGACCAGCTGTGATATTCCTGCTATATGACAAGCAATTGCCCATTTGAGGCATAATTCGTCAATGTGACTGTACTATCTTTATGTGATTTCTATGTTATTTCCACATTTTGGTTAGTTTTGAAGCCCGAATGCTACAGCATGACAATGAACTGACACAACTTACTTAGCAGAACTGAGAGCCCATGAATGGAACTTTGGGAGCAACTATTACAGTTCCAGGAGCAAGATCACTCTGGTCTGCCATAAATATCTGTAGCAAAATAATTAAGACCTGAGACTTCGTGTGGACCTGCCATTTCCCGATCCATCCGTATTCCATTCTCTCTGAAAGCCTATAAAATGGCAGGGTTGTCTATGGAACAGGATAGCGACATCCTCTCTATGGAAAAAGAACATACGTTTATCCTAAAAGGGGGCTTTGTGCACTTCGCCGCTAACAGCGTCACGAGATGCCACTTCCGCGGGGTGCTTCCTTTACAGAAGGGTTTCTAATATGGAACACATCTCCAAGCTGTAGGTTTCTGTTTTGGGAATAAAATTTCTCTTCCAAAGGCATATCTTTGAATTTCTTGTTATCTTGGGAACAAAGCTAACACTGCTATTTCCTAACGTCATACACTCTCAATCAATATAGCTCTCTGAAAATGCCCACTGCTATAAATAAATACACAGAGACCCTATATTTCCAAAGCTAACTATTAAATCACTTGTATCTTTCTATCAATTTTTAGATAATAACATAGTCTTGCTGTGTAGCCTGGATGATGTAGAATTCTCTATGTAGACCAGGCTACCCTGGTCTAATGTTGTCAGGATGAATTCAGGCTCACTACAACACTTCTCTCTCTGTACTCTAATTCCTACATTTAGAGGTATGTGTCGCCACGCACAGCTATTCTTCTCATCCATGGAGTTATTTTTAGCTTTCAGATTGGAGTTGAAACCCTCAGGCCTCTGTGCACATAAAAGGTTCTATTGCCTGGATTTATAAAGTAGCAGGTGTGTAAGTTCTGCAAGCATACTTAATTTTTCCTATAATCCATGAATAATAATTTCTTTAAATTTTTTAATGGAGCTATAGGCAAAGTTTTAACTGATCTTACCTCTTGCCACCCAATCCTTCTTACACGTGTATATACGCAGATTTAAATTATTATAATTGTATGTTTATCCTTATCTTTCCACAAAACTGTAAGAAAAATTGCTTCATTTTTCTTTGCACCAAAATTATGAAAAATCCAGTATAAAATATTTCAATTTTTTTAATATAAGTACTATGACAAGTGGGTAGATTGTGGATAGATGAGCGGACAGAGGAGTGAAATGGCAGAGTAGATGTGTGGATAGATGGGTAGATGGATATGTGGATAGGCATGAAACCATGAGTGAGTGAATGTATGAATGGATGTAAATAATAGGTCAGTGGATGGATAGACAGATGAGTGAACAGGCAATGAATGACAGGATATGCAGGAGGATAGGCCAGTAGGTGGGTGAGCAGATGATTGAATTGGTGAATAGATTGATATACAATTAAATAAATGGATGAGTGGGTGGTGGATATACAATTAAATAATAAATGGATGAGTGGTTGAATAGATTCGTATACAATTTAAATGGCTGAGTGGGTAAATAGATGGATGGATGGACGGATCAGTGCACAGATGGGTCAACTGATGGGTAGATGGATAGGAAGTGAGATAGGTGGACAAATACACGGATGAATGGATGGATGAGTAAAGGCATGAGTGGAAGGGTGAATGCGTGAATGTATAAATGAATGAACAGATAGGTAAATGTAATGGTAGATGGATGAATGGAGGAATAGGTAGGTGAATGAGTGGGCAGATGCTGCCTAAATAAGTCTATATATTGTTCAACAGAAACATTTGGCAATCCACACTTATTCCATTTCTTCAGAAAAATCATTGTCTGAAGAATAACCTCTTAAAGGATTCTGCTTTATGTGTTAGGTTAAAGGTTTTAGGAGTTCTAAGAAACCTTGAATTGTTTGAACCATTTTTGCTGGAGGGGCAAGTAGCCATGGTGACTCTCTAGACACTGGATGGCTAAGTGTCCTGAACGTAAGAAGAATTCTAAATGCTATGAAAATCACCTCATTTTAACATTTGATATCTAAATACTCTCTAAACCGGCCACAGGAGGGAGGGATTTATGTTTGTGATCTTTCAAATATGGCTCACAGAGATCGTCTCTCAGAGCCAGCAGAGGAATGTGGGTCACATCACACTGCTGGGACAGTCCGGCTCTGGATCTGAATGGTTCTCCTCAGGCATGCTGCATCAGCTTAATACATTTCTATACAATTACTTCTTCCCACAGGCCCCAAGGAAAAAGTGCGAATACATAAGCAAGTAAAGAAGGTTTCCACAGTGGTTTCGGTGCGGGTCACAGCATCCTTTATTTCACCATCATCTTACCTTAAAGCTCTTTTAACCAGGGGTCTAACAGAAAAACAAAAAAAAACAAAGCACAAATTGGAAGCTGCTGTGTACACAAAAAGGATTCTTTTCATTCCTTTGAAAAAACTTGAAACCTAATTTTCAAAGTTACAGCCTGTGCTCAGCCAATGCTGCTGATGTGGACACCATTAGTAAAAGATAGTTTGCTTTCAGACTTACGTAATTAGAGGGTTAGGAAACAGACTCACTAGCAGAAAGTACTTGGGCTCTTCCAGAGGACCCAGGTTCATATCCTAGCACCCATTTTAGGAAGTTCACACCTACCTGTAACTAACTCTTCTGACCTCTATACCTGCATACAAGTGGCACACACTAAGATAGATTTTGTTGTTGTTAATTATAGCATTTATTCTTACTGACATGGTAAATAAAGAAAGGGGAAATTTTTCCTTTGTTAGATATCCATGGTCTTTTTATGTTCATGTATTAATGTCATACTTTCATATGTGCAATCGGTGCCCAATCTCCAAAGTAAAGGCAGATAATCACTGCTAACAGACAGACCATAGTCCTCTCCATCAGTGGATTAGCACCAGCTGCCCACAGATACCCACAAGTACCTCTCACCCACAGAAGCTCAGGGTCACGGGATGCCAATACTACAGGAACAAGGTGCATATCAACCAGGTGTCTGTCACCAACTCATAGCAAGTGAGATTGTTTTCATTGTCATTTAGATTCACTGAGAGCGTGGTGTGCGCACGCTTTAATCCAGCACTTGAGCAAGGCAGCGATTCGGTCGAGGGCCGGTACGAGCAGTTCAGACAGCTCGGACTACAAGGAATGTCGAAAAAAAAAAAAAAAAATATAAAAATAATATAATAAAAATAAAAGTTACTGAGGCTAAAACTTAATTTCTGGTTAAATATTTAGGCGCACGCATACTCTAAGTGAGGTCTGATACTTTGGCAAATGTGAGAGTGCACAGAAAGCAAGGGAAGCTCTGTGCAGGTCAGCAAAGGTGCTAGGCACACGCCCTGCCCTCCCCCAAAGTGTGCAATCAAGAATGTGCACACTGTGGCCACTTCTCCACTGAGATGAAGCACCTTAGATCTCCCTGGATGTTGTTGTCTCTAACGACACAAGCATCTCTAGTTCCAGAGGTGTGAGAGGTTGAGTCCATTTTTGCCAGTCATGAAAACTTCAGTTCAACAGCTTCATAAATGAGCTCCTTTGATTCTATTCTTCTTCTCTCTTTCTGGTTTTAAACAAATGTCCCGTGTTTGTTCCCTGTACAACGCCACTCCCTCTGTCACAACTCCAAGCCCAGAATATCTCCCTGTGGTAGCCTGTACCAGGAAATGCATCAGCGGTGGTCATCTCTGAAACAGGCTTTTAAAGAGCAGATTCCACCCACACGGAGGCTGCTGTGCAGAGGGCGGAGGGAACATGATGAAGGCTTTCATAGGCACACTCCTGTCTCCTGAACAGCAAGAGACAACCTTACTGTAAACGCTTTGTCTGCCTCCATATTCCAGGTCACCAAGTTCCACAAAGGGAAAGGGGTCCAAGCAGAAAGTAACACCGCTGTGTCTTTTAAAAGCTGGAGAGTGTCTAAATTAGCCAAGTGCTTGCCGTGCGACATGAGGAACCGAATTCCATCCCCAGGGCCCACATAAAAAGACCTGGTGCATGCTTTCATCCAGTGCTAGGTGGTTGGGCAGAGCTGAAAATGGTAGATCTCTAAGGTTACTAGACAGCCACCTTCGCCCAACAGCAAGCCTCCGATCCTAATAAAGGCCCACTTCAAACCACAAGGTGGACAGCGCCTGAGCAAAGATATCTATCTTGATCTCTGGCCTCCGTGTGCTCTCTCCTCCCCTCCTCCCGATCTCTCTCTCATACACAAATTGTGCCTGCACATAATGCTAAGCAACAGACATTATCCAAGCCAAGCCATTCTAACCACCATCAAGCCATCATCAAGAAAGTACCACTGCGGTTCCAACTGGCACCCTAAATTGGATGAGATCACAGCATCCATCTTTGGAGAAAGAAGAAATAAAGGCTTGGATTGATTTAAATAAGTTTCAAGGAACCTTAGTCATTGAGAAAGTCATGTTCCTGGCAGCCAGTCTCTCGGGGGCTTCCATGGAGCTGGACCATCCCCACAGTGGGCCTTGCATGACCACCCACGCACAGGTGACCACCCTCTGACAGCTCTTGCAGGTCTCCATTGCAGATGTAACTTTCAGAACACCCAGAACTGTGAGCCAAGCCGTCTTATTCTCCCTCATGCCCCTTCCTCAGCCCTCACCTAAGCAGAGTACTCTGGCCTGAAGCCAGGGAGCCCTCAGGGAGCACCTGGGTCTCTCCGTCCCACTTAACTATAGTGTGTCTCTCAGGCCTGTACACAGCTTCTCATAAGAGCATCCCCTCCCCCACACCCTCTCCTTGGTTCCTTTCCAGATCATTTCCCACAATTTATCTTTCTATAACCACAGCTGCTCTCCCGAGTCTCTCCCATTTTCCATGTGTGCAGGCACCACCCACATGTCAGTCCAGGAAGCTCCGCTCCAGGTCTGCCTCCCTCAATTCCATTCCTCATCTCCATCTTGGCTCAGGCTCCAGCTCGGGCTCCCTCCCCGTCTCCCTCCCCTCCCCTCCCCTCTCCTCCCGTCTCCCTCCCCTCCCCTCCCCTCCCTCCCCTCCCTCCCGCGCCCCTTCATGTATTTTTAAGGGCTGCTCACAGCCACGTTCCTTATGTGCCACCCGCCTGCAGTAATCTTCACCTAAAGTGCTCTCATCAACTAGTGTCTCAGCTTCAAAGTCTAGCACCCATGGTGCTTTCTCACAAAGCCTTCTGTGAGCTTCTGGGCTAAGGTGGGTGTTCACCATCATGGTTTTCACATGCTGTGAGCAAGGTGTGTGTGAGGAGAGTCTCTGCTTTCCTTCCCCTGTTTATTTCCCTAGTATCTTTTCACATAAGAAAGAGAATCGGTGGCCAAGTAAAGACGTGTGTTTCTTCTTGGGGAAGACTCAAGAGTAGCATGACCACATTGATTCTGTACTCTGACTGAGATCAGCCGCTCTGAGTACAAGGCCGTCATGGATAGCAACGGGTTATGCTGCTTCTGTGGGTGATATCAGAAAGGCATTGCTCACAGCTGTATTGTATGTCTTAATGTGGAATGCAAACGTGATAGTCTACATTTAAAGAATTTGCATTCCATCTTTCGTAAAATGGGGTGATGCCCTTTCCTTTCAGGTTCTGTCTGTTAGGCTACAAAGACAGAAGAGATGAGGCCAGATGAGCACATGGCTGGTCTCAGAATGAATCTCTAGTTCGGATGCAAACCTGAAATTTTAGAAAATAATTTATTTCATTTTTTATACTTGCTTTTAACTAATGTATACATTTGGATGTTCTTGTTCAGTTCTGTAGTTTCACTTTTAAGGGATGATTTTTATATCCTAATTACAACAGGCTACCTATTCTTGATTTTTGGTTTGATCATTGGCAAAGACTTTAGTTAAACATGCAAACTAAACCAATTTAGAGGTAATAAATGTTCAGCATTGAGAGAAACATAAAGCACTCATTTTTAGACTTTTCTATTTTTTAACACTTGCAAGTTGAATTAGCATACTAATCAAACATAAAACCAGCTGGAATATCAAATATCTATTTGGTTTTTCTTGTTGTTGTTGTTGTTGTTGTTTTGTTCTTTGGGGGGGAGCATTGGGGGGTTGGTTTTTTTTTTGTTCTGTTTTGTTAGTTTTTGTGTTGGGTTTTTTGGTTTGGTTTGTTTGTTTGTTTTTTGTTTTTGACTTCAAGTATCTCTCCTTTCCTTAGATTTGATGCAGGAATATTCAAAGGATCACACTTAACAAAAGGAGATGCCTTTGGAGGTCTAAGAGCAAACAAAACACAAACTGAATGTCAGAAACCAACATGCTTACAAACCAAACAAAGTAGAAACATAAACTAAACATTCTGATTCTGAAGGGGGTGGGGAATGGGAGGGTAAGAGGTGTAATCTACAAAATAGGATTGTTGTGGATAGCCCCAGCCTTGTATTTTGATCCTAGTTCCCAGTGGATAGCCTCAGCCTTGTATTTGATCCTAGTTCCACCCTTCTGGGAGGGCTGCAGAGGAGGATTTAATCTGTACACATGTGACATCTTGTAAACCTTCTGTCCAATTAAAACCTGTAAAATAAAGGCTAGAGCCAGAGATTGGGCAGTAGAATGGGAGGTGGAGAAAAAGGCTCAGGGGAGGAGAAAGTGAGAAGAATTCAATATAAAAGGACGGCAGAAACAGGAGTCGAGGTAGAAGCAGAAGGAAGCTGGCAGTAGAAGGAAGCTGACGACAGAGGAGCTGGAGCTCGGGGGACAACCACGAGGCCTGGATGAACCACAAATTATAAGGGATCTCATAGCCAGGGATTAGAGTAGTGTAGTGATAAATCTGCCCAATCCAGGCATGCAATTTATACCCATAATAATTGAGTTGTGTCTTCCTTTACTGGTCTCACTTCGGGTAGGAGATCTTATTTGGGGTTTAAATAATTTCTTCTACTACAAATTGGCGCCCAACGTGGGGCCAATTAAATAATTTCTACTACAAAGGATACTTAAGCAACCCGCTCAGAGTAAAGAAATGGACCATTGACCAAACCAAGCAGATCTAAGAAAGCCTTCGAAAGATTTCACAAAATCCAACTGAGGGGATAACACCAGACAGCTGGAACTCAATGAGTCCATGCTGGCACCTCCCTTCCCATCAGGCATCTCCTCCCATGAAAAGTGGGTCATTCCCGGAACCCAACATTAGCTCCTATAATTGTATACACACACACACACACACACACACACACACACCTCAGATAAACAAGAGATAGTTGATCCTACAGTCAAATCTGAGTGCTCATGGCTCAGGATCACAGATTTAGGTTTCCCAAATTACCTGTTCCTGTTCCAATGTGGTGACAGATGGATGGAGTTTATCCAGGACTAGAACAAAGAAATCGTAGATCAAGACACCTTTTAAGTACATGAGCTGAAATATTAAGTAGGCGGTTCCAACAAAGCAATGAAAGCTCTGTTGGGCTCAGGCATTTGTGGGCTTTTGATTGGGGGTATCAGATATCTGAACACTCCAAAGGATTTATTTACCTAATTCATTTACCTAAAGATGCTATGCCATATACAAAATGAAGAAGAAGGAGGAGAAGGAGGAGGAAGAAGAGGAGGAAGAGGAAGAGGAGGAAGAGGATGAGAAGGAGGAGAAGGAGACGGAGACGAAGACAAAGAAGAAGAAGAGGCAGCTCTCAAAACTAATAATTAACCACCACACTGGATCCTGCCACTAGAAAACCTCAGTGTAGTCAGTACTAGTGACTGAGCCACATGGAGTTTTCACAGAGCAGACAGTAATACAACATTTCTCCAGAAAGCTAGCTAAAGCAAAGGGTTTCAAAGATTAGAATACGAGTAGGCCAGATGTCAATGGGCCACCACCTAGGATGCTGTTCTAATTTCATTCCTGTTGCTGTGATAAAAGCACCCTGACAAAAAGTGGATTAGAGGAGAGGGGTTTTGTTTTGTTTGTTTTCACTTACAGTTCTGGGTGCTAGTCCATCAAAGCAAGGAACTCAAAGCAAGGACTTGAGGGAGCTTCTTAGTCCACTTCCAGAGTTGAGCATAGAGAAAAATGATTGCTTGCTCGCTCAGCAGTGCTCAGCTTTCACACTACACTTAGACAATTCTGGATCCCTGCCTGTAGGAATGGTGCCACCCACTGTGGGCTGGGTCTTCTCAGCAGTGAATGAGTCATCAATTCTTCAGGAATGGTTCTGTCCACTGTGGGCTAGATCTTCTCAGCAGTGACTGAGCAATCAAGACAGTCCACAGGCATGTGTGCAAGGCCAGCTGATCTTAATAAGGCGATTTCACCTAGAGACTTTCTTCCCACATGATTCTAGGCTATCTCAAGTTGACAGTTAAACCCAACCATCACAAATGAGAAATGGTATATTGAGAGAAGAAAGCAGATGTGAAGAATAAATGGTAAATGCTCTGGAAAATAAATGGTCAAAGAGAGACAGCAGAGCAAATGGTGGGAGGTGGGTGGCATCAGATGGAAGGGAATGCGGTCAGACAGGGAAAACAAAATGGACTTTAGAATCAGCAGCAGCCTTAGAAACTGAGAGTATTACTTTAATTGTCCCAGTTGACTCCAGATAGATGAGCTGTCTTATCTTACTATTTCCTACTAAATTAGCAAGAACTACACATTTAGGATAATTACCATAATTGGCTATCCTTTCAGTTTTGAAAAGATGTTTCCTATTTCTATTTTCTGATCTTCTGGAGCCTTCGCAGGTCTCTATTTTGGACTCCAAATACCAGTTCCCGAGTTCCATCAGCTCCTTGCTGAGTCTAACACCATCTGGGATCACTAATTTTATTTTGTCTTCATTACCCATGTTTGATATCTTACCTGAATCTCAACAGCAGCTATTTTTGAAGCCTTCATTGTTTTCTAATTTCTACAACACATTTCCTGCTTTTTCCAGTTCTTTAATACAATGGATTGAGACACAAAGGCTGGCCCCATGAGATGTATGGCTTGGTAAAGGCGCCATTGTGACCTTTGTGTAGCCTCCACTGTGACCCGGGAGGCCCAAGGTCAAAGGGCAGCTCCTCACTTGCTGTATTTCCTAGACTTGGTTTGAAGCCTTTTGGAAGATTTCTTAGAAAGAAAACTTTCATTTTCAATCAACAGTGGAGTGATTCAATCTGCCTTGAGAGATATTTAATAAAACGCAGACAAAAATAATTATTACACTAATGAATGAGGCCTAGATGAGATGAGTCTGGAATGGGGAAGACAGACAGTGGGTAACTTTATTGACAGAGGAGTGGGTGGTCTCTGCAAAACCCAGAGATTCTCTATTGGCTCGTCATAATGATCTTAGGTTCTGCACACTCCCCAGTGTGTATGGTAGCACTGCCCCAGGTAGAATTACCCTGTTTTCTTATAAGTGCACTATGATTATTTAAGGGAATATCTTAGAAAATAACACCTAAAATATTTAAAGATAGACTCATATCATATATGCCACCATATACATGCTTTCTAATAGAAAATGAAATTATATATGTGTGTGTATGTTACATGTATAATTCACAAATGGTTAATATACAAATATATACATAGATGATTGTGTGTGGAAAGAGAGGAGTGTAAATAAACCAGATGGGGCAAAATATGGACAATTTATAGGTCTTGATAAAATGGGGTGTGTTTGTTTTATTTATAACTTTTCTGTAGGTTTGAAATTATTTCGACTTAAAACATTTCGGTAAAATGAAACATTTTTATAACAAAAATGATGTCATGCACCATTTGCAATAGTAAAAGAAACAAAGAAACTCTTTGGGAGGAAAATCCACAAACTCTATTAAACACAAGTAAACTTAAAGGTATTCGTTTGTGTCGATGTTTGCCATCAGCTCCATGTTTAATAACTTCTCATTCAAAACGAAAACCTGCATAATCAAAAAGCCTGCAGTGGGATATTAATTCTCTGAAAAAATTCAGCAGATTGGGAGGGTTACCTGGCAGGGGCATTCTGCCATAGGCACACGATGTGAGAAGTTACAGGACTGATGGTGATTGACCACTGGTAATCAGAGTAAAAAATGCCTTTATGAGAGCTGGTCATGGTCCAGGGTGCTCAGATACACTGCCAGCATCCTTGAGCCCTATGGTCTCAGTGGGAGGTTATGAGATCTGCCTTTGCCTATGCCACCCCCCCACCATGTGCTTATACATACATGTTTGAAGGGTAGGCATGAATGAAGTGACAGGTATAGTTGTCTTTCTATCTTGCCATTTCTCTTGGACATGTTAAAAATGCTTATGAGGACTGCCCCCACTGAAGATGTGAAAAAAACAATTCAGGTAGCTGCTAATTGTGTAGAACTTACAGAGAGGATGAAGGCTCGAAGAAGTCCAGCACAGGACTGAGCTATGCTCAAAAGGCTCAGAACAGGATGCTCTGGCCCTTTTCTTCTGTCTCCTTCCCTCAATCTCTTCACAGTAACTACCCAATCCTCACTATCCACAATTACAATATTATTTACTGGGTTCTTCTGGCTGAAATGGGAAAAGGAAACAAATTTCAGTCACGACTAGCTGTCTTACTTAGGGTTTTACTGCTGTGAGCAGACACCATGACCAAGGCAACTCTTATAAGGACAACATTTAATTGGTGTTGGCTTATGGGTTCAGAGGTTCAGTTCATAATCATCAAGGTGGGAGCATGACAGCATCCAGGCAGGCATGGTGCAGGAGGAGCTGAGAGCTCTACATCTTCATCTGAAGGCTGCTAGGAAAAGACTGGCTTCCAGGCAGCTAGGATGAGGGTCTTAATGCCCACATCCACAGTGACACACCTATTCCAACAAGGCCACACTTTCTAATCGTGCCATTCCTGGGCCAAGCATATTCAAACCATCACAGTTACATACTTAAAAATAAAGTTTCCCAGGTTGTTTTCATCAAAGCTTCTAGGAAGTTAGTTGTTAAGAAATTGACCTTTCAACAGATGGTTCTGGGAAAGGTGAATTTCCACTCAACATGAGTGATACTGGCCTAGAGCCACACATAATAGCTGATTCAAAATCAAACAATGGTTAAAATGTAATAACTAAAACCACAAAACTATCACAAGAAAGAAGTCGGGTAAAATAAATGATTACTAAAATGTTCAATGTCCAACAAGCATATTGAAAGATGCTTTTTGTCATCAGTGACTGCAAAGCTACAAACGAAAGTCCCAGTGAAGTCAGCCTTGTACTGATTGGACAGCCATGATGAGTGGAAGCTTAAATTAAGAGAAAAAAGGGGGGTTGCAAATGTCATAGACATAGAGAGGATGTGGACCCTCCTTCAATGCCTCGGTGCATAGTACAAAATGGCTCAAAAAGGTAGCAAACAATTTGGTTTTCCTTATATTAATCAGAGAATTACTGAGTGATTTAACAATTCTATTCCTAGGTAAATTCCTTCTAGAAAGTTAAAAACATCATCTGTGGGTACTGAGGCCAGTACCTGAAAGACAGTGAGGGAGGCTTCACATGACATATCACATGACACAAAATAGAGGCTCCTAGCAAACTAGTGAAACCACAGACTGGGCCAGGAGCAGAGCAGTAGGTGGCTGTTTTCTAAAGTCCCCCCTCCCTGTTGGTGCTGGTGGTCTGGTACCTCCCCATAATGCCAATGGGATGGTTGGCTACTCCAGAGCGCCTGTCAATTCCCCATTGGTCCAAAGACTGTATTTAAAAAAAAAAAATTGCTTGCTGTTGTGCAATACAGGATCTGCACCCCTCTGTGGATCTCCAGAGTCTGTTTACCCGGTTTGTGACTCAGCCTCTCTCACCACCTCCTGGATCCTGGTTCCCACAATCATCTAATGTCATGGCGTGGTGGCATACACACAGCCCTTAGGAGCTGGAGGCAAGAATATCAGAAATTCAGGGTCATTGTAAACACACAGGAAGTAAATGGGATGCCTGAACTACATGCTGCCGTTTGTGAACCCTTACAACCTCAACCAAGGAAACATATCCCCTGGCACAAATGTTCAGACAGCACCATTATTAACATTAGTCAGATGTGGGAAAAGCGCCAATGCCCACTAACACATGAATGGACAAATACGTTGCTGTGTAAATACACCACGTTTTTGCCATGTAAAGCAGGGAGGAGCTACTGGGTGGACAATGGAGACATACTTGGTTAAGTGACAGAAGCCAGGTGGAAAGGGCCACACATGGTCTGTCTGCATCACTCACTCTGTGAGCATGTATATAACGGGCAGGTTCACAGAGACACAACCCAGACTGTGGTTGCCAGGGGAGGGACAAAGATTAGAGGCTGTTTAAAGGGCATTGCATTTCCTTTTGAGTGATAAATGGTTTAGAGCCAGGTAGTGGCTGCAGGGCCTCGTGTACTATCATAGACACCACTGGACCATTCACTTTAAAACAGCTCATCTTGTGTCCAATTCCTCTAAACCAAAGAAGGAAAACACTCTACATTTTCATCCTTTCTATTTCTCACCTGAACCTCAGCTTCTACTTAACAATGAAAATACTAGATGCACTCAACCGCCATTTTGGGTTTAAAGTCACTGTCTTCTGGTTATTAATCATGGTGAGATTTTCAAGCCAGTCCTTTGTCTGGAATACTCTCTGTGGTCATCCCCTCTCCCTTGCTGTGTGGAGCAGTACACGGGCATTGGCAGGATGTGCTGTACTGTGAGCATATCTTGGCTTCTCCCTGGGTATCACCTCACACTGCTCTGGTTAGAATTCTAAGTCATGTGTTTTCCTGTTACTCATGACCTGGTGACTTGCAGGCACAATGGGACGAGGGTGCTGTCTTAACCATCCTCAGACTGTCACGACATTTGATATTTTAATTTTGGACAGTTTTGTCCATGTATAGGATGTCCTGTGATCGTATCCACCCCCATTACATTCCGTTGATCCTCTCCCACTCTTGCTGGCCCATTTCTTCTTCCCAGTTTGTCCCCCTTATATTTTATGCAGTGTTTGTGTGTATGTGTGTATATGTGTACATGTGTATATGTGTATGTATGTATGTATCTGTATGTGTGTGTGGATATATGTGTATGTGTGCATGTGTGTATGTGTGAGTATGTGTTGTATCTGTGGGAATGAGTGTGTACATATGTGTGTATACATGTGTATATGTGTATATATGTGCATGTGTGTATGTGTGTGTATGTATGTGTATGTATGTGTTGTATCTGTGGGAATATTGTGTACATATGTGTGTATGTATGTGTGTGTAGGTGTATATAAGTGTATTATGTATGTAGATATGTGTGTGTATCTATGTATGTGTGTGTTCATGCTTAATTGTAGTAGCCATGTCATTTCCAAAAGGCATCATTTCATAATCCTCTCCTCATCCTCTGGCTCTTCCAATCCTTCTGCCTCCTTTTCCACAGTGTTTGGTGATCATAGAAGTAGATGATATACATGTCCCATTTAGAACCTAGCACTCAGTGATTATTTATTTCCTTTGACAAGTCTGGATCTATGAACTAACTATCACCCATTGCCAAGAGAAGCTTTTCCAATTATGGCTGGGAGCAGCACTAGTCTAAGAATATAAAGATAAATATTAAGAATGTGGTTTGACACCCTGTCCATTTAGCAAAGCGAAGTCACCCTTCAATGACCTGTGACTTCTCAGCCATGGGCTTCTAACAAGTTTACAGCACTAAGCATGAATACCCTCCTGTGGAACTAGCTTTGAATCCAAACAGAAAGCAGCTGGTTATCTCCAAACAGCTGTGCCCCTACTGCATGAGCGATTGCATCTTGCCTGGCACCATAGCCCATCCTGTGAGCCAAAGGAGCCTCCCAGTCACAGAAGACCAGGAAGTGGCTCCATCATTCTTCTCTGTTGCCCCGTTCCATGTTACAGAAATGGTCCCTGGAGAGACAGAACATATATGTAGGAGAAATATCTAAAGAGCTTTTAATTGGGTGGCACAATTAAATGGTACAACTCCATTATCCACAGGACAAACTGGCAGGCTGGAGACACGGGTAAGAGTCGACACTGTGATAGCCTTAACCCCAAAGTCCAGAGCTGCAGGAAGCATTTCTAAACTGCATCCTGAAGACATAAATCATCTGTCCTTGAGTCACAGCCATCCCTGTGCTGATAACCTCCAACTGAACGAATGTGGCCTGCCTAAACTATGGGGAAAAACTAACTTCACTTAAGGCCAATTGATTGTGAATGCCAATCATATCTGATAAACACAACAAAGAAAAAACATCTACAGTCATATATACACTGATGGAGCAAATCCTCCTACACCAGTGTATGATCAAGCTAACAAATAAAATTAAATATCAATGGCCAAGGAGTTGGAGCAGTAGACAAGGCCCTGGCCACAGGAGTCTGAGGAACAGGGTTCAGAATCCCAGTACCCACATAAAACCAGTGGTTGGCTGGCCTGTAATTCTAGCCATTAAGAGGCAGAGACAGGGCATCGAAAGGACAAGCTGTGTAGCTAAACTGGCTGAATCTAGATGCTCCAGGTTCAGCAAGAGACCCTGTCTCAATTAATGAAGTAGAACAATAGAGAAAAGACATTAAATATAAACCTCGCACCTCCACACGCATGTGCATTCACATTCATGCATATATACAAGCAAACACACAGATACACACACACACACACACACACACACACACACACACACACACACTTATCAAAGTCAAGGCGTAGAATCTGGGTTCATACCCCGAATTCTGCCATTGTAGCCCAGCACAGTCACCCCGACACTTAATCTAACATTGCTTTATAATCCACAAGTTCCCCTGCTGACGTATTACTAAGCTGAGTTAACTGACCTACCTGCTCCCTTGTTCCCCTTCCAGTGACTAGACATGACATCCTGCCTCTAGTCTTCCAAATTCCTCTCAGCACCTTGGAAAGGAGCCCAACTCTCCATCCCTTTCTTCCTCAAGTCTCTCATCCAAAGTACCTTTCTCCCTCCATGGCATTGAGTGTATTTTCGCCATATTTAGTGTGGAATTTCACCCTCCTGAGTGACAGGTAATCCAGAGTCCCATTGTCTCTGCCTTGCTTGTCACTGAGGGGGAGGGGAGGGAGATAGAGGGCACACTTTGTGCCTCCAGCATTCAGGCTGCTATGATTGCCATGATGTCCTCCACAGACCATAAGGCTACACCTTGCAATGCCACCTATGCGCATGCATGCAACTGTCCTGCAGAGCGAATTTATTACATCAGATGGCTTTCTAATGTGCAGCAAGTCCCATTGTCCCATTCTAGGACAATGGAGGAGAGTGAAAGAGATGCCATGGATGGAGGAATGCAACTGTAGCAGGCAAATGCAGTGCACAGGCAGCCCACTTTCTGATTGGCATGCAACTGTGAGAGTGTTAGGGCTCACATATGGGTGCATGCATTGTGGTGTGTGTGTGTGTGTGTGTGTGTGTGTGTGTGTGTGTAAGCTTGTAGGTAACAAGATCTCTGTCATCTCCTGAGATTTCAAATATAAGAAACATACTTGCTGGGATTGCTTGAAACTTGGAAATGTAATTCAAGCTTGTGTCCATGTAAATAACACCCCACCAGAGGATTCCCCACACTGTTTACTAACCCAAACTGGCTTCTCTAGGAGAAGGACTGAGGATCTGCTCTTCTCTTGGTTGTATACTGTGTCTACTATTGGCAGCAAATGTATGTCTGTTCCTTACTCAAGTGTTCTGTCACTTTGTGCTCACAGCTGCTGACTTGGTTTCCCCATATTTGTGAGGGAAGTCACAGCAAGCAACAACTCTCTCATTGGCGAAGCCATGGCTGATGCCTTAGCAGTTAGCAGACAGGCTGTAGGACTCTGGTGTCTGCTCTGTGCCAGCATTGTCTGCCAAGCCAGCATCTCTCCTCTGTTGGCACCAGCCCTCTGCACCTCACAGTGATGAGATAAGCAACTTACACAGGTAGCCTGTTTTCTGATTGCCACACAGATGTGAGAGTTTTAAGGCACATTTGTAGGTGTGGGATGTGTGTGTGAGAGAGAGAGGGGTGGGAGAGGTAGACGGAGAGGGAGAGAGACAGGGAGAGGGATGGGGGAGGGAGAAAGGGAAGGAGGGAGTGGGGAGAGGGAAAGGGACCTTCATTTTTAAGGGACTTTCATTTTTATTGTTGTGGCTTGGGGGAGATGGCCCTGGGCACATGCTTTTGATCCACGACACCATTCCCCTTTCCTCTAACACACAGGATAGTGGAGTGTCTGACCATCATGGTAGTGATATGTTTAACTCTCCATTTCTCGATTAGTCAGAGTCTTACGCAGCCTTCACTAATCCTCACAGAGATCCAACACCAAAGGTTGTCTCTAGAAGCAAGGACCCTATTCATATAATCTTTCCCACTTTTAATTTTAGACTACCAAGTATATAATATCCTTTCCATATGATTAAGTAAGCAAAACTACCCACACCCACACACATACAAGAGCCTGCAGCTCACAAAGGTTGAAAGCACCACACTAGTCAATGCCACAGGGATAGTGAAACCCTACTGATTGGCTGCCAGGGTGCCTGCTATTTCTTTGCTTTGGGCATCATGGTCCTGGCAGGAGATGTAAAATCCACTCACATAGAGCTATTGTAAACAGTCCAATAAATGGACCGTTTCTACACTCCTGCAGAGTTTAAAGAAACCATAAGAAGCAGTAGGGCATCTGGTGGCTTAGTTCAGCCAAAAGTCTTTATCTCAGTGGATCTGAAGGGAGGAAGCCTTTCCTAAAATTCAGAGTGAGCCATTTCAGACAAAGAGTTATCTCCTAGGCAGGACATGGTACAACCAATGCTGCCTAATTGCAGGGAGGCAACGGAGAAGGCATAAGGGAACCTTAGGCTTCAGCCTACTGCAAGGAAGGCTTGCCCTCCCAACTCAAGAGTGGTCAGTGTAGCCACTATTGGCAGAGTCAGTGTTGGCAGAGAAGCAGATCAGCCACCTAAGGCTCAGAGACAGAAACCAAAGAGTAGAGAATTTCCTCAGGAGAAGCAAGCAAATCAAGTGGCCCAGCCTTTCCCAGATCTGAGCACCCTTGCCCACTTAGCCAATTTAAGAGGCTATGGGTTGCTTTACATGAAGCTCATACCCACAGTGATAGGAAGGGACTGAGGTCAGTAGGGCCAGCTCATTCTTTTCCTGCTGAACGAATTGTTGTAGATTCTTAGCATCAGAAACTAAGGTTGGCCATGGCCCCTCCTCCTGCAGCTGCTTATTCCAGTGTTAAGTGACCATTCCTCCACCACCAAGTCTTTACTTCAAGATACGACATGACCGAATGTTTAAACCCATAAGGATTTTTTCTTCCTTAAAATAGATTTTCTTTGGGGGGGAAGCGTTAATTGTGTGTCAAACTTCCTGGTTTCAATTATTCTTTTCCAATGTTCCTGTTCAGGCCAGGGACTCCTGCTGAAACACTTTACAGTTGTGCAGTCATTGCAAATTTGGGGACCCAGTCTCAGTGGGCCTGTACCAGTACCAAACAGCAATGACCTTGTAAAATTCATGGATTACAGTTATCCATACCCCTGATTAAAGGCATGTTATAATAAATCAACCCTGAAACAGATTTGTGTGCTCAAATGCAAGGACAAAAATCAATGGCTGAACAAGAATTACCTCTGCATTGCATCATTTCACCTCTGCAACTAATTCAAAAGTTATTACAGACCACCACATCTACAGAGATGCCCTTTATCTATTCTGGCAGGCTTTTTCTCTTACACAAGAAAAGAAACATGACAACCTGCTTATTGAGAGATAGAAATGCCTTTGTTTTACTGTTATAATCCACATATAATCCACAGCAATTCTATAGTTCAATCTCTGCAAACCTAGATGTCAAATTTAGTTGTTTAGAAAGGTAGGTTAAGGAGAATCTAGGGTCTCATGTGGAGTACTACAAAGCTCTTCTCTGTTTTATTAGTCACATTAGCATACCATTGCCCATTAAATGTTACAAGTTCAAGAGTACAGCTATATGAATCCAGAAAGCATTTCTTCTCACTGTAGCAAAACACCAGGGCTCAGCTTCCTAGGACATAGAATGGCTGATAGACTCCACAGTTGGGTGTTGATGTGGGTGTGAAGCTGGTTTATATTTCTGTCGTGGCATTATCATGGTTCTACAACTAGCCTAGTTAAACATCAGTTGGTCTGAGATGGGTAGATGGCTCCATGGTTAAAAGCTTATTGCACACATGTTAATAAATAAATTCTAATCCCAGCATTCACATCGCCAATGATCTTCAGACATATTATCCAAGTATATGTTTTTCAACAGTGCACATGCTGATTATATAAATGAATATGTAAAAGGTATGCAGCAGTTACCACACAGCCTATTGAACAACTGTCTATTGAGTGGGATAGGAATGATAAATATAAGCCAGCTTTGGGAGTATGTGCAATGCATGACTAGTCAAGTATTCTTTCTGAATTATATATGTATAATGTATATATGTATATATGTATATGTATATATGTATATATGTATATATGTATATATGTATATATGTATATATGCATGTGCATATGTGTAGAGTATATGTATATAATATGTGTATATAGTATGTGTATATGTATAATATATATAACCTGTATCAACAGCCTTTGTTAGTGTGATATTATTGAGCTTTCCTTTAATTCTCTAGTCATTCATTCTACATTCACCAATTACAGACTGTCAAGGGCATTTTCTATTGAGTGTTCTTTATCCTGCTAGTATGGCATTTTTAATTCTTTCATATGCCTCAAACTTTGTTAGAATCAACATTTTAGATAATATAGTAACGTCAGTATAAGAGGGCTTCACCCACTCATCCAAACATAGCAGGAATGTGTCTTTTGCTTATGCAGTTCTTGTTTCAGCCTACTGGTCTACCTGCTCTCCTGTAGTAAACCTGTAAATTCCACATTGGGCTGTATGGAAAATGAATTCTGTCTAACCTTTAAAAAATGTTCTTGTTTTGGGAGCTGGAGAGGTGGCTAAGCAGTCAGAAGTATGTAGTGCTCTTGCAGAGAACCAGAGTTCCCCATACTCATAGAGCAGCCATCTGTTAACTCCAGTTCCAGAAGAACTGATGCCTTCCTCTGGCTTCTACATGTATCTGAACTCATGTATGTGCATGCGTGTGCATATGTGTTGGCTCACAGTGGGTCATATCTAGATCAATAAACCTAAGTGACCAATGAATATATTGTTGGGCAATGAATACATTCTTATCTCTTCTTATCTTTCCTTCTACATCTTCTAGCCTCTACTAACTATAAGTGGATAAGAATGTAGCCTTTAACCTTCAAGCAATTTACAAGGCTGCTTTCATGCTCACTTCCTACTGTGGATAGTCCTCAACCATAGATGACTAATGGGTGCACAGTCCAGTGAATGACTTCATCCTACAATAGAACTTGCTATCTTGTATCCCTTCTATCACAAGGACTATACCAGAATTTCTAGTTTCTTTTCATGATCTACATTTCTGCTTAAAAGTCCACTGATGTGCTTGTTTGCCTCCACTGAAATCACAGCCTGAAGAGCTGAGATATTGATGCGTTTGCTATTATTTTGGCAGTAGCCAGTAAGCTTGAAGACTCAAGACAAAATTAGAAAATGCTTTACAAAGAAAAACGTTCTGAGACATATTCAAATAAAAATAGAAACTCTAAATAGTGCCATTATGATAAAAAAAAAAATAAGTAAACCTGAAATAACAACTTTTTCAAAATGAAAACTTCAGTTCAAAGAATGGAACCAATAAATTCTTCAGATTTATACAGAAAGAAATAGCAATGTCATACAAATTATTCTGCAGAAAAGCAAAGGATATCAGGCACTTAATAAAAAAATAGTAACAATAATATTACGTGCAAAGAAACTAAGACCAATGCCAATTCATGACCACAGATACAAAACCCTAAACTACATGCTATACTAACATATTTCCTCACACAGTGAAATCTTAACAATGTAGCTGCTTAAACAATATCTACACAATGGCACAAGCATTTGACTGCTGACAGGGTTGGAACAATCTCATAAGGCCCCACCTCTACATGAAGAGCTATCATCAATCAGTGGCTGCTCAGAGAGTAAGAATCAGTCTTCTCCAGGGAGAAGGCCCCTGTTAGGTTATCTAATCTGGAGTGATCTGTCTTAAACACATGAATAGATAAGCAATATTAATTAATTCATCAGCATATATGTATGTATGTGTATATATGTGTATGTGTGTGTAAACATATATATGAATATGTATATATATGAATCATGAATTTGAGAGAAAGTAGAGAGAAAAGGAAGAATTAGAAGATGAGATGGCTAGAAAATAATTTAAACATAATATTCATATAGAAATTCTCAAAAAAATATTAAAAATAAGTACATTGAGATACATCAAAATGACTTCCAAAGCAAGGTAATGTTTAAACATTGAACCAGTGTTCTCTAAATCACTAGAGTAAGTAAACAGTTTAATATAATTAAATTAATAAATTTAGAAAAAATAATGTCTATTTATAATGAAAATATTTCACCTAACTAAAAACAGAAGGCAATAATCTCATAAATATTCTTTAATACACATACACACACACACATGAAGATATGCAAACATGGATGTGTCCACTCAGACATATGTATAAGTTCAAAGATTGTGGACTACGTTGTCTTTGACTATATGGCTGAGTGAAGCCAGAGTCTCTTGGGGTCAGGAGCTCCATTTAACAAACTTTTCTGCTAAAAGGAACTGCAAACCTTGGCAAAAGCTGGCACCAAGTCTGGTGCAGTGACTGTCTACAATGTTCCAACACTACCATGCTGCTCTGGAAGGCAGTGCTCACCCACAGCATGGCAAAAGAACCAATTTGAAATTTCTACTGTTTGGACAATTTGAGTGTCAAAGTGAGTTAAGTAAAAATTTCCACACAGTGTACATGTGAACAAAATACCTCAAGCAAGAAGATTAAGTGGGTCATTCTCAATTTGGCTTTAGTTGATATTTTCTCAGTATCTATCCATTGTTCTAGAAAGTCACCATCCTGTTTACTTATGGTCAGGGAATGGGGACGAGGTAGAAACTATGGTAACAGAGGACATGGGTGTCATTTGTCCCATGTCTCCAGTTGGTTGTAAAAAGATAAAAATTGATACAAACTCATAGTCTCAGAAATACCTACATTACTGTCTGATTTCTTTCCATGGAACAAATATCCTCACAGTGACCCCACAGAGAACAACAACGTCACCATCCTCTGTCAACTGTTTCTTGGGTCCTCACAATCAGAAAAGTTGCTTTACAGTACAGATAATCTTGGCAGTGTTCCTTCAGCAACAGAGAGATGATGATACCATTCTATAAAGGACTTCATATTCCAGAGGAGAGCTAAACCTCTGCTTCTAATGAACTGTGGCAGCTTGCACCCACAAACACTGATGGAGCTGACTTTAAGTTTCCAGGGTGAGTTTTATCGTGCTAACAACTTCTGGAAATGATTTCTGGACTAAAATATTGAATTAACATTATTATCCTTCTGTGACCCATTAGACATTAAATGAATGTTTTTTACACAGATTACAATGGTCACTGGTATCCGGGTAGACTTATAAAAGGAATCATTATCTTGCCACTTTAATATCCTCCTTTGCTTTAGTTCTTTTAAAATCCTTCCAGAACAGAGATGCATACACCCTATTCATTCTTTATGCCTCTCCCGGGCTCACATTGGATGCTAATTGCAGCGCCCTGTTTTATCTACTGTGGTCTGTGGAGATCACAGGCCTCTCTGTGACTGCTTCTCCATGATGCCAGGCATAAATTGCTATTTATTATCAGCATATATAATGTGCCAGGATTATGGAAGAGAAACTTTTCTCAGATGAAAAAGAGACAGCATAAAATAGATGTTTGCATTGTAATTATTGGAGATACCAAGGCTGTTCTTACTCTTGTCTATGCCAAAACTAAAACAACAAAATAACAATGTGTTGGGAGAAGGCCAAGCCATAGCTACTGTGTATTCTCCTGTGTAGAGCTGCTGTAGCCTGGCCTGGCAGAACATGAGACTCAGAAGTTAATTAGTCACATGACAACAGTACTTTTCATTAGAAACAGATCAGATTCATACAATATAAATGATTGATGGATATAGGCTTAGATATTTTCAAAGCCAGTTTAATAAGGGTTATCAAAGGCTTCAACCCCCCTTCTAGCCCACCATCCAAAGGTAGGGGATAAAAGATGGTAAATAGGACAAGGGGATGTGGACCTGTTTAGAAGTAGTTCTTTGGGGCCATTCTAATCTTTGTTGTCAGGATATCAACAGTCCAGTTCAAAGAGTGTCTGTGCAAAGAGAGTAGTCTAGATTCCAGTTTCAGTTACAATCTATTATGGCATTAAAGTCAAAGCTCCAGGAGCTCAAAGCAGCTGTTATTTTGTACATATAACCAAATGAAGAGGACAATGCATTCATCCCAGTGCTCAGATCCTTACCTTGTTATTCAGGTCATGATCCCAAGCCTAGAGAATGGTGCTACCCAAAGTGGGCAGATCTTCACACATCAATTAACATAATTAAAATAATCTCTCACAGACATCTTCAGAGGCCCTTCCCCCAAATAATTCTAGGTTATGTCTAATTGACAATTATAACTATCAAGGTACATCCAAATCTTAAATAAATACTGCATTGGGAACTAGGTTCCAAACCCAAGGGATCATGTTTCTGTAAAGATCTCAGAATGCAAAAGCATCTAAAAAGGGAATAGTCACACACCCAAATCTCAGATAAGAGATACTCAGCCGACACAGTGGCCTCTCTTATATCTCAGTGACCTCAGACATGAACCTCTTCCTCCAACAGAGTGTAGAAGATTCCTTGGTACTTTCTACTTTCTGGAATAGTGAGTGACTCACAAATCGACGTGGACAGAGCTGTTCCCAGATAATGCAGTGGAGGACAACACAGTTAGATAATCAAGAATTGTCAAGCATCAGACAGTGACAACCAGCACGCATGCATATATGTGTATCTCTGTGTGTGTGTATGCATGTATATGAGTTATAGGAAGGAGAGTAGAACAAGTTTTCCTCTTTTATTTTGGAAATATATACAATACTTTCTTTAAAGACTCTTAACGCCCTGTTTTGCCATTAGAATCAATGGAGAAAAGCAACCAAAGGAAAACAGCTAGATCTTACATCATGTCTATAGACAGCAGTCAGTTAAGGTTCCTACAGGCACTGAGCTGTGATAGTTGGTAGGGCTTTGAGTGACAGGTCCATCGCACATTCATTGTAGAAGGTTTGGTCCTTAAGTGATGGTACTATTCTGATACAGTAGGGACTTTAGGAGATGGAAGAGCATCAGAAGAGGTTGGTCATACAGAGTATGACATCAGAGAGATTTTTTCATTCAGATGGCTCTCCCTCCTGCCCAGTTGCCATGGTAAGACAGCTCTCGTCCACCACACACTCACTTCTGTACTTGCCCCTACTTCTGGCCCACATCTGCATGCACATTGACCATAGAACCTCTGGAAGCCTCTGGAACCATGATCCAAAATGCATCTTTCTTCCTATAGTCAATTACCAAAAGCCCTTTATGTTATGTGATATGTAACTGCCTGGCTCAGAAGTGAACACACCACTCTTCAGTAGACAATCCAAACACTTGATTCTTTTCTCTGGCACGCCTATACTTCCCTAAATTTTCAGACTTGCTTTATGTAAAGAAAAAAATATGAGTGCAAAAGTCATTTTGATAAACCTCATTGTATCCTTTGAGACGTTTGTAGTTTGAATAAGCTTTCTACCCACAAGAAATAACTTCTCTGTCTTGCTAGAGATGAAAGGTGAAATTTGGGTGTCAGTTTTTGCCAGTCTACTTAAGGAACGAAACATCTGGAAGTAACACTGAGTTAATTTCTCAACCTGTAAGTTGAAACTTTGAGGGGAAAAGAAATCCTCATGACTATTTTACTCTGAAGTCTGTTTCTTTTTATTACTTATTTCTAAAGTTTTCAATTCCACTAACTCGCCTGTGAATACAAGGCATTTTATGAATTAATCTTTCTAGGACATGGCATTTTTGGCATGCCAGATTTTTCAGGCTACGACCAGAGGAATAAAAACTGGTCACGGTGCAAAGCAATAATGGGAACCGTGGAAAGACAGTGTTTACATCACAGTAACGAATCTCTCAAGCCAAGCTCCTGCTTCCCATCTGGGACTATGCTTTGCAATCTGAATTTTATCAACATGCTCAGCCCTGTCCAAGCTACTGGCAGAGACAGTCTGAAGGCATCAGAAAACAAGTCTGCAGGCAAGGAATGTAGCCTGACCCACATTGGGATGCAGTAGCCCCTGCCCATGTTCTTTTCCTAGGGTTTGAGAAGGGTTCAGCACAGAAAATCATACAAACTTGCCAGGCAAGAATAAGGGTTTTCCATTGCTGACATCAACAGAGTCCTTCTCACCAAAGACTGTATCTGCCAGGCTCTTGCAGGCAAGAGGCAGCTCATCTCATCCGGTGGATGATGGGAAAGAAAAGAGCACTTCAGATTCAGAAGCCAAACCACTGTGCCAATGATACAAAAACTGTCAGTCCATCTGCTCTTTGGCTCACAAGCGTCATGCCTGTGACTAGGTTTAAATCAAGTTATGGAGGAAATCAGTATGAGAAGATGAGAAAAAAGGAAAGGATTGCATGTGGAAACAGAAGGACAGAACGGCAGATTGAAAGGACAAAAGAAAGCAAGATGGACAACTAGATGCAATGAGACCCAGAGAAGCAAACGTGGAGAGAGACAGGGCAAGGGCTTAGAAACAAAACAAAGAAAAATCTCAAGTCTCTCATTGGCATCTGTACACAGGGAATGGAGATCCCATGTGCTATCAAGCAGGAAAGTCTCAAAGATGGTAAGAATGTCTAATGGACACTGATTCAGGACACATTTCAGACCATGTAAGTAAGCATTCACTGTGTCAGTAAGCTCCAAAAAGGCACAGCTCTGGTGAGCCTTTCATCGTATTACTTAGTTGACTGTAGCAAGGACGAAGAGTTTGGGGAATTCTTGGTGAATGACAAGAGAGGAAACTGAGTCAGAAGCATAGCCCAAAGAGCATTTTACAGTGAGACCTACAGGTCTGTGTTCAGGCCTAAGAGTGAATTCAATAATGCTGAGACAGAGAGAGAGAGAGAGAGAGAGAGAGAGAGAGAGAGAGAGAGAGAGAGAGACAAAGTTTGTTATCACTGCTGCTCAAACAATGATCCCAACAGGCTACTGGATAAGGCTTATTACATGAGTATGAGAAAACCCTACTATCTAGATTTAAACATTCCAAGAATAGGATCCTTCCGTGGAATGAATTAAATTTAATTTCTAATTTATATTTAAACATTTCTATAAATGTTATGACAAAATTGGAGAGAATAGTAAAATTAACCTATCATCCAATTTAAAAAAGAAACATTCTTCATTTCTATTTGTTTTATTAATGTACTGTCCAAGTTCATCTTAGGAGCACAGATGTCCAGGTTAACAGAAAGCAAATTCCAGGTGTCATGTTATCTCATATATACAAAAATGTATAAGATGTTGGATTATTTATCCTGTTGAGTTTCCATTGCTACAGATTGACTTTGTTCTCATTAACTTAAATCCAGGTTGAAGCCCTAATCCATAGTGCTTTGGGATAATCCCTAACCCAACCCATAGTGCTTTGCGACAACCCCTAATACATAGTGCTTTGGATGTGGTTGTGTTGGGGGTAAATGCTCAGGAAGCAATTACAATGAAATAAGATGTTAACAGTAGGGTCTATCTCTTTAAGATCAGTGTCCTTACAAGAAAAGGAAGAGAGCAGGGATGTCCAGGGGAAATGCATGTACAGACACCATGGGAAGGCTGACCTCTGACATGGAGGGGAAGGGCCTCAGCAGAAATAACTTGCCGTAATGAAGTCAGATAAATTTTTAAAGATATTCATGTTAATGTGGTTTTAAAGCTACAAAATACATCTGATGATTTTTATTTTAATTTTTATTTTATTTTTACATGTATGAATATTTTGCTAGGATGTATCTAAGTGTACTGTATGCACTCCTGGTGACCACAGAGGCCAGAATAGGACACTAAATTCTTTGAAACTGGAGTTACAAACTGTTGTGAGAAACCATGTGGATGCTGGGAACAGAACGTTGATCCTCTGTAAGAGCAGCAAGTGCTCTTAACCACCGAGCTACCTCTCCAAACGCCTTTTCTATTTTTATTTTAATGCCTCCCCTTTTTTTCAAAACAAAATATACAACATACCAAAGAGTATATAAGATACTGAATGACCTTTAATACCTAAAGTTAAATTGGAAAACTCAAAGAAATTCATCACTTATCAATCATTCATAACATACTTAAAGCTCTAGGTACTATAGGAAAAATCAGTTTCAATAACTGAATAATAAAAATGTTCAAAAGAAACAGTAATGGGTATCAAAGTATTTGAAAGCTAGCAACATTCTTTGATTCCTTATATGTTAAAAGCACAATTAACTCCCTTCATTGATCATGTACTACTTATACTACTCTCTTACACATATGGGGGGGTGGGGGGGAAGAGAGAGGAGAGAGAGAGAGAGAATTAAAAACTAAAAAAAAAAGTCAATGAAAGAAAATAGAAAAATCATTAAAATCCAAACACTAAAGAAAATCTGGGCAAGTGCAGGTCATGTGGTCATGTGTGTGCTGTCCATGGTTCTGATTATACTTGGCCCTTTTTTTTTTTTTTCTACAAACTTGGGGGGAGGGGTGGGCACACCATATTATCTCTCTATATAACTCTATCTTTAAACAACTAAAAGTCCTAGAACGTGTGTGTGTCGGGGGGTATGGATATGTACTTATTAAAAATATAGCAAAATCAGGTGCTATATAAAAGTCATTTTCGGATGAAAAAGAATAAAATCTGTAATACCTAATCATCATGAGAGAAGATGCATGCAGAGAAAACTTAAGGTATGATCTGTGATCCAGTTTCCCTTTTGTGTGTCAGACTTAGTCTATTCTGTATAAGCTTCGTGCTAACTTCACTCCTGATACTCCTCATCTGTACATCCATAGATAAATAGACCAACTTATCTATTGATAACAACCAGTGCTTTTGCCTAGATAGCACCATAAAAACAACCATACCAAAGTAGCTTCATTCAACTCTTCCCCTCACCACCAACCTGATAGTCTGGATTTAACCATCTGTCATGTACACATAGGGCTCACAAACTTAACTAAACAATTTAGAGTTTAATTAGTTTTAATGTCTCCTTTCTGTAAGAAGATGCATACTTGATTATACTGTACAACTGATCTCCAGTAAGTGGATTAAGTGGATTGTTTCTCAGGCACAGAACGCCTAGCATTCTGGTCTCCTCATATCTCATAACTGTAAGTTACATCCCTCATTGTGCTCAGGGCCACATGCAGACAATTCTTCAATTCCTTAACTAAAGGCAAAAGACTGCGAGCAAAATTCAGTCTTTAGTTGGAGTCCAGCTGCACCATAAAATACAAGTGGAATTTTGAGGAAAAATATCAAAGTTTTTTTTAATCCCTTTAATGTCTTAAATAATATCAAGTTAGCAGGCGCTAATGTAATGCATAGGATGAAATGGCTGCTGAGGACAGTAAACGTTTGTGTCTTTGCCTTGATGAACTGAATTTTGTGCTCCCATGCTTTTAATTGGTGCACATTTTATGTACTGTAACACAGTGTTGGCTATGGAGTATAAAACTCTGTGTCTTCCCTGTAAAGTCTGTGGTAGCTGCTATGCACACTGACCATGGTAGAGAGAACACTAACCATGTATGCACATATGTGTGCATATTTGTATATACATGCTTCAGGCATGTGTATGTTCACATGTATATATGTGTACAAATGTCTGTATGTGCATATGTGCCTGTGTGTGCACACATGTGTATGCTTGTGTAGGCCTGTGTGTACATGTGTCCACATGTGCATATATCTGCTTATACTTAGAAAAGATACTTCAAGCTTTCAAGAAGGTCTGTGAGAACAACTAAATTGAGGTGAGAAACAGACATGAAATTCTGCCTTTATATCATTTGTAGTTGGTGAGTTGTTTCTAGGGAAATTTCCTTAAGGTTTCCTTTCACCGTGAGAGGCATTAGCACATTGTACCATCAGCTGATGTTCCTGCTTAATGGGAAATAACATGTGCACAAAGTGTATTTCTGCTAATAGACACTAATGAGGAGGAACCAAGACAAGATCTGTTGCTAAGCAGATTTAGATCAGGAAATGAGCCTCTTTGGACCATTTATCCTGGGTACAGGACAGAGCGCCATGGTTGGAATTCCACGTGGTTTTTTATCAGTCTTGGCTTTATAGCTCTATTTTCAATCTTGATGCTTTCTTTACTCTAGCTTAAGCTTATTCATCAAACATTTGATAAGGACATACCATGTGAACTGCTGCATTAAGAGATTTGAGAAAAACCCTTGTGAATATTAGATTCCCTTCTATGGAAGAGTTTTACAAATTCCTATAATACAGGGCAAAGGAAGTGTGTGCATTCTAAGAACGGCTGGTGTAAGTGCACAGGATGATGATGTAGACTTCCTGTAAGGGTTAGTGCATTGTAAAGGACACATCTGGAGAGCTGTAGATACAGAATAGACATCCACACTGATAGGATGAAGAAAGAAATGTTATAGACAAAAGCAAAGAGTGTGAAATTATAGACTGTGTTTAGGGGACTATGAATCTCCCAGTATTACAGGCTTGTTCTGGGTGTAAGCTAGTCTCTATGAATTGTGTCAGAAAGTATCTTTCTTGATCAACTTTTTCAAGGTCTCTAGATGGGGATTTTAATTGATGAGCAAAGAGATATCTTGTATCTATGAGATCGTGAGAGGCAAGGAAGGAATTTTAATTAAGACTCGTTTTAGTGTGGAATAAAATAACATAGAATGTTTTCAGAATAGAGTAATTGGTTCAGGTTTGATCAGAAACAAAGTGAGGATATGGTAGTGAGACAAATGGTGAAGTTCAGCTAATGAACTGAAGCTGATGGATGATGCAGGCAGAGGGTTCTGGGCAGGAGACCATGACCATCTCCCAGATCTCTGATGTCACCCTATAACACTTACCTAGCTGACATCATTGGTGAAGAAAATGAAGGAACAGGGTGGAGCCTGAAGTATTAGTTGGCTTGGCATACATCAGGGATAATGATGGAAGAGGGGGGGTGTGAGCAGGGATCCTGAGCCCTTGGGATTCCATCTCAGCATCAACAGCCTTCAGTACAGTTGACTGACAGTGACTGTCATCTCTAAGTATCTGTATTTCTCCAGACTCCTTAGGGACATGACGTTCATTGGACCTCCGCTTTTGTGCTGCTTTTCAAGCCATCCCATCAAGTCCACTAACTGCCTTTTCTCTGATCTCAGGCCCTACCTTCTTGATAAAAGTCCCCAACCATCGTCAATGCCTGGCCAAAGCCACACAGTTGATCCACATTTACTAAGAGTGACTGGAGGCTCATAATAAAGAGCAAATTTAAAGAGGGGAATGGGTAGCAGTGGGAACAGTAGGAGAGTGTGAGAGACAAGGTTTTCCTATTTGATATAGTTAGAAAGGTGACACCGAGGAGCATCAGAACGAGACAGTGAATAGAGAAGGAGTGTGGTCTACCCCACAGCATCAGAAATCTACTATACCATTTTAAAAGCTTTTCCAATTAAAGGGGAATCTTTATTCTTGAAGCAAATATTTTAAAATGCATATCCATTATAATTTTTATGTTTACAGTATGTAAAGATCTCCTACAACTTCTAATGAGAAGACTGAAAACACCGGACACACCACTGCAAACTGAAAACTAGTCAGGAAATATCCCAAGAAATCAGGATTTCTATAAACACAAAACAGAGCTGCAAGGACAAACCCTGATTCTCATGTCCCAAGGAGGTCAAAAATTATAAGCCTTCATCAGACTAGATAGTAGTGGAGTAACTGAGACCCCAAGAACTGTTAGTGGGGACAGAGAGTCGAACCAGGTCTCAGAACATGGCTTGGAAGTTTCTTGCAGTGCTAAGTGTGCACCTGTCATTCAGTGCAGCTGCTTGCATCCATCCGAGATAAAGTATAACATACAAAGGCTCTTTTCACAATAGAAAAAAATGGTAACTAAGTAACAAGTATCCATCAGCTGGTAAAATGAGAAACAAAAGGAAAGTTATCTGTATGGTGGACTGTCACTCAACAGTAAAAATAACCATTCTATAAGGTTACAATGTAAATAAATTTCAGAAATTGTATAAGAAGCAGCTGGATCTAAAGGTAAAATAAAATCTTATGGACAGATAATGGAGTATACATTACCATGTATCAGGGCCAAGGGGGACCAGGATGCTATGGGAATTCAGGGAGACTTCCAGATTGGTGGGGACTTTCTCCATCACTCTCCTTAGGTGTGTCTCACAGTTGCAAATGCTTGTGGAGATGGTGGAGTTCTGCATCAAAATGTATTCTTTAATGTCTGTAAGTTCGTATCACTAAAATGTAAAAACACAACTTTGCACACACACAGTCAACCCCATAGCTTCAATGGGGTTTCCCACAAAGGCCTCTACCCAAAATTCATGAGAAAGGACACTCAGACTTGAGTAAATGATAATACTCAGCTGGCCAAGAAGACTTACGATACACCTTATCTACACCTGAGTGGTGCTGAATTTCTCTGTCAAATATGGAAGCCTCTAGCACCCTGGTGATGTTTAAATTGCTATCCATTAACAATAAAAATGCAAAAGTTCTTCAGACAGGACAACCATGGCTAAGTCACCCACAGCCAGTGCAGAAGGCTTTATCACACAATATTAATCTAAAATTTCTTGCTGAGAGGAAAGTATATGTTTTTCAAATCAAAATGGGAAATATATTATTTTTGCATTTTATTCATATTTAGAAATGCGGTGTTTAGAAGTAGCATGTACAGATGCTAAGCGATGGAAAGGAAGCTTTAAACCTTTCATGTTTTATGCAGTGAGAAGTGAATATTTTAGAGGGTTTCTGGTTAGAATACAGGTCAGTGATCACAGGAAGAAACCATCTTACCCCGTGGTCTACTAGAGCCATAAATAAAGGTATATAGTTCCACACGCTGATTAAATATTGAGGGGGATGCATGGAAGTGGATGGAACTCCAACACTGATGGGAGCTTGCACACGCCTTCACTACCAACCTCCATTTCCACTTCCTTGATTTCTTCCATAAGCAAAAATTCAATTTCTCTTCTTGCTTTTTGCTCAAAAGTTACACTCCAAAGAAGTGTGATTTGCTGTGCCAAATAGAATATGCCTTTCCTGACTCTCAATTTAGTGGGTTCTTCATACGAATATTAATGTGGGAAAATAATGTATTTCATGTCGACTTTCCAAAGGTTAAGCATAAAATGGCAATGCAGGGAACCACCATACGTCTTTGTCATTGGGACTTCTAATGGCGAATATGACGTCAAGTGCAAATGACTATAATGTGCAGGTATAAATGTGCCCCTCCTTATAAGCTCTGCTCTGTAAATTTCTAATGATACAAGACCAGTCATCCTCACGGTTTCTGTGTCTCTGTTAGAGTCTTTACTGAATATCATTAGGCAGCTATCCTAAAATTATGCTTTAATGAGACATGCATGGTTACACTGTGGCAGGACTATGCAGGACAAGAGTTTGTAACTGGGACACTTTTTATTAAGTCTTTTATGCATTTTACTTCCGTACTGTTCCTGACTTTGGAGGGATGGGAGACAAGTGATTCTTCACTAAGTCTTCCCCTAACTTATAAGATGCAGCTGCCCCTGGGGAGACGAGTGTTTCTCGAGAGGCATTTATCAACTCGTGGGGTGTGTTTTCCATTTTTATTGCTGGTCATGCTCTAATGTGTCTGAAGAGGAGATAGTGAAATTGAAATTGGACTGGTCCTATCTCGCCACACCAGCCAAGAGCTGGCAGCCTGGAAAAAAACTGTCATGTGGCTCTCACCTTTTTCAAGCAAAGAATAAAAGTATCTTTAAAGAAAGTTCTTTATGACTTTTGGAGAAAGTTAGACTCCACTACCTACATGCATGTCTTTCAAGACCCAAATGCCTTAACATATTATTAAACGCCCTCAACATCAAACTGCTCCATTGCTCTCCCAAGCCAACGTTAGCAGGTGAGCCACACTCAGCTTCTCTCAGAACCTGCCTCCACTGCCCCTGCGCTGTTTCCTTGCTCAATTCTTGATATTTGACACCTACATCAGTGCTCTCCTCCTCAAACCCCTGTTCCATAATCCAATAGCTTTGTCACTCACGAATGTATTTTGCATATTATCAGAGATTTCTTTAAGGTTGAATTCCCTGGTAAGCATGCATCTAGTCGTGTAATATACAGTATTAGTTTCTTTCTCTCTCTCTTTCTTTCTCTCTTTCTTTCTTTCTTTCTTTCTTTCTTTCTTTCTTTCTTTCTTTCTTTCTTTCTTTCTCTCTTTTTATTCTTGTTACAAATACCTGACAAGAATCAAAGTACAGAGAAGAGAGTTTATTTGGGAGCTGTAGAAATGGCTCAGTTATTAATAATATTTGTTCCTCTTGTAGAGGACTCAGATTCAATTCCCACCACCCATGTGGTGGTCCACAACCACCCTTAACTCCAATTCCAGGGGACACAATGCCCTCTTCTGTTTTTCAGTGGCAACAGGTAGGCACATGCATGCATACAAACAAAGCATGGATGCATGTAAAATGAATTAAATTTAACTAAAATTAATTTTCAAAGGGGCTTCGTTTGGCCTATAGCTCAAGGAGGTAGAGTTCATCTCATGGTGGGAAGCTATGAGAGCACCCAGGTTAGCTATGGCGACAGGAGGTGTGGTCACACTCATCTCCAGTCCTAAAGCAGAGTAAGCAGGATGCAGGTCTGGGCTGTGACAACTCAAGTCCTCTTGGTGATCAATTTCCTCCAATAAGGCTCCACTTCTTAAAATCTCACAATGTTCTCAAGGATCATCATTAGATGAGAACTCTGGTGGTTCTCATTAAATATTCTTGGCCTATTGGAAGTGGCACTATTTGACAGTGTGGGGAAATCACTGTGGGGGCGGTCTTTGAAGCTCCGCCCCATGTGGAAGAATCAGCCATCTCCTGACTGCCTTCAGATCAAGATATAGAACTCTCAGTTCTTCTAGTACCATGTCTTCCTAGACGCTGCCACATTTCCCACTATGATGATAATAAACTGAACCTCTTAAACTGTAAGCCAGCTCCAATTAAATACTGTCCCTTACAAGAATTGCCTTGGTCATGGTGCCTGTTCACAGCAACAGAAACCCAAACTAAGGAAGGAACCAAGTGTTCACATGACCCTGGAGGTGGGAAACATTTTACATACATTCAAATCACAAAGACTTCATCAGTGATTATCAGTGATGATTTAATTAAAGTGCTGTGTGCTACACAGGGGATTGCACTTGCACTTGGCTATGAATGACAACAAGAATAACAGGGATCATTATCAGGCAGTGACTTTTAACATAGGCTCACACTTTCTTCTAGACGTGAGAAGCAAGATGTGCTCCAGCACGAGACACCTTCCACAGTCCAGGTAAGCAATGGTGGAGGAAGGACCCTGAAGCAGTGCTTTCCACAGGAGCAATGAAGCCCTGAAACAATAGCCAATGACAGACAAACTCTTTGGAGCTCTGGAAACTAAGAGCATTCAACATCCAAGCAGAGTTTATTCAAGGAAAACAACAGGACCTCAGCTAACAACCAAGTTCTAACTTGTCCATTTCCTAGCCTTTAGTGCCAAGATGTCTTCCTCAGCCAGCTTCACTTTACCCAAGCAAGTTCTCCCACTGAACCCAGAGCTCACCGATTTGGCTAGCCTAGTGAATCAGCTTGGCCCAAAGACATGTCCACCTCAGCCTTCTGAGTGCTGGGATCACAGGTAGCTGCCATGCCTGCCCAGATTTTATGTAGAGTCTTGGATTCTAAATTCCAGTTCTCAAGATACCACCTAGTCCTGAACACTAGCCAACTAGTCTCTCAGATCAGACCTATTGTATCATGCTTTTTGATGCTTCCCACAAGCTATTCTATGTTTTAATAACTACCCACAAGCATTCACTTCCCAGACTCTCTTTTACTCTATGCCTATGAGCATTTTAATTGAAGATATTTATGTAAACAATAAGTAGATATTGTTTATCATCAAGTTTTTTTTTCAGAAAAAGGAATAGAGGTTTTATGAAGCCCCAACCTAGTCCTGAGAAACCATAAATCAACACTCATTTGTAGGACTACATGGTTTCTCTGCAGGGACCTGAGAGAGCTAAGAACTCTTGTCTATAGTCAAATTTAAAGAGCTATCCAAACAGCAACAGAAGGAAGAAGCAAAACTAACTATGGCAAAGTTAACTGCATAAATATGTGCTAACGAGAATAAATGTACTTCTTTATAATTACTTTCCCTTTGATTGATAGATGTTTAAGAAGGGCATGTATTTAATGAATATATGGGGAGAGTTGGAGGAGAAAATTAGGGAGTAAATATGTTATTTTATTGTATATATGTAAAAATTATCAAGAATAAAGAAAAAAATTAAAAACAATTCCACAGAATAATAGTGGTAAAGCTGGGTCCATGAGACAATTTGATCCATTTACTTTTAATGCAATTACAAATGTAACATAAAATTTATTACCATAATCTTTGTGTCTCAATATACTTTATACAATTGCAGATTTTTATTTCCAGGCTTATGTATTTTTATATTAATTAGATGTATCACAGTATGGCACTTTAATTGCCTTATTGCTTTTACTGTATTCTTGAGTTAATTTGGTTCACTGGGAAATTACAATTGACATTTTATTACAGTTTAACTTGTATAACTATCATGGTAATTTTATTATAGCATCACTTTTCTTCTGTATCTCATAAGTGAAGCCTATGAACAATAGCACATGTGACTTTACCACAAAGATATCTACAGAATCACTCACCGGTATGGCACTCAGGAATGCCAGCTGTAACCCAGATGGCAGTATTATACAATGTCAGAGATTGCAGCACTGCACAAGTTCTATATCAACCCTGATACTTGCTACTTATGTGGCCCTAAGTTCTATTAAATACTGTGCCTTAGTTTTTCCAGCTGTGAAATAAAGAAAGCTTGTTTAATGTGAAATAATCATGAGTGTGCCTAGCACAATGCCTAGAACAAACAATCGAATCTAAAATATCTCTGGAAAGTGTTCATGTTGACCCTCCTTTAACATACCTACTCTGCTGAGGATGCTGGGATACATGAATACGGTGTGCCCATAGGACTCACTGCTTTGTTTGGCGGAGAAAACAAATCAAGAGGCAGAGAAGAGGACTGTACAAGCAGCCCAGGTCCCCCACGTACTTCCTCCCCATAATGCCTCCAATTGCATTGGCTCAGAGCATGTCTTAGTCAGGGTTTCTATTCCTGCACAAAACATCATGACCAAGAAGCAAGTTGGGGAGGAAAGGGTTTATTCAGCTTACACTTCCACACTGCTGTTCATCACCAAAGGAAGTCAGGACTGGAACTCACACAGGGCAGGAACTTGGAGGCAAGAGCTAATGCAGAAGCCATGGAGGAATGCTGCTTACTGGCTTGCTTCCCCTGGCTTGCTCAGCTTGCTTTCTTATAGAACTCAAGACTACCAGCCCAGGGATGGCACCACCCACCATGAGCTAGGCCCTCCCCCCTTGACCACTAATTGAGAAAATGCCTTACAGATGGATCTCATGGAGGCATTTCCTCAAGGGAGGCTCCTTTATCTGTGATAACTCCAGCTTGTATCAAGTTGACACACAAAACTAGACAGTACAGAGCACTAGGCCACCTTAAGGACCCAAGTGCACTAAAGTGACTTTTTATCTGTGATAGCAAATGGTCTCAGTTCTTTGATGATCCTAGTTTGCTCTGTGAATTCATGCAGTATAAATGAACACAAACAGGAGCCAGCATGCTTCATCAGCCTTTACCATTACACACCTTGACTTTCCCTTCTTATGCTACTTGGAGCTACTGTCCAACTTCCCACGTTACTTTGGGAAACCAGCATCATCCTGCAAGATGATGTCAGTCTGTCAGCGACAGTGAAGCATGCGGGGAAGGGGACACGCAGTAAGACGAGAACGTCTTTACTCTTCTTTGCCAGAACTTAAAAAAAAAAAAAATCGCTATCTATTCCTCTTCTTGTTTTAGAATCATGCACATTTCTCTTCTCATTCCAAAATAGACACATTACAAATGAAAAATTAGTTGGAAATGGATATGGAGTTGGTAATTATGTGACTGCCTGGCAATAGATTATATCCTATTATTTAAAGCATCACTGACTAAGCTTTCTAATTCATATAGGGTAGAAAAGACAGAGCATGTGTTCTGGGGGAAAAAAAAAAATATCTCCTTCAGTGTCCACTGGCAGTTATCCACAGGGAACAGTTTCCCTGCAAACATCCCTTGACTGTGAAACATGCAATTATATTTGGCTAAGACTTCATCATTAGTGCAAAACTGTAGCTCATAGAGAGGGCATAACATATTTCATGCAAAGTCCTGTGCCTCTTAGATTGGCCCTGCCAGGAATGGCCCTGGGCTGTTTCTTCAAACCTTCTCAGTCACAGACCTAGCCTGGTTTTAGTGAGGCATTCTCTGTAATGTCTGCTCTGCAACCCCCTCTTCCCTCTTAAAGCAGGGGATGAAGAGCAATTAACCAAAGCTCCACGAAGCTGATAAAAACCACCCCAGCCTTCTGGGGGGCCAGGTCAGCAGCCTGCAGCCCAGATCATCAACCTATGTGTGTACGATGCTGAATGCCAACCTATGTGTGTACAATGCTGAGACAGAAGATGGTTCTTCAATCTCGGAACACCAGAGCTCTGTCTTCAAGAGGCCAAGAAGCTACCTTAGAAACTAGCATAAGCATAGAGCTCAAAAGACATAAGTGGCAGTAACAAGTGGCCTGCTTTAGAAGATGATAAACACATTTAAGGTCATGCTGACTTCCATAGGTGGAAGAGCGCTTACGGAAACAGCCCTAGAGTTCACTTCTGCACCTCCTACAGGATTATATAAATACAGAGATTAGCACAGCCCCTGCCAGAGTGCCATGAGAACCCAGTGTTCCCAGTGAACCAGTGCAAAATGCTAGCATTCAAGCCACCATCAAACACATACCTAAAGGCCTTCAAGAGGTTCTGAATTAAACAAACATAAACAAGTCTAGTTTAACAATAGTGTTTGAAATACTGAGCAAAAAGAGGTTCCTCAGCAAATTTCATGGACTCCTTTAAAAACTTAAAGCTAAAGTAAGAGTGTTTTCTCGTGATTCTCCTGTTTCCCCAACATCTGAACTCAATATCATGCAGAATAGTTTGATCTCAAATACTTGACAGAGAATAGTAGCCACAGTACCCACATCTGGACACGCCCAGTTTTTCAGTGAAATGTCACTCTCAGGATTCCTAGACCACAAAAGGAATCGAAGTCATTTATAAAACAAAAGGGGAACTATTATTTAGAAAATCCAGCAAATGCCTGAAGATACTAAAATATAATTTCCCGAATAATTATCCTTTCTTCCTCAATCTGAAGTACCACTGCTTATACAGACTGCATTCATATGTCAGTCCACTCTGCCAGTTCATATGGTCTTAAATATTGTCGCCTCATAATGGATATTCAGGTGTGTAACTGGGATCTTACAGCTGACACGCAATAGCTCTGTGTGTAGTTCTAGTAATGTCTTAGAAGGTGACCCTAACCCCCTCCCTAATAAGGCAAAATGAGTAATGACAACAATGAACATGTGCAAAGTTCAGCTTCTGTCTGCAGACACTTGGTCTTACAGTGTTTACCTCAGGTAGGGAGGCATGAGTGCTTTGTTTTCACCTACCCTAACCAATATAGCACTAATGCCTTTGGCCACAGGGCTCCAGGAGGCCTCCTCTGGTCTCCCTTGCACTTTGACCCAATGTCTTCATAGTCATCCTGGAAAAACAAGACAAGTAGAGTGCACCCAGAAAGCAGCTACATCTCAGTCTCTTAACCACTTTGTGGCTATTGATGTCTGTGCATTTCTTTGCTGCCATCTTTGTTATTGTGTATATGAGCATCTACGCCATCTGGAGAATCTTGTCATTATTCCACCTCAGGCATCAGTGCACTGTTGTAAGTGATAGGACCTTGACACTAACTCACACAGTAACTCTATTCTCAGGCGTTTCTGTATTATGAACTTGAGGAAAAAACTTGTCAAGTTCTGAGGAAGAAGCAATGGATTCTGGTTAGAATTTCACTAGTTAGAAAGACACATTTATTGAGTCAAACTGGTGATTCAGAACTCTTCTTTCTTGTCTTTCAGAAAAAGAAAAACGAACTCATACACAAGAGGAAGAGATAGCAGCTAGGAGCCTGGAGAGCTGACTGAGTAGTAAAGAGGCCTGACTGCTCTTGGAGAGAGCTTACACACCCACATGGTGGTTCTACCCATCCATGACTCCAGTACTTGGGGATCCAATGCCCTCATGTGGCTTCTGCAGGCCCAGGTACATGTGCAATACACAGACATATATGTAGGCAACACACACACTCACACACATTTTAAATATATGTAATTTCATATATATTATATATAATGAACATATATGAATATCTAATTACAAATATAATGAAATTATATATATTTAAAAGCCTTACAAAGATGGAAGCAATTAAGCAGTGTAGATCCCCCAAAAATGGAGAGGAAAAACATGAGAATTTAATAATTTCTCATATATTCAAAACTTACCGAAATCTCTAGTCTATTTTATTTTTCCACTAATATATTTTTAAAGCTAGCATTATTTGTTAAAGGTATTAGGCACAGTCCTAAGAAATCAATTGACATATCTATCCTTAGAATAGATAGATAATGTGATAATAAACAGATGGATAGAAAAAGAAGGCAATAGATAAATAATAGACTGATAGACTGTAGATGATAGATAGATAGATAGATAGATAGATAGATAGATAGATAGATAGATGATAGATAGATAGATAGATAGATAGATAGATAGATAGATAGATATTGACAGATAGACAACAGATAGTGATGATAAGTGCACCTACTCTTCATTCGAAATGTCTAGTTTCATAAAGTAGTCAGCCTAAACAGGAAAGAAAGCAGTAAAACAATATCAGCCAGGGATCTCAGAAACCCACTTGTGGGGACCTCAGTAACTCACTTTCATTAGTGAACACACTATCTTGACAAAGACCAGAGAAATAACAGCATTGGTCAACACTGTAAAGTTAATAGACCCAGCAGTTACACAAAGAACATTTTATCCAGCAACTACTGAATAAACATCCCTCAAATCACCACATGACCTATTCTCTAGAATAGTGCATATATTAAGTCACAGGAAAAGCTCAACAAATTCAAAATCATGGAAATAATCTCCTATATTCTCTCTGACTGTACTAGTCTAAGACTGGAAATTACTAACAAAATAAACACTCTAAAATATTCAAATACACAGAAACTGGACTACACAGAGATACTGAAGAACTCGAAGGAGAAATTAGAAATCTCTTAAAATAGAAGAAAATGTAAGTAAGCACAAGAGACCAAGACTCATAAAATATAGCAAAAAAAAAAAAAAAAGCTTACAGGTAAGTTTAGAGCAGTGAGTACTTACATCTGGAAAACGATAGATTTAAGGATTTAAGAACAATGACTCCCAGCGATGACTTAAAACAAATTAAAACCAACAACAACAAAAGATTTGAACAAAAATAGAAACACTAAAGGTGTTGCAAAAGTCAATGAAACAAAGAGCTGATGTTTAAAACATAAAATTAGCAAGCCTTTTATAGAGAAGTCAGAAAAGGGAAGACCCAAATTAAATTTGAACTGAGAAGGAACATATTACAAAGTAATACCACAGAAATGCAAAGGGTTGTTAGAGATTGCCATAGCCAACCACAGGCTTCCAGTTGTGAAAAACTAGAAGAAAGTAAGTAAATTTCTGTGGGATGCTCAAGTTGAACCCCAAAGATATAGAAAATCTGCACAGACCTGTGTCAAGCAACGGTTTTGAAGCAAGCAAACCTCCAAGATTGGATGGCTTCACCTCGAATTTGACCAAGGTTATGAGCAAGAACTAAGGCTCATTCTTATATTACATTAGAGAATAGTAAGAGAATGGCATTCCAACATCATTTTATGAGTTTGGCATTAACCTAATTGAAAAGACAAAGAGAAAACCAAGAGAGAAAGCTATTATACACCCAAAGCCACCCATAGAACCAAACAGTCTCAAAGCATTGGCAACTGAATTCAATGGCAGAGAAAGTTTATTCATGATGATCATGGCCAGATTGATCCCAGAAATGCAAGTATGGTTCAGCATACGTCAACCAAAGAGCATTTCCAACAGTGTCAAGGTTGTAAATAAAAGGGATATATACAGTGTTGACTTGGATGTCGAGTCATACAGCTACTAGAACAGTATGGAGTTCCTCAAAATACTAAAAACGGGTCTACCATTGATTCCACGTCACTTCTGCATAATTTACCCAAAGGAAATAAACTCAGCGCTGTCAAAGGGACACCTGCACTTCCATGTTTACAGTTGCTAAGATAAGGAATTACCAAGGTCCCTATTGATAAATGAATGGGAGAGAAAAGCGGAAGATATACATATACACATACGTTTATACGCTATGGGATATTTTCATATATAACAAGGAAAGAAAATCTGCTACCCACAGAAAAGGTGCACAGACATGAAATATATTTCGTTAAGTGAGATAAGAACACAGAGATGCTGTCAGCTCTTTCTCAAAATTGAACAGCAAAACAAAAAAATATTCATCACAAAAATAGGAAATAGAAAAATAATTACTAGGGTTTGAGAATGATAGAAGAGGGAAGAATAATATTAATATAAACCAGGAGGCACAGATAAACAGGAGAAATTCACCTGGTGTTCTGCAGCTCAGTTGTTGATGACAGCTGATTGAAAAAAAGAGACTGCAATCTAAGGAGACACAGAAGAGAGGAACTCAAGGATTCTAAACATTGAGAGGACATGCTAATAACTCCAATGGGATTACTTATACATTGTGTGCCTGTGTTTACACTGAGCCCCTATGGCATGTAGAGTTAGCATGGAATTCTGCTTTCAGAAGCCACGGATTACGACATGGAGGTGCTCAACACACGAGCTGTCCATCATGGAGGTCTCTAAGGCTCCCAAAACAGTACAGGCTATGATTGCCCCAGGTTGCCCACAGCACTAAATGACAAGGCCCTACTGTAGAAGCCACCCACACTTCAGTTGCAAGACATACAGAAGCCAGATGGAAATCAGTCGGGTGCTTTCTCTCTGCTGGCTAGCATTCGTAAAATAAAACCTTACACGCAGTCAGCTGAGGGAGAAACAGGAAGAGTCTTAATCAGCGGGAGAGCATCTACGGCCACACCAACTTTCCAGGCAAGGTGCCTTCTGTGCACCAGTGGCATGGTTGTCATGGGGATAAGCAACAGCTTTCTGATTGGATTTGAGGCCTATTTCACTGGAGGGAAATAGTGCCTTACAATGTAAAATTTGTCAGACTCCCATTGCTGGGAGAGTATGTACCCTAGGAGGGAATCTATAACCGTTCATCAGCTTTCAATTTTTATGTGGGCACTGACACTTCTTTTTTGCAGTAAGCGGCAGTGAATACAGAGCCTCGTAATGATTCAAAGTGCTGAGAACAAGGGATTGTTGAGTGTTCAGCCATTAACCGCTAAACAGACATTTACGACATCCTCTCCAAACCTCACAGAACATTGTAGAAGAGGAGAAAGAACAGACATGTGAGTCAGAGGATGAGGAAGAATACTGTGGCCTCTGGGTATGAGATGACCATTGCACGTATAAGCTCTGCAAACAGTGGCTATCTGCACAAGCCCTGGCACATCAGCATTCCACCATGTGTATTGGAAGGGTTTATGAAACTGTATTCGTCCATGAGGCCATGTGCTTGCTAAAGAAATCCTTTTGCTGAGTGATATAGGCACAGGAAAGTTGACCTTGTTCCAATATATAGTCCCATACCCATGCTTATGCAAGCAACCCTAATTAAATTCAGTGACCATGTGAAAAAAAGACATGAGTATAGAAGGAGGATTGAGGGAAGAATAAGGGGTACAGAGATGAAGGGATGACAGAGGGAAACAAGGAGCAATATAACCAAAGTACGTGTGTGTGTGTGTGATGTGTGTGTGTGTGTGTGTTGGTGTTGCACATGTGCATGTGTGTGTATGTGTGTGTGGAGTGCAGTAATGTAGTTGAATACATAATAAAATAATAATGCAAAACAGTGGCAAAGGTGACTAAGACTGGTGACATGATTTCTAGAGCATCTCCCTTGAGTCAGAAAGATCACTTGGGCATGTCTGCCATGAGGTGCTCATCCTTCATCCAGAGAGCAGATTATATCACATCAGTGATTGCTTTCATATTCAATAGTGACTTTCTTTTACTTGGTGTTCCTAGGTATAGAAGGCATCCCCCCATCTTTGAAAATCTGACCAAGTGGGCTCACCTTCATAATCCAGCCAGTCACAGTCTGTGGAAGCAGAGGGGAAACCACAGAGCTTTACAGAGTCACTCATAACTGATACAATTTCCTTGGCTCAAACCTCTGCTGCCTAAGGATTTATACAAGCCCCAAGCACAGGCAAATCTCAGCTACCTTGTAATCCAGCAAACTGGTCCAAGTGTTCTCATGTCTGCTTCTGGAATCCAGATTTCTCGGGTTTAGAGGGTTCTAATTAGCTGAAGTTAATAGCATTTACACAGATCTCCAGCGCTACATAAGCCTCTTACACCAGAGGATGGGACATAATCTCACATAATCACTAATCTCATCCTACAGTAGGCCTCCATTCCACTAGATGCAATTGCCTTGGATTGGCACAGCAGAAGGCAGGCGCCTATTCTGTGGGAATCCAGCCAGAGCCAGAATGACTGGAACTGATGAAAAGGTGCTTTGAGAGAGACAATGAGTGGAATGATGAAGGTTTTCAGCCCAGCTCACTACATTGCCAGGGTTTGTTTGCCGAGGAGAACGACTCCTGGACTTACATGTGAACACTGGCGACTGTTTTAGGCAAGATCACCTCTGTGCATACCTGCATGGTTCCCCCAACTTGTATTATTCTATGCTCTGCTCTCAAAGGTCTCAGTGGCTTGGACACCACAGGAAGCGCATTTCTCTAGATGTCTAGGGTTCTGGTGTCTTCTATCAACCGTGTGTAGGTGATTGCTCCTAGCCTCCAGCTGGGAGGAAAATATATGTGACCAACTCCTGACTCTTTCTTTTCTGTTAGGATATCAAGGCTGTACCCAAAGGAGCTCAAGTTTACAGAATTATGTCCCACCACTGGGAATGTGATGAGGTAACTTTGCCATGTAGTCTCTATTACAAAAAAGAAACTTGCCAGACTCTTTCTCATTCTGTGAGACCAAGAGAGAAACAGATTCTATTTTCCCAAATAAACACAGTATCAAGTGATTAGAGAACTGGAAGAATCCTACGTTCCATTTAGGCCATACTTGCTTTAAGATGAGCTCACTGACACGTTTTCCATCCAGCATGGACAGCACAGGACATTGGGATTACATAGGCTGACTCTTTCTCTCCTTCCTTCCTCTCTCTCTACACATACAGGATACACTTGGGTCCTGTAGCTTGGAGGACCCTTCCCTTTTGTAAGCATTCTCATGAAGAGGCAAAACCTGTGTGGTAAAGCATGGAGCACCCTCCAAGAAGCTGCTTGAAAGGTCATTTCCCATCCATCAAGTCTCCAGATGACTTCAGAAGCCCTGACTACTGACCAGGAACAAAGCCAAACGTACACAGCCATGCTATCACCAGCACTGCAATCGCAGCAAGGGTGGAATGAGCTGGGAGGTCTGAGCCAATTGGCATGTGCCAGCATTTGCCTCGAAGACCAGGCATCTGCATGGCAGAATCAGATCATCTCATCCAAAGCCATGGGATGCACCACAGCTGGCTTTACCCACTGCTCTCCCTCCCTTGTTGTAGGATTTTAAGAGCTCTGGAATATGGAGCATATATAGACATTAAAACTCCTATGAACTATTTCACAATGAACCTATTATTTTGTACAGTTAGTATATGCTATTTAAATTGTTTTAAAAAATAGAAGAGACATTCAATTTTGGTATTCTCTTGGTGACTATGACCACTTTGCCAAATATATATAACTGCTGGAATAAATCCTTCTTTATAATTTATGTGCTCCCATGATATCTTGTTTAAAACAATCACAACAACCACAGCAACAACAACAAAAAAAATTTGAACAGGTTTCAATTAAGCATAATAAGACAAAATGTGTAAGAATGAAATTCCGTCATTTAAGTAAATTCCTGAGGGATGACATTTCTTAAACTTGTCTCTGTTTATATTCCTGTTGCTGTGATCAAATACCCTGACAAAAGCTACTTACTGGAAAAAGGGTTTATTTGGGCTTACCATTCAAGGTACAGTCCATGTCGTGGGGAAGTCTCAGCAGAAGAGCTTGAGGCAGCGGTCATATGCATCCACAATCAAGAAGCTGCGGATGATGTTTGTGCCGCTCATTTTCTTCTTTTCCTGCAGTCTAAGATCTCAGCCTAGGGAATAGTGTCACCCACAGTAGACAGGGCCTCTCACCTCATTAACTGAATCAGGATACCTCTGATAGGTATGCCCAGATGCCTATCTCCCAAACGATTCTACATATTATCAAGTTGACCCCTGAGCTTAAACGTCATAGTCAAGATGTGAATTTAGGTTGAAACTGAATGAAGCCTGAGAAACTCACTCGTGGGTCATTCTTCCTGTGGAAATAATGCCAGTAGCTGAAAGAATCCACTACAGTTTCCACCTCAACTCGTTACCATTAGTTCTCCTATAGGATACTTTCTATGAAAATTTGTGGGAAATGGGGCCACAGTGAAGGAGTCCCGGAGGCTTCCTGGCGGCGGGTCCCAGATACAGGAGAAAGGTCTGGAGTTCCAGAGGCTGGAGGCTTTGGCGACGGCAGGCCCCAATGATATGAGGGAGTCCTTGGTTCCAAAAGGGTTTATTTTCATGGCGGGTGGTGGATGGATCTGGATGTACCCCCTGTCCCCCCAAACTCAGGGCAGACCTGAGTTAAATAGGGAGGGAGAAGGGGGAGGTTCTAGGGAAGGTTTAATTGGCTCAACCCTCTGGCCTTCATTAGTATGTAAATCTCTCTAGAGCCTGAGGCCTGTAGTCACACCCTCTACCTGTGCCCTTTGGGAGGGGCTATAATGGCCTAAGTGACTGAACAATGTAGGTCCATGGAGACTAGACAGCTTGTCAGGACTCTGGGTTCTGGTGACATGGCCGAACTCCTGCCGTTTCTCCCTTGGAGTCTCGGGGTTCCAGGCCTATGCCCAGGCAAGAACCAAGATACCCTTACGCAGTCCCACAAAAATTAACTAAAAAGAAATCTGAGGGTTGTAAATGAACTAACACACAACTAAATCTTTAAGTTCAGAAGTAACTTTCATTCTCCTCTTAAGAATAAAAGTGATGGTAGATGCGATGGCTCAGTGAATAAAAGGATTTCCAGCCATGCCTGACAAATTAAGTTTGATCTCTAGGGTCCACATAGTGGAATGAGAGAGCCAATTCCTGCATATTGTCCTATGACCTCCGACCTTCACATGTACTCTGCGGCACTTCCTTGTATAAGGAGAGGGGGTGGGGGGTAAGGGGTGGAACACCAAGGGTATATGGAGAGAGAATGTGGGATTAAGATATAACAAAAAATGTAAATGCACATAAAATAAAATAGAATCTCAAGCCAGGATGCTCAGAACCAGCTCTGTGACATGGGCTGAGCTGATGTAGCCTGAGAAGGAGGCGAGCATGGTCTCGCTGTGGGACCCTTGTTTTCAGGATGAGTTCCTGCTTCTCAGCCACAGTAGCTGCTCTACCTGCTGAATGGTTATAAGGTGAGTGCAGTGACCACTCAAACCTTTCTTTGCCTTCCTGAGTAGCTAGACTCTTCATTCTGTCACGGAAAAAAAAAAAATTAATTTGCCTTACTTAAAAAAAAAAAAACAAAAACAGTATCTACAAACTTTTTTATCTCCTTGTAACTTAAACACTTCTGTCTTTGGATATCACATTATCATGATTTCAGCATGAATATATAAAATCTAAGATCCAAATGACATGGAAAATAGGGTGCCTTTATGGAGCTGATTTAATGAGTATGATTGTTAAGAGTGTTTCATATATATATATATATATATATATATATTATATATAAAAGATATTAATATATATATCACAGAAAATAGGATCTCAAGCCAGGATGCTCTGTGACATGGGCTGAGCTGATGTAGCCTGAGAAGGAGGCGAGCATGGTCTCGCTGTGGGACCCTTGTTTTCAGGATGAGTTCCTGCTTCTCAGCCACAGTAGCTGCTCTACCTGCTGAATGGTTATAAGGTGAGTGCAGTGACCACTCAAACCTTTCTTTGCCTTCCTGAGTAGCTAGACTCTTCATTCTGTCACGGAAAAAAAAAATTAATTTGCCTTACTTAAAAAAAAAAAATACAAAAACAGTATCTACAAACTTTTTATCTCCTTGTAACTTAAACACTTCTGTCTTTGGATATCACATTATCATGATTTCAGCATGAATATATAAAATCTAAGATCCAAATGACATGGAAAATAGGGTGCCTTTTATGGAGTGATTTAATGAGTATGATTGTTAAGAGTGTTTCATATATATATTATATATTATATATATTTTATATATAAAAGATATATATATATATCACAGAAAATAGGATCTCAAGCCAGGATGCTCTGTGACATGGGCTGAGTGATTGTAGCTGAGAAGGAGGCGAGCATGGTCTCGCTGTGGGACCCTTGTTTTCAGGATGAGTTCCTGCTTCTCAGCCACAGTAGCTGCTCTACCTGCTGAATGGTTATAAGGTGAGTGCAGTGACCACTCAAACCTTTCTTTGCCTTCCTGAGTAGCTAGACTCTTCATTCTGTCACGGAAAAAAAAAAAATTAATTTGCCTACTTAAAAAAAAAAAACAAAAACAGTATCTACAAACTTTTTTTATCTCCTTGTAACTTAAACACTTCTGTCTTTGGATATCACATTATCATGATTTCAGCATGAATATATAAAATCTAAGATCCAAATGACATGGAAAATAGGGTGCCTTTATGGAGCTGATTTAATGAGTATGATTGTTAAGAGTGTTTCATATATATATATATATATATATATATATATATATATAAAAGATATATATAATATCACAGAAAATAGGATCTCAAGCCAGGATGCTCAGAACCAGCCCTGTGACATGGGCTGAGCTAATGTCAGACCAGGTTACAGCCCAGCCTTTCCCTTTCCTCCTAACATTCCTTACTAAATTCAGATAATCTGATGATCTTCCCAGAAAAGCAGATATGAATCAACCATGGGGTGCCCCTTCCTATTTTAGGTCTCTCCTTGTCTTCAAGTCCCTTGTGGCTTCCTGTCAACCAGATTTCACAAAAACTCATGTCACCAATCTTTGCTCCGTTTCAGAGACCTACTGAGTCACTGGAGTGAGCATCACTCTTGATAAGCTACTCGAGAAAGGAAGTGGAACCAGTTGATGCATTTAATATATAAATTATCAAGCCACCAGGCAATCCATGTTGATGATGTGACACCTAGAAATAAAAAAATAATATTTTACAGAGCTAGAGATTGTAGGGAAATGCATCTGCTTACTGTTTGAGAGATGTAAACGCTGCCCCCCCCCCACCATATTGGGGTCTACTATTGGCTCTCTTTGTCATCAGAGAAGCTAACTTCAATCTGCTAAAAATGTATTTCTTACTTGCAAGGAGGGAGTTTGACTACATTCAGTATCTGATGTGTTTTTTTTCCCTTTAAAATATGTGTGGTTCTAACAGCTGTGGTCTGATAGCTGACAGCAAATGGATTAATGATCTAGCTCTTGGCCTTTTGACAAAAGAACAGCCAATCCTTCTACTTCCCATGAGCAGTGTTCCCTACCCTATTCTTTCCGAAGCCACAAAATCTATCTCATTGGCTCTGAGAGAGGCTGGATTTATGAGGACTTCGTTGCCTGTGCCCTCAGATCCACACAGCACACTGCAGAATGTTGGCGGGGCTGCTTCATAGAATCACATCAAAAAACTCGCATGTATGCAATTCTCAAAGCTGCAGATTGATAAGACACTCTGACAGAGGATTCTTCATTACATCCAGAGGTAGTCAGCTGACAGGCTGCATTGTCAGAGCTCTATTGTGAAGTCCCGGACTCCTCCATGTGGACAGCTTTTGTTCCTTCAGGGAGCACTGTGCACAGATGAGTAATGAATGTTCCGATGTGAACCAAGTGGGGTCATGTTCTGTGAAACCTGTACTCATCAACCAGTTGCTAAAGCCAGAAGACGCTTGTCACTCCCAGTACCAAGCAACCTGGAAGGGTCTCTCAAGCTCTGTCTATCTGAAGCCTTAAAGGTTTGTAAGAACAGGAGGCCTGTCCTGCTGAGTTCAGACTCCTCTAGTGCAAGGTCACCATATATTAGTCCTGTACTCAAAGATAGACATTTACAATTTTAAGAAAATTGTAGCTGACAGCATCCAAGGACAATAGAAAACACTGCCCGTCTTTTGGAAAGTCTGGGAACCATGGATTCTCAGACACAACCTGCCCCGCCCCTGTCTTGAGTCAAGTCTGGATGCAACAAACTGTTGCATCCAGGATATCCAGATGCAGTGTGGCATAGGCTTGAAGCCAGTAGAGAGAACTGCAGTTTGAGAATCAGACCCTTAGAGAAGAGTTTGCAAGATGTTGTCAAACTCCTTAAGCAGCAGAAGTGGAACTATAGCAAGTATCTCCTGGTTCCTAACTAGGGGCTCTCTTTCATATTTTATGACTAGTTTTAGCATACAGAATGAACTCAATGTCATATGGACTAACTGCTGACCCCAAGGTATTCTAAAGTATATGTATAGGTCAAGAATAACCCAACAAAATCCTGAGACTAACGTGTTCTTGTTATCTTTAGCTATAAACTTTTAGAGTCCTCTGAGTCTGTTAGGAGGTTGCCCAGATCAGATTGGCTGGTGACAAAGTCTGTGAGAGATTGTCTTGATCCATGTGGGAGAGCCTGGGGTACAATCCCTAGGCAGGTGGTGGGTCTGAGCCACATAAGAAAGCTAGCTGAGCACCAAGCGGGAGCAAAATGGAAAGAAAACCTGTAAGTAGCACTCCTCCATGGTTTCTGCTTCTGTTTCTGTTTGAGTTCCTCATCTGACTTCCCTCTGTGATGAACCGTGACCTGGAAGTGTAAGCTGGAATCACCTCTTCCCTCCCCACGATGTTGCTGGGCAGCATGTTTTATCACAGTAAATAAATAAACTAGTGCACAATGTTGGATTTCTTTCTGAACATCTCCCTGTGCGAGGATGAACCAAAGGAGAAAGAAACAAATAGAAATCCAACGCAGTATCCAAAGGAACCCTCCACAACAGGAGCAAAGGTCAAGCACCTCTCACCTGAAGTAACTGGCAGTGACTCACTCATGATTCAGAATTGGGATTTTAGATCTGTAAATATTTCAATATACATATAAGATATCACAAAGACAGGTCCTAGTGTAAATACAAATTTATTCCTGTTTCAAATACATCTTACACACAGCCTGAGCATCATCCGAGACAGGAGGCGGCAGCATCTCATGAGTTTAGTGACGCTGTAATTGTTGCTGTTGGCTTGTTTGTGGTATCGGGGGATGGGATCAGAGCTTTGTACATGTCAGGTCAGAGCTCTACCACTGAACTACTGCTGCAGACCCAGGCCTGGACACACATTCAATCCCTGTGCCATCACCTAAAGTCAGGTTGGCATTAGGTCGGTGTTACTAAGTTTCGCATCTCAAGTATTGTGGATTTGGGGTTTTGGGATTAGGAACAGTCACGGTATACTAACCTGACTCTTAGAAATAGAAAGAGAAGCTGCCTGTCTTCCAATTCTAGACAACAAATGGCACCGGGTGAGGAAGACAGCAAGGGATGGAGTATGCATTTTACTGTCTGTAAGGAATGGTTTTTAGGAACCACCCTCACACACACAAATAACAAAATCCACAATGCTCAAACCTCTTCTACTAAATAGTATCAGTATTTTATAGAATCCACACACACACCCTTCTGTATGCCTTAAGTCATCCCTGAGCTATGAACAAGTGCTTAGAATATTGCTGATCTTTGGCTTCTAAAAAGCCATCCCTTGCCTTCCTCTGTCAAACCTCACATCCTGATAAACAGATAAAAGCCTTCAGGGTGTATTAGCTAAACCCTATTTTGCACCAACCAAAAGGCTAAGGATGCTATCAAATGGATCTGAGATCTATCAGTGAGATTCCTCTGCCTACTAGAGCTATTCAATGTTTCCACCAATGAGCTTTCAAAATGCCCTCATTTACAAGTTTCTTTGTTCTTCCTCTATTAAAAACTCCACATTGCAACATTGTATTTGGGAAGACCTGACATATGTTCCCAGGCTATGATTGTTCCAATTTGGTTCCTGGCTAAACTTTTATTCCATTTGAGATGAGAGCTGTATTCATTTGTCAAGATTCTTCTAACCTAATAGAATTTAAATGAAGACAAGCAGCTACGATGCATATATCAGTAAAAGGAAGAAAGAGAATGAGAGAGGAAGACACTCAACATTGACCTCGGCCTTTCATGATCACATAATATAGACACCATAAAACAGAGTGACAAAGAGACACATACTTGATAACATAATATGGCGTTGTGGTGGTTTGGATAGGAAATGTCCCCCACAGACTCATATATTTTATATTCTTGGTTCCCAGTTGGTGTCACTGTTTAGAACGTTATGGAACCTTTAAGACAGAGTCTTGCTAAAGGAAGTACACGACGGGGGACAGGCTTTGACGTTTTGTAGCATGGCTCCCCTTTCTATCCTCTCTCCTTGCTTTGTGTGTGATCAGTTTACTTCCTGCAGGCCAGGCCAGCCTCTTACTCCTGTTGTCAAGCTGTGATGCACGGAGTCCCCTCAGAAACAAAAGCTTACATAAACCCTCCCCTCATCTAAGTTGCTTCTGGTCATGGTATTTTGTTACAGCCACGACGGAGTGACTGATTCAGATGTCCCCTAAGCACATCCTTTCTATGTTCAGCTTGCGATGTCCTTGTCCTCGGTTTTCCTGAGGAACGGGAGACTTTATTTGAATCCAGCAAGCGTGGTGCATCACTCATTTCCCCATGGCACACTGGCATTAGAGCCCCTGCTCGGCAAGGCTACCTTCAGCTCTGGCGACCTTCTAGAAAACTCCATCTTTCTGACTCTGTCCTTCTTCTGCCTCATTCTCTGAGAACTCCGAAAAGCTCTCAATCTCCAAACTGAAGGGTAGTTTCTGGCTTGTCCAGATGTCTTTTGAGAACGGCTCATTTGTTACAATGCACAAATGTGTATGTAATATGGTACTACAATAAGCTGCAGCAATAACCTGCCCCTGCTACAGCTCCGCCCACAGCAACCACTGGCAACAGCTGTCCAAAACACTCTCTAGCAGGATCTTTATTCTCCCTCCTTTGGAGCTCAACCAGCAGCTAAAGAGCAGAAACAGAAAAGGACAGAGACACACACTGCAAAGCAGAGTCCGATATTTTCTTCTCCGACAGCCTTTTGACCCGTGCTGCAGCGAGGTTCTCTTGCAGTGCTTTGCTGCTGTTTCACACTGGTAGTAGCTATAAGAAACTTTTTAATGTGTCTAGAGCAGTAGATAGAAAGAAATTGAGTCCGAATTATTATCTGCAATAAAAACAGCATGAGGTGAAGAGGGCACAGTAGCAGTGAGCGGCTCAGCTGCCTGACTAAGCCCAGGCAAACACAGGATCATTTAGAGCCCTTTTAAAACCCAGCCTGAGATAGGACGCATCTCTTGTTGTTTCCCAGGTCAGCTTTTACCTCTGCTAATTATTCTTTGTGGACCCAATATCCCTGATGGCGTTTCAATTTTGGCACTCCCTCTGGGCCGCCTCTCTACGAAGAAGTTGCCTTCTAGACCTTCATGCTGCATTGTAGGTGAACAAGCCCTCTCAGTCTACCAATACGAGAATCCACCAAGATGCACTGTTGGCTGTGTTTGTTGCAAGTTCTGCATGACAGGAAATAATCACAATGGACCCCACAGAAATTAGTCACTATCCTCATTTTCAAGGATAGCATTGCTGTCACTTCTGTGGTTTTGGGCATATTTCATGTTTACCATTTTAAAGTAGATTATATAATGGCACAGGGGAAATTAATTAATAGAGATTTATGTCAGTTTGGCTCTAAAGTCTTGACTCAGACAGATATTTAATTTTTTTTTCCAAGCTGGACATTGTGCAGAGATGAGTAAGTGAAGGCAGATGGCCTCACTGAGAAGCTACCTACCCTGATGGAAGGACTCAGGAAGCCACAGCTGTAAGTGACTCTGACCCCGGACATCCTACACACAGACAGGCTTGGAGACCAAGGAGAGGCAGCACGTCAGTATATAACATCTATGACAGAGCCCGGGTGGTGTGCCTGTGATTCCTGTTTTTATTAAACTCTGCATCTCATTGGTTCTGATATAAAAGGCTGATCCCATGACTCTGATAGACTTGCATGTTGTCACCAAGAGAAGGCGTGGTCTGATTGAGCAGGTAGAATCCCACACTACCAGGGTCCAGCCATCTCAAACCTGAGCTCCTGTCACCTCATGGCTGTTGCGTATTTTAGGACTCGGCAGAGTCTCTTACCTCAGCGATGCCTCATCAGCAGACAGCGAAAATAATGACAACGGGGCTATCTGAGAACATAAAAGTCATTTGGGCACCTGTAACTGTCAAGCTATTAAAGAAGGAAATGAATGCTCCGAGTTGTTCTCTGTGCTCTGGATAAACATTCCGAGGGAGATGATGAATTGCAGGGCGAGAAACAAACCTCTTATCTCCACGTAGACTAAAGAACACTTGCCAACTGTTACATCCTCTGTGCAAGCAGATAGGAAACACGCACCGCGTGCTCTGGAGGCTTACCTGTGCTGCTTCTGCCCCCATCCAAGAGAGCATGTGTTCACACTGCCAGGATATCAGAGACCAGAACTGTAAAAGCAGATATAGTAAAAGATTTAGGGCTGTCCTAAAGGACTGGGGGCGGGGAGGGGGCGGTGGCGAGCATTTGTGAATGGAGGGAACAGGACTGAATGTTCTCATGACTTACAGGTTGGGTAGGTAGATTTATCTTCTTTTATGCATATCAATCATGTGCATGCAGTACCTACAGAGGCCAGAAGAGGGCATGAGATCTCCTAAAATTGGATGAGTATGAGGCACCATGAGAATCCAACCACAGTCCTCTGGAAGTACAAGTGGTTTTATGTGCTGAGACGTGGCTCCAGCTCCACGTTCCAGTTTCTAATGACTCACACCAGGCAGAAGTTTAAATGTATCAGGGTGGGATCAGCCCCTCCAAAACTGAAAGAAAATAACCAACCATCATGTGGTGGAAGATAATTAGGTGTGAACTGAGACAGGAATGCTAAGGTGAGTAAGATATAGGGTATTTCAGTTAATTGTATTCTACTCATTATCATGTGTACAATAAGGAAATCTTCATAATTAAAATTATTTATCAAATTAAAGACAGAAAACAAAACATATGTTTACTAGGTGATAGAATTTGCCCATTTTACTAATCAAAATATTGCCCTACCCGCACCGTGCCTCCCCCTACCGCCCCCAACCCCCCCTACCCCACCCCACCCCCCGTTGCCTGGAAAACACTAAAAGCTTCATATAGTCAGTATAATCCTCTGCCGTATGTATTAAGAAAATAGAATATCATTAGTGTGTGGGTGACATTTAGTTGCCCTTATTTGAGGATATCCTAACCCTAATTATAAACATAGATTGTCGTCGGGATACACAGTGTATTCCAAGACCCGTGTAAGCCTGTCCTAGAATACACAGACTCCAAGTCCTTCTAACCCAGCCGACTGAGCAATCAGACCTGGTTCCTTTGAACCTGTGTATTTAGGCTTTCTCAGATGCTTTTTACAGCTAGCACAGAGTTCTAAAGGAAGACACAAGCCACAGAAGGAGTCGAGGAGAACAGTAAGAAGTTGCTGGGATTGTTCTCAGCACTAGGGTCTCCCAGAGAGCGTTTAGGAGCATTATTTAGTTATCTTCTATCTGATCGACACATGGGGTATGTTCCCTTTCATTCAAGCAAGGGGAAATATATGGCTAGCCTTTATCAGATAAGTGGCCAGCTCCTTGTGGCTAACGTGACCATCTTGGAAAGTGGCCTGTGACAGTTCAGGAGACAGGCCATGGCAAAGAGTAGCCTGTAGCACTACTGTAGTAGCCTGTCAGGTAGGGGGAGAGACAGCAACAAAAGCAGTTTGTCCAAGGTCCACCACCTAGATGCTGACAGAGATGATGTTGGAATGAATGGGATGACCAAATAACTCTGGGAAGTAATTCTGAATAGCATCCCTTCAGAACAAAGATCCAGAGAGCACACTGGTTTACCTGTTACAAGAACAGACAGAAGGCTGCTACTGCTGCATATCAAGCCTCTTACATGTGCAATCTGTGGGGAGCATTGTTTCTTTGGCTCTCAGTTTCTGGAGGCAGCAAAGAGTGCAGGTTCAGATGGGCTGCACTCCTGCTTTTCCTGGAGCTAAACATGTATCAGAAGCCAGACTCTGGGTCTTTGGAGGTATCTCAGACATGGCTAGCTATATCCATAACTTCCCATATGTAATCCAAGAGGCTTCTCTGATCTTGCAGTGGCACAGATTTTGTCTACGTTGTTGATCTGAGAACTCCAGAAGGACAGGATTCCTTCTGCCTAGACGTCCCACTGACCCAAGAGTATGGATTCTTTACATCAGCCCAGGTCAATGGATAGAGAGACAAGACTTCAATCTTCACAGAAGCAGCTTCAGATTCACTATGGAGAGTGGGGTGTCTAGGCCGTGAAAAATAGAGGTTTACCCTTGTCTGTGGACTACAGGGGCTGACCGACAGGAAGTCCCATGATGGGAGGTAGACAGTGGTCCAGTGTGATATTGACCTTGATAGTCAATCTGATGGGACTGAGAACCCTATAGACACATAGACTGGGTATGGCTGTGAGGGAGTTTCTTTGTAGAGTTGACAGAGGTATGGAAAATCTATCCTAACTGTGGACAGCACCATCCCACGGATCGGCCTCCTGGACCAAATGGAGGAAGGGAAGCAAGCTGAACACTTGCCCCTCTGCAAGTCCTAACCATGGATAGATACAATGCCTTCCTAGGATGAGGAAGGTTGCTCACCGGATGAGCACTTGAGGTAAAGTAAGCTACTGTCCTCCATAGGAATGTTCTTATTAAGCTGATAAAATAACTTAGCAGAGAGGCAGGAGCTGGTGGCTCAGGGACTTGGGAACTGTGCTCAGAGAGCCACAGTGGGGCCACCGTGGGATGGAGATGAGGATTTAGGGGTCATACAAATAAAAGGGACAAAAGTCAGGCTGTGAGTGGGATGAAGATGGATGCAGAGTGCCTCTAGTTGTACAGAGATGCAGAAGGCCTTGCCCAGGCCTCTTCTGAAATGGACACAGGTTTAAAAACTAACACCACAGCTGGATGTTAAGGTTTGAGACCTCTCTCAGGTGCTGCCCTTTTCCAACTGTCCACAAAGGCCTGGAAGCTGCAGTGCCTGTTCATATGCACTACAAACTCCCTTAACTATGGTCCATTCAACCTGCCATATGTAGTAACTACAGAGGACTTGTCCTGTGTGTTTTCAATGGCCACTATCTATGCTTGGGATTTTATCCTCTCCTCAGCCTGAGACACACTACCACCTCCAACCTACTGAACAGCTTCCCTCCTTTTCCATGACACTATTGACTGAGTATCTGGCTGAGTACTTACTGTAACAGTCTAATCGCACAAATATTTACCCATAAGCCTCTGTATGCACCAGTAAACTAAAATTTAAATTTCACTGTATTGTCTGAGTTACACATTCAGGGCAAGATAAAATAATAATAAAAGTATTGTATTGTCCATGTTTCCCCCAGAGAAACAAAAACAAGAGTGATATGTGTTTATGTGTGTGATATAACCTATGTTTGTGTATGTGTGTGTTGAGGAGGGAGCGGGGAACAGATATAGATAGTCACGGATGGTATACAATGAGATACATGGCAAATTCATGGAGGCTGGGGAACCCCAGTGGCTCCAGTTCACAGTGTGGAGCCCGGGACATCCAATGGCATCTTTATCCAAAACAGGAGTCTACAGCCTTTGCTTAGAAAAGCTTTACATCACTTTAGGGTAAGGAGAAACTAATGTTCATCTCAAGGCCGGAATTCCAGGAGTATTCCTTTCCACTCAGAGAGATCAACTTCTTCTTCTTCAACATCTTCAGATGCGGTCTTTCCTCACCAGGAAAACAACAGCAACAAACAAAACAAAATAAAACCATTGCTATGCTTTGGTCTAGAAAATCAATGCATTAGAAACATGGCCTGGTGTCTTGTCATAAGTGGAGTAATTCTACTCTGTTCATTGGAGTTGTGCTCAAAGCCCCTTCATGTCTTTATGTCTGAGGCCCTCAACTCATACACCAAAGCACTAACGCCTAAGGTGATAACCATAAGGGGGAAGAGAATAAGAGCGTATCGGATGACAGAGCAGAGCAGCCTGTTTATGATGGATTAGAAATCAAGCTGATTAAAGAGAGCTCAGAGACAGCACAGCCCCTCTCATCCCAGGAAGACACAGCAAGAAGGCTCTGTCTGTGAACCCAGAAATAGGCTGCACAAGACACTCAATGGACCAGTCATTTGATCTTAGACTTCTACTCTCCAGAGCTGTGAGAATGGATTTCTGTCATGCCAACCACACTATAATTGGTTATCACAACCTGGAAAAACTAAGACACCATGTGGAATCCATTTATCCTCCATCCTAAGGACTTGTTGTGTTACAAACACAGAAGCTAATAGGTTCTGTGTATTATTAAAATTATATGCTACCTGTGGAATCAGACTTACCGCATAAAAATAAATGTTCCTATTGGAATCAATGTGCTGGTAACTATGACAACTGTAACACCTCAAAGATGTAGATATATCATCCAGTTCAAAACAGGTGAGGTTGCAGCCTGCCCCTTATGGTCTGCTCTACCCAAAGGGAAGCAAATTTAATCTGGGTAAAATGTGAGCATTGTGTGTCTGGCTATTTCTTATAGTCTTTGAGGTTGACCAGATAGATCTCCCTTCACTCACCTGTTCTGAACTACAGCTTCTAGATTTCATCATGTCCCTGGGAGAGCTTGGCTCTCGGATTCACTGACGGTGCACACCTCTGTCTACTTGAAAATCCATTTGGCACAGCACAGACACCCCCAAATAATGAAGGTCACCATAAATGGCACTTAAATTAAATGTCTCTGTAAGTCACATAAATGAGGTTGAGATTCAAAGTGTATCCTTCCTGTCTATCTAGCTCCAGTGAAATTGATAACACTGGGTCAATTTCCTAGTATTCTTATGAGGAATGGGGACCAAAAACTAACAATATACTTAACACATTGATCATCAGCTGAAAGTGGATCTTCACCACCAGACCCACACTCTTACCAATGCCTCTGTGGGTCTCATTAGGTGGATTAAGGGTATAGACAGTTTCTGTTGAGAATCAAGTGTGTATTAGGGCAGGTTAGCAAGGTAACACTGAGTTACCTCATGCTTATCCCCAAATAGGTGACACCTTGAAAATAAAAATCATTTAAATATGATCACACTTGCATACACACATCTGTCAGGGTTTCTGACTCATCCAAATGTAAATGTCTAGGTCTCCTCTCTCATTTCCAACATCCAAACCACCTGACCTCCCTGTGTGTGTGTGTGTGTGTGTGTGTGTGTGTGTGTGTCACTTCCTGTCCTTCAGTCACTGACATCCCCATGGGATGCAAAGTTCTCCATGGAGACTTCTCTGTCTGAACTGAGCCTGAGACATGATCACTGCCCAAGAACATATATAATAAAGATGCTGGATTTCTTCCCAAAGGAAAGCAGTTTGGGGATGAACATAGAAAACAGACCAACCCTGGTCTGTCTCATTTAGTTACTCTTCTCTTCACTAGGAAGCAGGGGACAAAGGCTTCTCTCTCCCTTACCTTGCCCTGTGTTGATGGGTTCCAATACTGACTCCAGTCTAATTTTACTGACTGGATTTAACCCGACTGGCCTCTCACAATCTGTTAGCATCCATTTCCTAGTGTCTGCTGGTTGTGCTTTCTCACCTGGCACCTGGTGTCTGACTCCCCTTGAGTGTCTCTGTTTCGTATCATACCTTCTCCCTCCACCATATTGGCCTCAGATGTCCTGTTTACCTTGATATGCATTTGGAGGAATTACACGGTCCTCAGAGTAACTGAGCAGTAACAAGTAACTTCTATCATCGCCTTGCTGACAGGAAGCCAAACCACAAAGCTGTTTGGACTCATCTCACCATAAGTGGTATTGAACTGAGTGTAAGAACGTCCTCACCATTGTGGCCACAGGGACAGGGCTGCAGTGTCGTGAGTGAGTAAGCTGAACCTGGGGCACTGTCATTACATACAGCCACTGGGGAGCTCCATCCTCCATCCTCTGAAGTCCTAAGCCTCTCCGATCCCAGCCCACCAAAAGCTGCCCCTAACAAGCTTCCCTCCATTGATTGCCCTAGACAATTAACCTCCACCTCCATTGTCAGATTAGATAGAAAGGAGAGTGAATGTCTGTTCTAAAGATGGAGCACTCAAGGTTGGAGACTGAGGACGTGACACAACTTGGTGCCTAGCACCCTGTACCTGTCACACCGCAGAAGGACAACGTGTGTCATTTCTGCCTTCACATTATCATTTTGTCACAGTACAAGGAGCACTGAGGAAATGGCACGGATTAGGGGAGCCAGCCTTGTGTGGCTCATTTCATCCTGATGAAGGCTGAAGGGTCATGCTGGTCTCTCTCAGAATCATCTTTCTCACATCTATCAGTCTATCGCCACAGCACTAAGGGGGTCCTGGACATCAGAGAGATGTTAAACACAGGCTCCGTCCTCAAGGCAGAAGCACGTGAGAGGAGAAGGCATGCTTTCACCTCTGTGTTATCGGTACATGCTAATATATTATGCTTCACGGTATATTACACAGGAAAGGGAAGGCGATATATGTCTAAAACAGACAGGATGGGGGTGATGAGTAGATGAGGGGATATCGTCTCGCTGAAGAAACCATGGAGCAGATCAGAGGAACAGTTAAAATATTCAAAGAAGAGCAAAAGCCTGGCTTCAGGGGTTGAGGTCAGGGGAGAATCCATAGCAAGTTTTCACTGGTGAGCACATTAGTCCAATAGATTATCCCATTGGACGTTTCTAGTGTACTAGACACTGTGTCGAGAGAATAAAGGAAATGAGAATCCTACAGAAGCAACTTCCATTCTCATGATCGTATCTCAGTGTGGACCACAGCTAGACAAGGCAAGGCTGGGAAGGACAGAGCCAGGTTCTATGGGCTCCCAGGTAGACACCAGGAGTAGAGCTGGGGAAAGGCATCTTTAAGATAATAATGGCAAATGCAAATACAGATGCTTCAATGTGTGTGGCCACTCAGAGTGTACAGAATGGCTGCAAGAGAACAGACCTTGTGTGAGAAACACAGACAGAGGCTGTCTGTGACTAGCCCAAGGTAGCAGAGAAGGGACCCACACAGCACAAGAGGAGCCAGCTTTGTGTTCAAAGAGTAGCTAGAAACCACTGGATATTCTAAGCTAAGTGACATAACAAATACACATTTCAAAGAGGCATTCATATAGAGCTGTGGAGAATACAAGTGAATGGGTGAGCACAGAAGTCAAGACACCAATCATGTGACGACCACTGCAAGTGTTCAGGGGAGAAGGGCTGAGATCCTCAAAAAGTATCCAGAACAAAAGCCATAGTTTTAATACCCTTTGTCCTCTGAGGGTCAAACGAGGAGTGGGACATCTAGCTGAAGAAGTGGTTTTATGGCAGATTAGGAGTTCCAGACAACCCTTCACTTCTCGTCTGGCTATGACTAGGATCTTGCCTTGGAAGAAGGATTCAGGATAGCTCAAGGCCAATACTCCAGGACAACCATCATTTAAAGGACCACAAGAATCAGGCAGGGGACGAGATGGGAGGGTAAGGAAGAAGATATAATGAGAAGAGCAATAAACAACACTGGGGATATTTTGGAACCTGCTATTCTATGAATTTTCCTATACCTGTATTTTTGAGTAGTTGAAATGGAATTAATCCACATGGTAAGGGACAATGGTCTTGACAGAAGCCATAGATTATTAAACAAAAGTCGAGAGTGACCAATATGGATGCCTCCCTTCAAGTTGTTAGGGAGTCCCAGAGACTCCCAAACCGACCGAGGCTGCTTCCATTGATCTTGGCTCACCACCAGAACCTGAAAATAAGGTTCTATGGATGGAAATACAACCCACTGGTCACAGGAATTGATGAAATCAAGCTAATACTGGCCTGAAAGCTTTCCCCAGTGAATAGCTTTCGAAGTATTAGAAGGTGCTACCCAGGCTGCCAGGGAAGAACGTGAGCAACAGTCTTACCATTTGTGAACTCTTAAGCTACAGTAACAACTGACCTGGCAAGATACGCCCCCGGAGGCAATAGTGGCGCGAGCATCTTTCCGGTGAACTAGCAACCATCTGATGACATTTAAGGTTCACTCAATAGGAAGGAAGTCATGCCCAATACTATAAACCTGGCCAAGATCCCATGGCTAGCAAGGTCACAGACCCAGACACTGAAGGATAACCTGCTACTATCATTTTGCTAAATTGATACACTATCCAACTGCCTTTCTAAACATGTATCTTTATTCCCAGTAATGTATCTGTCGCCTATAAACAGAGAAGCTTCCTTTTCTAATGAGCAGAGGTTAATACAGAGAACTAAAACTAATCAAAGTTGCAGAAAATAAGCAATTATAAAGTGTTCATCTCCAAATGGGACATCTATGTCATACCTCCTCCCACCAGGCTCAGAAAACACCTCAGAGGAAAGGGCAGAAAGGTTGTAAAAGCCAAAGGATGGGGAGGATGCTATGAGTTGATGGATCTCTACCAACATGGCAAGGGTGTGGTACCCATGAACTCTCTCTCTCTCCATAGCTGTGGTGATCCTCACAGGAACCGCACAAGATTGAACTGGTCAGTATTCCACCAAGGACAAAGACAGAGCTCCCAAGGTCTTACATTCAGTTGAGAAGCTACAGGAAGTCCATGGCTGCTGATGACATTTAAGGTTTGCTCAATAGGAAGGTATTTTCTGGGCTGTGGTTGCCAAAATGTTGCCCCTGTCCCAGTGGCTGCCCCTACATACACATGCCTATGAGAAACAATCATTGAAGTTGGTAAAAATATGGCCCCACGAGGTGTGCCATTCAAGGGGTGAGTGAATGCAGACATGTGGAAAGAGCTTGGGTAGCTTCAGGACTCAGATGAGTAGCCAGGGAGAATTTAGCTCTTGGGTTTATGAAATTGAGCAATCTTAAATCCCTTTTGGAAAATTGCCATGATTGCATAAGTAGGACTCTGATGTAGGTAATAGCAGCTCTCTTTGATAAGAAAGAAAATAAGCTGAACACAACAGGAAGGGTCTTCCAGATGTGCACTCCGCAGCTTTGGCTGTGCTGTGTATCTTTATCATTGCTCAAGTTCTATAGAGCTTTCCTCCCCTCTCCTCCCCTCCCCTCCCCTCTCCTCCCCTCCTCTTTCATCTTCCCTTCTCCTCTTTCCTCCCCTTCTTTTCCCCTCCTCTCCTCTGCCCTCCCCTCCAGTTTTCTCCTCTCCTTCCCCTCCTCTCCCTTCTCCTTCCATTCTCTCCCTTCCTCTTCCCTTCCCTCTCCTCCCCCTCCTCTCCTCTCCTTCCTCTCCCATCTTCCCTCTTCTATTCCCTCCCCTCTCCTCTTTCCCCCTCCTCTACTCTCCCCTCCCCTCCCCTTTTCTTCTTCTCTCCTCTCCCCTTTTTCCTTCCCTTCTCTCCCTTTCCTTCCCCTTCCCCTTCCCTCCCCTCTCCTCTCTTCTCCTCCCCTCCCTCCTCATATCCCCCATCCCTCCCTCCTGTCTAGCCCTATTCCTTTCATACCTATTCCCATCCTTTCTAGTTCCTACAAATAGAAAGTATACCTCTGTGGAGAAGCTAGCTTCCAGATCTCCACGGTCAGACCATCACTCTGCAGCAGCACCACACTGAACACATTCTGTTCCAACGCCCTGAAACCACAGTGATTTAGGGAAGGAGGCTTACATAAAACCCTAGCCGATGATCACACTCATTAAGTGGGGGATGAAATGGACTCTGTAAAGATTTCTGAGCAAAATCCCTGCCAAGATAGTTGAGAGTCAGTCCAAGGAAATAGTAGCTTAAACCCACAACAGGGGGAGGCCAGATTGTCCTTTGCCTAAGGCTTTTCTGGTCAGAGGACTGTGCCTGCCTACTATACTCACTGTCTCCCAGATCCTCTTTGTAGATCAGTCAGCCCTATGGTAGCGCAGCTTGTCTTTGTTCAATCTAAACCCTGAGCTTGTCTGAAATGTTACAAGATAGGTGGGAATCAGAATGAGACACGGGCTGTAGGTGGCTTTGGCAGTACGCGTCTCTATTAAGTAGACTCAATTTAGTACTGGGTAAAGGGAAAGACGAAATTAGAATCGTGGTTGGCAGAAATAGTCTCCATCTGCCACTGTAATTACACACTGTCTTGACCTGAGCAATCTTTGCTGTTCCAAATGCTGTTTCCTTTGGAAAGCAAATTTTAAAAGACGCTGTAAACCACAGGTTAGGAAATACATGGTTCCAAATATCCACCACACCTTTTCGACAATGGAGTCGTATCCTGCTTTTTTATTATGGCTCAGTCTTTTATAATTCATTGAACTCTCTAGTCACCCAGTGAATGTCACCTCTTTACAGCGGGATAAACAGACGAGATCTCCGCATCTATTTTTGCCAATGACATCAAACACTATTTCGATGGGACTATGACTCAGTATCCTCCTTGGCGCCCTCACTCCTGAAGTTCTTTTAAGGGTGAGCCTGGGTTGCAGCCAGCATGCGGCATTTTCAGAGACTCATGAAGCTCTTTATATCAACCCTTGACTTCACCTTCGATGCCAACAGGAAATTGTATATGGCTCTAATCTCCCCAGTACAGCTCTGCCAGGAAGCCGGGTTCTGTGTGGTGTGATGGCGCCACCTACTGGTCACGCGTATCCTCCTTTAGCCTTCCTTGGTTTTATTTTTGAGGTTCTGTTCCAGTATTCGATGTGTCTGTCCTCTAACTCCACAGAGACTTTGTTTTTTTATCTTTTCTACTTCACAGCTGCACAGCTGCAGCAAACTGGTCTGATAAGCAAACGAAATCACCACCTGATTCTCCGCTCTGTAGGTTATAAGATCTTACCGCTGGCGACGAAGTCTTGGACAGACACCAGGTTGAAGTGATGACTCTGTCCTTGAACCCAAGCAGCCTAATGATCCCGGCCGGGCCTCCCTTCCCTTGCCTCAGCCATGAGATTGTGCAAACCTTCACTAGACCCCAAACGCCCTTCCCACTTCCTCAAAGGGCTCCTGCACACCTAGACATCTACACAAATGGATTGCTTTTAAACAGAAAATGACACTGACTGTCACTAAATGTAACAAGTGACTTATGTACATTTCATTGGAAGCAGAAGCTGAAATTAGCCTGTCAGAATCTTACTTTTCCCGATGCCGGTGTGTCGTGTGGCAGAATTAGCTCAAGAGAATAAAGAGCAGGCTTGTCAGACAGCTTCTCTTCTCAATTCGATTGCTTTGTGTGCCTGGTTTAATTCAAATGCTTTTTATGTTTGAAGGGGTAGGGTGTGTGTGTGTGTGTGTGTGTGGTGTGTGTGTGTGTGTGTGTATTACCCTTCCAAACTTCAAAATGATCACGGGCGCGGGGGGAGAAGTTTGGGTGAAATTCCCATTTTCTATAAGGTCCCAAATGCTTTTTCCCTTTTACTTTATCTCTGTAAATGAGAATTTATCAAAGGCTAATCCTTAGTCCTTTGTAATAAAAAAAGAAAAAAAAAAAAAAAACAAAGTATGCCAGTGGAAAAAAATATGTAAAATTCACATTGCTGCTGGAAAGATCAAAGCTTAAAGATGCTGACCAGAATGACTAATTTCCCATCAGCTCTGAGGCTTCAGAACACCAAGGAGCCCTTTTCAGAAAGCAAGGTGTTAAAAACATGTGTCTGAGATGTTAAGTGTTGTTAGGGTCTCTCTGATATGTTTTCCCTCTCTAGCAAAGGGCAGCTTATAATCTGACCCTTCAGAGACCAGCTTCAATGCACACTACTCACGTCAATGGCTGCTACAAATCTAACACTGCACAGATGGGAGTGTCTAGGGACGAATTGTGTGCTGGATTCCCACGATGTGACAAACTGAGATTGTTCCAGAATCGACTCTCAAGTGAGTTAGTCTGCCAAGTGAAGAAATACCAGACAACAACAACAGGATTTGTGTTTATATTTACACTCCTGGCTTTCGGGAAATGGTGGGCTGGTCTTATTCCTGTCCTCATTGCCGATGTTGAGGAATAACAATCCCCAGTAAACTCGCTTCCTTCCATGGAGCTTAGGTCTTAAAGGTCCCATCATCTGCCCATCAGATGCGGACCAGCCCTTTGGAGATGTATCTTGACGCCATAGAAAAAGATTGCTTTGGACACTCTTTCAATAACAAAGAGACATGTGGCAAAGATAAGCTGTCAGCACAATAGGTGGTTGTGGTCTGTCTGGGCACTGGTTCAGGGGAATAACTTAACAGAAGTCTACTGGCCCGAGTCACAGTCCCTGGATTCGGCTGTTCCTCTCTTGCGATGCCCCTTCCTCCTCTAGGGGCGCTAGCAGCCCTTTGAGTTCAGAACTTTCAGCTGGACCTGCCTCAGAGCCTGACTTCTGGAATCATATAGGGAAAGAGGCACCATATCACAAAACTTCCGAAATAGCAATTTCTTTATATTGTGTGGATAGATAGCCCATATCCTTTTATGTATGTTTTTGACTATCTTTAATTTTTATGTGCATTTTTAGCAGCTGCAGAAATGCACCCCCCTTCAGAGACACTTGTTCATAATTTTGACAAGTTTCTGTGCATGTGGACATCATGAATCCATGGGTATACAAGTCCTTCTTCCCTCTACCACTTCAAAACTCTGTCTTCCTATTCTTCCCTCTTCTTCTCTTTCCTAAGCAAAGCACAAACCAGCAAGTACTTAGTTACTGTAAAGAAACTTTGCATTTTCTAGAATTGTATATAAAGGAAGCCATGCAGTATAGACATTCTGTCATTTCTTTTGCTCTATAAAACCATTCTGAGGCTCATCCAGGTTGTAGCTGTAAGAGTCCAGTTATTTATACGACTAGTCTTTCACTCGTGAAAAGATTTGGGCATGGGGACATTGTCCCAGACTAGTTTTTAGACTACACAAATAAAGCTGCTACAAGCCCTTGTGTCCAAGTCTTCGAATGTATATGCCTTCATTTTCTTGAGTAAAGAAATGGAAGATACTACTGAGAACCACCACCCTTCGGTAGCGTTGTGTGGTGATTCTGTCTCATTGCTCCTGAGTTACAGAGCTTGGCATCCCAGACCCTCTGTGAGCTCTTCAGCACCATGCAACCCACTCCTTAATGGACTTTGCCAGTAGGTGTCTTACTGCAATTCTTCACCTGCATTCCTTAACGTGCCGGCTATTGTTGGATGCGCTTATGTTGGATCCATTGATCTGCCCTGAGTGATACACCATAGTCACTCGTTACGAGTGAGTCCATCTTTGCAATCCTGAATTGTCGTTATTTTCCACAAAAAGACCAACATGAGAGTTTTCTCACCAATCTCTATTATTTTCTACCAGGGCATTAACTATGTGCTTTACAATCAATTACTCATAAGAAAGTACCTTTAGGTAAAACATTAACCACAATTAACTTTTAGTTTTATGCCCAAATGCATCTGTGGAAAGAAACTTTCCACACGTCAATTTGTTTATGAAAGATGTTTTTCATCTGAGAAATATTTTCTTATGAAAGTTGATCTAGAATTAATAAATACTACTTTAAATCTTTGATAAAACAATTAACTCCTTTATCACATCTACTTTTAAAAACATTTTTTAAAAGTATTTAGATTTTAAGTATAATCACCTAGAAGGTAGAGAGTTTTACCACAGGGTTATTTTTAAGCCTCCTGTGCCAATATTTACGTTTTATCTCAGCATGGTTGTCAATTCTACAACATGTAAGTGATATGGTCTTATTATTCATACTCATTTCAGAGTTTTTGAAACTAATTGGATCAGAATTAAAGAGGATAAAGAAAGATGGGTAAACATATGGCTATACATACATATCACTTGCATAGATGTATGGATGTGTGAGGTAATTTCCATATTGAAAATCATCACAGATGACTTTTCTCCCCAGTAGCATGTATGGCCACTCCCAGCACGGTGGAAGCTAGCCACAAGGTACGAAGTTTCCAGATCAGTAACCCAGCTTCCCTTCACTATGTGCTATATGACTCAAGCAGACAAGGAGCTATCAACCCTACCTCCCTGTGAACCCGAGAGCTGTAACAAGGACCAGCCTGATGTGCCCACTGGTATAACCGAAAACAAAATGTCCTAGGAGGAACCAACTGCTTTCTGATTGGAGTTAAGTCTCAACCCACAAGCTGAAACTGTTACCTGGCACCATTATCAAGCCAACCACCATTGACTACAATGGTCATACTCCCTAGGAGGGGACTCAAAGCTATTTTCTGCTAAATGGGCATGGTACTGAACCAAGTCCTTATGACATCATTACAGCCATAGATGAGTGCATCTCTCAGTCCTCATCAGTGAAGTCTCGTTCTCCTGTAGATGATGATAAATACAGGGATCCACAATTGGACAAGGTATGAAGAAGAGATTTGTGTGGATGCTCAACCATGAGTATGATAGATCCATGTTGTGGATAGCCCAGCCTTGTATTTTGATCCTAGTTCCACCCCTGAGAGGGGCTCAAGAGGAGGATTGAATCAACATGTGGATAGCCCCAGCTTGTATTTTGATCCTAGTTCCACCCTTCTGGGAGGGGCTGCAGAGGAGATTGAATCTGTACACAGGTGACGTCTTGTCAACCTTCTGTCCTATTAAAACCTGTAAAATAAAGACTAGAGCCAGAGATTGGGCAGTAGAAGGGGAGGCGAGAAAAAGGCTTAGGGGAGGAGAGAGTGAGAGGAATTCGATATAAAAGGAGGTAGAAGTAGAAGCCAGAGGCAGAAGAGAAGGCAGTCAGCAGAGAAGCAGAAGGAGAAGAGGAGGAAGTTGAAGCAGAAGGAAGTCAAAGACGGAGCTGGACAACCACTCGGCCTGGATAAAACCGCAAGTTATAAGGGATCTCATAGCCGGGGATTAGAGTAGTGTAGTGGTAAATCTGCCCAATCTAGGCGTGCTATTTATACCATAATTATTGAGTTGTGTCTTCCTTTACTGGTCTCCTCGGGTAGGAGATTTACTGCGGCAAATTCGGGGTTTAAATAATAACTTCTACTACAAATTGGCGCCCAACTTCTACTACAGATCCATGCCACACTGCTTCTCCCAGGCTCAGAGATCACTGATCAAGATGGGATGGAAACAATGTAAGACCTGACATGCTGGATGACTGCAAGGAAAGCACTGTCCTCTGGACACAGCAGCTACCACACATACAGACTCACAGCAGTCGTGGTAGCATACTCAAGGCCTGTGCAAGCCTAAGCCTGAACATCTCCCAGCACAGAGATGGGAGTTGGGTACAAGGTCCCATCCCAGCCAAGGAGCTACTAGCAACTAACAGGCACAAGAAAAGGGAGGTCCAGTCCTCTAAGGGTGTAGTCCTTGGTAAGTCAACCATGCTTCTGTGGAAGGGCACACATCCAAGAATAAATGGGAGGTACAAATTGGACAATAGGCTGTTTTACTTTCCTTTTTCTTAAGACACACAGCTGGGTGGATAAAGAAGAGGAATGAAACTTGGAAAGAAGGATGAAAATGATTCAAATGCACACAAATTCTCAAATAACTAATAAGATTATATATATTGTGTATAATTATTACAAATTATATATACATATAAGTATATTATATATATTCTTAGTATATATATATACAAATATATATACAATATATATACAATAATATATTTGTTACACACAAGTGTATATATATGTATATAAGTATATATATAATATATATATATACTTTATATGTAAATATATATTAAGTATAACATATACTCATGTAATTATACATACTTATAGATGTATATACTTACTTATACATGTATAAGTAAGTATATACATAGTTATACATGTATAAGTAAGTATACATACTTATATATGTATACTTATATATGAGTATATGTTATACTTAATATATTATATATACTTGTTATATATTATAATAATTATAGATATGTAAACCTATTAAATGGAATTGCATGCATTTGTAATATTCCACTAGTCCACTCTATTTAAACATAATTTCCCTAACCACATATAAAAACAAGTAAACATTATTACTTTGAAACTTCCGGTTGTACCAATAATCTAACAAGCAATAAATATTCATATTTCTGCAATATGCTTTCTGACTGCTCATCAATCACCTGTCAGTTCTCTCTTCTAAACAAGAAAAAAAAATTCTGCTTAAAGTGCGGGTGCGGCGAGAGCTGTTGGAGAAGCGCATTCAGCGTGGTTAAATGGTTTCATTATCACGGCACAAAACTGTCTGGCAAACTAGAGAAATGAATTGTTCACAAATGAAGCAGGGTGAAGCAGTCTTCGCCGGAAAGCACTGAGGCGGGGACGGAGTGGATGTTGAGTAAAGGGATGGCGACAGAGAGAAAGCACGCGACTATGGCTTGAGAAACTGAAGGAGGTTAATGAGGTGGAAATGGGTTTCCAGGGAAAAAAAATTAGGCAAGCTGAAAAATTAAGGCTTCTGTCTCGTTCTCAGCTCTGGAACCGCACATGCGATATTGGTTTCTTTTTTAGAGGTCTGCTAAAACCCCATCCTTAGCAGGAGATATATCCCCACAGTGCCGCGTCCTTAGGGACATCTGGGGAGCTAGCTCTTATCCTGAGATTACCAAAGCCATCAAATAGCAAACATCCCCAAGAGAAGACAATAAATACGCCAAGAATATGCTACAGCTAAATACCGATTGGGTGTAAACGGGACACATCTTGGGAGGAAGTCTCCAGTGTTACATCACGCATGCTATTTTACACAATGATGCCTCCATGAGTTGAAGAAATCAAACACTTTCTTGCCAGTGCTAAAAGATATAAGTAATATTTTGATGGAACTGTACAAAATTCCTCGAAACACTAAACCTCTGTGGGCACTGTCAGGGAACTAAGTCTGTTACTGTCTGCAAGCATTTATTCATAAATGGTTGGAACCAGATTTCTTTGACATCTTAATTTGATCAAATTTGTTATTTGGCTTCCGCTCAGCAATACAGAATGCTCCTGGGATGATTTCTTGATCATATAATTAAAGATCAAATTTGTATCTAAGACTAGGTTAGATTTTGTTTCCAGAGTATTCGTCTAAATTACAGCAAATTTGGGTAATACCCCCCCAAAAAGTAAGAAAACAGAGAAATTCCCCCTACAAACTACCAATGATTAGAGCATATTTTTCAATTATTATATATTTTAATATCTTCCTAATATTTTATTGCATTAGCAGTGTGCTTTTAAACAGCTCCTTTAAAATACTGTACTGCTTTTATTTCATGACATTCTGGTAATATCTTGCCTCCGTTTGATCCTACAAGCACCCACAGAACAAAAGCTGTGTTCACAAAGAGAAGTATTGTGAAGTTGCTCTGCAGAAGGTGTGTGCTCATTTGCATAATTTGCATAGTAACAAGCAATACTAGACCCGCATTTAAAATCAGGAGAAAAAAAAAAATCACTGCTAGTTTGTCAAAAGTAGTTCCTTGCACGCCTGTATCTGTTATGGCTCCAACCTGAGGGTCTCCCTCATCTACACCTAGAACACCCAGCTGTAGTATAGTACGCAGGCGCACAGCCTTCCTCTGCCAGCACCGACAAGATCTGCCAACTTCAGAGTGTTCCTCCAGGCACGAATAGCCCCGAGAGGACTAGGTCGGAGCCAAAGCCAGTGTCCCATTTCCTTTCAGGGACCATCTTCCAAGGGTAGAGTACCCTTTATTTTAAATTCTTAAACAAAAACTAGGGAGATGGTTCCATGGTTAAAACAGGGTACCAGGTAAGGATGAGGATCAGAGTCTGGATCTAGGCAGACATGAGGCTCACCTGTAACTCCAGGCTCAAAAGGAAACGGGATCACCCTAATGAAGCAACTAGCAGGACTAGCCGAATCAATGAGCTCTGCGTTTGACTGAGACACCTTGGCTCCAAGAACACAGCAGAAGATCAGTAAAGGATGATTCTTAATGTCATCCTCCATCAACCTCAGCACTCCACATGCACACGTGTGTGCTCACACACATGCACACACGCATTCATGCACATGCATGCACACACACAGTGGGAAAAAATATCCTCAAAAGCAGCCTTTGGCAGTTCCTTGTCATACAGACAATTGAACTGCCTCTTTATTCTTACATAGATGAGCCTGTCTTGATGCATAGCCATCTTAGTTAGGGTTTTACTGCTGTGAACAGACACCATGACCAAGACAAGTCTTACATGGACAACATTTAATGGGGCTGGCTTAGAGGTTCAGGGGTTCAGTCTATTATCATCAAGGCAGGAGCATGGCAGCATCCAGGCAGACATGGGGCTGGAGGAGCTGAGAGTTCTGCATCCTCATCTGCAGGCTGCTAAGAGAGTACTGGCTTCCAGGCAGCTAGGATGAAGGTCTTAAGGTCCATGCCCACAGTGACATACCTATTCCAGCAAGGCCACACCTCCTAATAGTGACACTCCCCAGGCCAAGCATATGCGAACCGTCACAGGGTATTTCTGGCCACACATTCTCTCTGTAGGTAAAACAATCACCAACTTACAGAGGGTACTAGGCTACTGGGGATTGATGAAATTCTGCCTGTAGTTATTTTTATTTTCTGTTATCTTAGGAGCTCACATTGTTGTTGCTGCTGTGGTTTTTGTTCATTAGCTTACAGACTTTTGAGGGGAGAGATGCTCTGAGGTTCAGAGCACATCCTGTTCTCCCATAGTACCCAAGACTGGTACCCAGCGCCCAGGACAGGCAGTTCACAACAGCCTGTAGCTCTAGTTCCAGAGGATCTAATGTCCTCTTCTGGCCTCTGCAGACACCCATGTATGTGCACATGAATAAAATGTAAAATTAAATTTTTTTTAAACATGTGAAAACATGGTACTGTTTTTGATGTCTAGAGATCTCCAGGAAAACACAGGAGAGCTCACAGCCATACAGCTCAGAATCATTGGTTGTGCCGTGTGTATCTGTATGTGCATAATTTCTCAGAGAGAGGGTACTGGGGAGAGAGAGATGAGGAGACTCACGACAACACATAGAAACAACTGTTTAGTTGAGTTAGATTTTTTTTTTTTACAGTGATCTCTTGCATCCTGGTCCCACCAAACAGAAGTTTGCTGACTGAGGAGCTGGTTAAAAAGCTATGGCTCTGTCCATGGCTTTGTTTACTCTTGGTGGAGTGTTGCAGTCTCTCCTCAAACATTCTCTCCTTCTTACACAGAGGCTAAAGAGAAATGATCTCCCACCATGCCACAGCTTCTGCTTGGGGATGGTACTGGTTGGCAGAAAGACATTCTGTGGAGCTGACTGGCAGCTCTGGGTCCCTGCCAGCAGGAAGAATAAGGCCCTGTTGTTATCTTCTTGCAGGTCCTTCCGCTGCTTACCCCACTCTCCAGCAGTAGTGGCAGGTGGGAAAGATGGCTGGAACAGTAAGGCGTCTGGAGTGGTCCAAGATAGACACTAATTGGAATGCAGCCTCTCAACCCAGTACTGAAACTCTTCGAGTACAGTTGCTCAGTGCATCCTGGATAAAATTATGATACAGGAATCTCAAAATGCTCATTTTATGCACAGGCAAAATTGCCTGAGACGTGACAGCGTGGCCTTCCTGTCTCTGTGCTAATGTTTCCTGAGGCGTCAGCCTGGCACTGGTAGGTGAATAAAAATGCAAATCCGACAGAAGGTCCCTGTGTGCCAGCTCTCAGAGGACAAGGCCTGGCAGGAGTCCCTCATCCAGCATGCACCAGCACAGGGAAGCTCTCCATGGGAAACCTCAAAAGGTCCTTGTCTGACTCCCATCCTAAGCACACCTCGGGGGATCCATGGTGGAACACTGCAAAGCGCTTTAAAGGATGCTGCCCTGACACCTTGTGGCTAACTCAGAGAATTCTGAATGGACGCTTTATCATTTCAGATAACAATGTCCAGACCTCCAATAGAATGTTCCAGAAATAAGAAGGGTATGGCAGAGACTTTCAACTTGGCCCAGCATCAACTATCTTCCTGAAGTCCCATGGAGAATTATTTGTAACTCAGTAGCAATCTGCCTGGCTCATTTTATTAATTTGATTTTTCTGAATCTATTGACCATATAGTTTCAAAGGTTTTAACAAGAAATAAAATGTACCCTGGCTAAAAGAATTTTGTCATTAACTCTCAGCACTAGATACCAATGCTAAATACCAACAAGGACAAAATTTCATTCATATTCATTCATTCATTCATTCTCTCTCACACACACACACTATATATATATGTATATACATATATATGCATACCTACACTATATATACACATATAATATCATACCTACACTATAATATACACATATATACATATACATATACATATACATATACAATGCATACCTACACACACTCTATCTAGAACTTCCTACAGGTTGGTTCCTTTTGACATCTTTCACACTCACCCAGATTTTGAGATCTGCTCATTTGTGTGATTACATAAGTCAGGAGCATTATTACTGTGTAGCATTTCATCAGAGAAATGGAATAGACTCTTAGTATCTATTCACTATCTGAGGGACATGGGCTTGTAGGAACTCAGGCAGGTGTAAGTAAGCCTTTCTTCCCCAGGCTCTGCCCTATTGGCAATTGGTAGCTGCTGGGGTAGGGAAGCAAGAGTCAATCTTCTTGGTAGGTGTGGCCATTGGCAGGTTTTCCTTTTCTATTAGAGATGCCCCACACCTATTCACACAAGGGTAGCATTCACTGAACCTAGTAAGTTACCAAACTTTTTTTTTTTTTTTTTTTTTTTTTTTTTTAGTGATAAGTTGGGAGGGAGATGTGTTGGGAATTACAGGGGGAAATGAGGGTAGACATGATCATATTCCATTGTATATATGTAAGAAATTACAAATGAACAAAATGAAGATAAACAAGTTCTTGAATGCTTGTGCGTGTTCTCCGTTGCCTTTGATAGAAGCGTAGGGGTGTAGTCATTGGGATTCTGATGTTTTACATGGAGCAGGTGATGTTTTCCCAAGAGGCTATGTGGCTTTAGTTTCTTCCTCAACTCATCCACAGCAGTGCTGGGTGATATTAATCCTGTCTCCAACTATTAATAGTGTGGCCATAGCTTGCTGTGACTGAGTTTCCACTGCTGTACCGTCAGCTCACAGTCCTCCTTGTTTACTGCGCTTTCTCTCCAGGCGGTGATACAATGTTTCAACCTCTGGGGGTGGCATCCTGTCTCACGTGTACTGCTTCTCCAGCATATATCCCCAGTTTTCTTTAATCAGGAGCATGGTTAATAATATTTATAAAATCTATGTTAAGGCCTTTCATTCCTGGGTCTGTTTGTGCCCACTGATTTTCCTCAAACAGATCACAGTTTTCTGTCTCTTTAGATGTTGGTAGCATTGGTGTTTATGCTAGCTGGGATGGATCTTGGGCCTTCAGCATGCTAAGAAAATACTCTAGTCTGAGCCGCATACTCAGCCAGGCATTTCTAAGAATTTTAGACACTGTGAGTGTCACATGCTCAGATGCTTTTGGCAGACTATAATCCAGCTGATTTTTGATATGTGTTGTGGATAACCATCTTCTGAGTGGCCTATGCTCTGAGGCTCCTTCAGCGGTACTCTTTGTATTGGAGCTGTCACAAGTACCCAGCTGGTGAGATTCATGGCCTCCCACCAGCCGCGTGTGAGTCCTGAGAGCTATCCACCTCCTGCACTCAGTAGGTCTGAGTCTCCTCAACACTGCACCAGTGCAGATGCCTGGACACTGTCCTCTGTCTCTGATAATTCTCCAGAAGTCTGCCTGTAATTTATGGTCATGTTTGCTTCTCTAAGTACCAATAGGCATATCTCTGGCTCAGTAAGGTCACTTATGGTCCCACACTGCTACAAGGTCACTGTGGGACGGTAGTGGCACAGGATTACAGAGGAGAGGCCAAGGGAGCTTCAACCCGGATACATCAGATGAGAAGACAGGAGTTGGTTACCTATCCCCTCCCAAGCCAGCACCAAAAGCTGGCTCCCTCACCATCAACCCTAGTAAGGATTTTTCACCCTGACAGCTATCAGGCTTTACTCCTTGTTTGACCTTATAAGGTAATTTTCCCCCAGACCCCACAGCCCTGAGTATACAGATGAAGCATCTTCCAACACCCCTGTCCTTGCCAATGGTACATGGCCACACAAACCTTGCCCTAGAGATGCTGGCTACCTCCCTGGGACAGGCAATAAATACCCATCCCCCCACGTAATAAACTAAATCAGTTCCTTGAAGCTGTTCCCGGATGTGTTTATTGACCAGTATTTATTGCCGACCCATATCCTGCACAACACCCACCCATGCCTGGTTAAGCTTCCCTCCCTCCAGCTCATCTGGTACACAACTGGCCTGGCTACCCACAAGAGAGATGTGGACATGGGCAGGCAGACCTCCTCATCTGTCTTTTCTCCAGGGCAGGTAACTACCACCCCATCTGTTATCTAACATCTGATACCAGTTGGTTCATCTTCTTTGTGGCAGGAGAGTCAGTCTAACCCTGGATAACCCATGAGTTATAGAACATGCAGTTGCTGGCCGTCCAATTCATGGAAAACCTTCCTGTGGTATCACCCTGTTGCTGCTATGCTATATGACTAACAGGTCTCACTTTGTAACCCAGGCTGACTAAATTCAGAATGTTTCTTGCTCAGCTTCATTAGTCCGGATTACAGGTGTGCCTACCAAGTGACAAATTACCACATCTTGATACTTTAAAGGAAACTTTTATTCAGCCATGGGTCTGAAATGAAGGTTCTTGAAGGACCACACATCCCACTGAGGCCTCAGGGACAGCTGTCCTCTGTGGTCCTACTGTATACCCTGCTGATTCTCCCATGAATGCTTTGAAAAGCAGATCCCTTAAACTGTTGTATACGTACCTCAGCAGGGGAACATAAGATTTCCTGTCCTTGAATTGTGGGACAGTGGGTTTGAGTTGAACTAGAATCTGATTTCCAAAACCTAAGACACTAAAAAAAATTTAAGTAAGTAAGTAAATGAATAAAAGAAATAAATAACCCCTGATTTAGTGGAGATGAAACTCCTCTGTGAGGTCTTTGGATGATCATGCCAGCCTGGACTTGGAAACCACATTTGAAGGGCTATGGAGTGAAATGAAGTTCTTCAACCCTGAAGAAACAGGGACATCAATTACAGAAGTCAGGTGGAGGTGCTAAGGAAGGATTCACCTAGGCAGGTAGACCAGAATTGAATGAAGGCCACAGAGTATATGTTTAAGTACATAGAAGAAGGTAAGGGTACATATTACTGGGATGTGTAAATGGAAGGTCACTAGTAGAGATCAGGTAGGAAGGATTGTGGGACAAAAGTCTAGCATTCACATTGCATGACACTGGTCACAGGAGCTCGGTTTCAGGAAGTTAGGTCTAGCCTCATACACGGTAGACAGTACTTGGAAATTGTCACATCACACTGGTGCACATCTCTGGAAGTGTCCACTACAATGGTCAGTGGAAGTTGGTCTAGCCTCATCACACTGGTGCACAGGTCTCTTGGAGTTGTCTAGCCTCATCACACTGGTGACAGGTCCTGGAATTGGTCCAACCTCATCACACTGGTGCACAGGTCTCTTGGGAAGTTGGTCCAACCTCATCACACTGGTGTACAGGTCTCTTGGGAAGTTGGTCTAGCCTCATCACACTGGTTGCACACGAGTCTCTTGGGAAGTTGGTCCAGCCTCATCACACTGGTGCACAGGAGACATGGATAACTTGTGCTTACTACCTGTAGGGCTTCATGAGGGAAGTTTAAATTTTATACCATAGAAAATGGTCTACGAAACATACAACACACATTAATTGAGGAATCTATCCAGAGTTCCACTCATTTTTCTGTCTTTATTCCGTGGACTGACCAGAAACATTGAGGAAAGACAAGAGTAGTCAGTGACAGTTCTTGAACAGAGCATAACACCCACAGGACTGCAGCTTTGCCTGGAAGCAAACAGGAAGTTCTTTGCCTGCATCTTCTCAGAGCAGAAGCCCAATGATGAACTGGGTCCATCTGAACGGCTAAGGGGGCAAAAGGAGTGGAGAAGAGTTCATAGCGAATGTCCAGGTTTGCATCTGAACAGAGTCAATGCAGAAACACCAAGGCCAATGTCAGGAGGCTATGAGACACACAGGAGGCTTTACTCTGATCCACTGGAGGAAATAAAGCATGGAGCCTTCATCTGCAGACATTGTTCTCACTAGAGTGTGACAACTAGATAATAAGGACTAGACAGAGACATGTTTATCAGCATGCTGTGTATGGAAGGACTCTCTCTACAAGGAATTCTAGCGTTCCTGGAACAGAAAATCCTAAAACTGTCTGTTGTCTGTCTTTGAGAAGGGTCTTATATAGCCAGGCTGTTCCCAAAACAACTCTATCTAGCCAGGGTGACTTTGAACTTGTGATCTTCCTGCTTCTACCTCCTGAGTGCTGGATTACTGACATGTGTCATCACCTGCTTGTATGCAGTGCTGTGGCTTCACCACAGCTCTTCTCCATGCTACGCACACACTCCACCAAGTGAGCTACATTCCCAGCCCAGAACATCATTCACCTAGCATATAATCATTTTATTAATATTACAGATAACACACATGTAAGAATCCATGAATAGTGAAATGATTTGCGAGATAGATTTTCATATTTCTTCTGAATTCTTGAAATTACTAAACCTGACAAAATTAATAGGAATAAAGACATTTATTCTCAGGTCTGCATGATATATTTAATTTACATATGAAGTTGAAGCCAATTTAAACTAAAGAAGCATCACTTTTCAAAAAGGAGGCAACTGAGGCTCAGCAGTTAAAAGTGGTGCAGCTCATCCAGAAGAGCCTGGTTTGGTTCCCAGCACCTATGTGGTAGCTCACGTCATTCATAACTCTAATACCTGAGAATCCAGTGCCCTCTCCTGGCCTCTGCAGGCAGTATGCAATTGGTAAACAGGTGTAGGCAAAACACCCATACATGTAAGATGAACATAAAACTACTTTAAAAGGAAGCAAAGGCTTAAGAGAGCACCTACAAAATCTCATGGCATTTGCAAGCAGTTCAATTGCACCTAAGATATTCCACTCTCTGTAACTGATCTAAATGTAGAGAACAACTGACCACTGGATTCCCAGACCCAGTTAGTACATCTATAACACCACGCTTGCACTGAAGACTCTGGAACATCAGAGAAGAGAGAGCACAGAGACTGTAAAGACCAGAGGACCAGAAGGTCTACTGTAAGACCATGTCTTCTGTATATCACAGGGGAGCTGTAATCATGAAATCTCAACAGTATAGGTGCCTAACAGTAAGGAGCTCTGAACAAGGACAATACCAGCTGACATGCCACAGGGTCCCACTCTAAGTATGAGCTTCAGGTGATTAACAATGCTGAGTGATTAGTCCTCCCCAGAGAGGAACTCCTTAAAAGGCTATCCAATGTCAGTGTCAGCCCTAAACACATATATGTGCAAGCAACACTAAATGGGATCATATGGATATTTATAATGTATATGTATGTGTGTGTGTTGTGTGGTGTGTGTGTGTATATATATATATATATATATATATATAATTATAAAATGGAATTTAAAAGCAGTTCAATTCCACCTTAAATATTCCACTTTCTATACCATTTATTCTTTTGCAGAAAATGGAGACTATATATATATGTGTGTGTGTGTCCTATATATTATATACATATATATATATAATATATTACACATACATACATACATGTGTGTATATACACACATATATAAATACATGCATACATGTTACATATGTAATATGTATATATATTGTGTGTGTGTATACATATATATATATATTAGAACAATAAAAAATAAGAGGCCATGAATTTGAGAATGAGTAGGGTAAGACATGGGAGAGATTGTAAGGAAGGCAGAAATTTTGTAATTATGCTTTAATTAAATTCAAAATTAGAAACACCAACAAGTAAAATAAAGCAGGTACTTGAAGGAGCCTCTCTGAAGTATCTAAAAAGTTCATAAACATTTCATCCCACCTGTCATTCTCAGCCTTTTCCACTCTTCATCCTGTCTTTTCCAAGGGAAAGCACCTCTGCTGTCTTTCTGTCTGTCTTTCCTATCCATTTATGTCAGTATAGAGGATGCCACAGTGGAAAGGGAGACCTAGGGTGGGTATCTCACCTTTCCCCGGTAAGGATTAGTTTTAAGTCTTTGCCTAAGGTGTCTCTGCAGAAAGCCTGTAGCAAAGATGGAGAGTAAATACATCAAACTGGAAGGAGTGAATGGGCAGACAGGTGGGCCTGTGTGGGATGAAACAGGATCAGACAACAGAGAAGAAGCACATCCAGGGAGTTCCCAACACCGGGTGCTCCCAGGCACCGAGCATCCTGACCCATGAGCACCGAGGGTCAGCCTTGCCCTCCTGCATCCACAGTAGTGTCTGCGTTATTCCCTGGGAATGTGACAAGCTTTGAAGAATATTCCCTGAACTCCCTCCAAGGACAGCCAGCTCTGGAGACAAATAAGAGCTCTAAGTCACTCACTCCCACAAAGCAAAGTAACAATAAGGATTTCATGACACAAAAGACCTGTTGAGATTTTCCAACAGTGTGCTGTGGTCCTTGTGCAAAGAAATTGCTCTTTCACATCCTCTGTCAGAAGTTAGTCGTATCAATTTGTACTGGGAAATTTGCCTAGAAGAAGGAGTTCACCTTCTGCCTCCGACTGCCAGAAACTGCCAGGAGCATTCCTCCTAGCCAAGCTGCTCACAGAGGCCCCATGCCAGCTTCCTCAGCCCAATGAAGCTAACCCACAGAGAAACAAAGTAGCCCTAGCTTACACGCAGCAGAGCACTTGAGGAAGCAGCAAAGAGCTGGCCAACATCAAGGATAAGGTTGGAGCTCCAAAAGGCCCGTGGGGCGAGTGTGGGAAGCCCAAGGCAGATGCAGAAGTTGGTGTCCTCTGTTCATATTACAGGTCTAGTGGGTGTTTGCCACACCCACAATGACACACCTACTCCAACAGGGCCACACCTTCTAATAGTGCCACTTCCTGAGCCAAGCATATAAAAATCATCATAGCATATTAAGATGCTAAACTGGGACAATACAGGGATGCCCCTTCCCTGTCACCACTGCCTTGCTGGCAAGCCCTGCAAATCAAGAGATATATCTGCACAGGAAGAACATGCAGAAGAAATGAATAAGCAGTCTGAACCTTTCGTGGTGCATGATCCCATCAGTTAAGACACACCAGGTTTACACATGGAGACGATGAAAGCTCAGACATGACTGCTCAGACCCCTCTTAAGGGGCTGCCTAATATCAGCACACATCAGAACACTGCAGGGTCTGTAATGCTTCTCTACATAAGGGGCTTTGTGCCTGCTCTGTTAGGGTGAAGGATGGCCTGTGTGCACACATTTGTAAAGATAAAGACTATTGACTATTGGTAAAAGGAAGAGAAGGGTGATCTTGCCTCGATACCCCTCCTCTGCAAAGTCACAGATCCTTGGACAGCGCTGGTGACAGGTGGAGGGAGATGGGGAACAGGAGAACCAAAGAAAGTAATCTCCAGTTTAGTAAGAACAGTGTCCATCCAGCAGAAGAGGCAGAGGTTTGATGGCAGGAAGTAGCTTAAAGGTGTGCTAGCTCCTGGAGAGCAAAGAAGCAAACTCCAGTGCTGTGTGAACATAAGTTCCAACCTGCAGAAGGTGGGCTCAGTCTGGCTTTGGTGATGATGCTCTCGTTTCGCACTTGAATGAACACAGGTAAGTGGGCTTCGGGACCCCACTGACAGGTGTGAAATGAAACCCTTCCCTTTGGTCTGGTGTAACAGCTTGAATCTTGTTCCCATGCTTACATGATTGCGAGAGACACAACGTAGCTTACATTCCTAGGACTTAGCACCGCAGCCTGTCAATCAACGCCACTGAGTTCTTTTTAAAGGTCCTAGTTTCTGTGACCCACCTTTTTGTAGTTGTTATCTAGTCTGAGTTGGGCCCCAGGCACTCATACTTTTTAGAAAAACTCTGTGACTGAGTCTCATTCAAGGATAAAGATGAGAGCCTCAAGGCTTGGGCTCTGTACTTCAGAGCCAGGCTGCTCTTTCAGAGGACCTGCATTCAGTCTCAAGGCCTCTCACTGTGTGGCTCACAGGCAACTGTAACTCCAGTTTCAGGAGATCTAATGCCCTCTTCTGGTCTTCATGGGCATCAGACAGGCACATACACCAACAACACACACACACACACACACACACACACACACAACACCAAGTCATTCATACACATAAAATAAAATTAAAAGCTTTTGTAAATTTAAAACCATCAACTTGGAATTATTTGGTGTCCACTGTTGAAGACAGAGGGAAGGTTGGGTCGGCTGCATTAAGAGGCTTTGATGTTGACATTTATAATGAAACTTTGCAATAATTTAATAATACAAGTCCCTTATAAAGGCAGAAGTAGGTAATGGGTGCTGGTTGGTAGCATGAAGGAGGATACAGGGAGACTTGCGTTTCTTTCAAGATTGAAAGGAGAAGAAAGAAGTATGGAGTGTCACAGACAGTGCTGCAGTTCAGAGGAACTGTGGTTTGGTGTCTCCGAGACCTGGGCATCATTGAAGTTAAGTGGGATGAAGAGGCTCATTAAAGTTCCTTGTGAGTGGGAGAAGAGTCGGAGACCAGAAGCCAGAGCAAGTAACTAGCAACAGGGTCTCATTAAGTGCTGTTCAGATCAGTCAGGAGCCTTGCTGAGATCCACAGGTAGTTCCTCTCAGAGGGCGGCACTCTGCAACATCAGAACACACGGACGCTCACCAGTGCTCTGGCTCTTGTATACTTTGCAAATATATCACACACCTACAAATGCTTATTTCAACGATTTAGGCCAAATTAATTTATATGCACACGAACATAAAACAAATTCCGATGCACCCATGATAACTGAAAGGTTGAACCATGTATGCAACGAAGCTAAGCAAACTCCAAGACAGTCGTGATTTTAGGTCAGGTCCCTGCAATTGTAAGCAGACTCTGTATTGTACAGCTCATTCTTGCAAACTGTGCTTCCCTTAGAATTTAGTTCTAAAACACAAATTAACACAAATTCAAATCAGATCACAGGATCAGATGCAAGTTAAGATAAACTCACTAACTCTAATTTTGCTAAGTAAAATTTCAAAAGGCATTTCATTAAAAGACAAACAATGTTTGATCACAATTTTCATCGTGTCAATCACTATGATTATTTGGTCAATCTTTCCCATTACTCTTATGGATAGGGATAAAGATAGATAGTAAGAATATTATGGATAGGTAGGTATATTCATACATACATACATACATACATACATACATGGATGGATAGATGAATAGATAGATGACAGGTGGGTGATAATAGATGTAAATACATAGATACTAGATAAATGACAGATAGGTTATAAATTAATAGATATAAATATATAGATGATAGACAAAAACGACAGAGCAGAAGGTAATCCAATAAGAAAGCAAATTTCTTTTGGAAAGTCCTACCTGCTCGCCCTCTTAGAGACTGGCTGCATGTGATAAAGCTAGCTGAAAACGAACATCATTTAAGGACCCTCACCCTTACTCAGTCATCCCTCCGACTGTACTGTACTGTGTTGTACTGCACAACCACGGAGACATGGTACTATCGTAGACTGGTTCTAATGCTATGTGTGTTAATATGTGTGGCTCCTGAAATCACATGGGAACCTGTATGTCTGCACTGAAGGAACCAGGAGAGCATGGTCTGAGAGGGCTGCCCAACTGGGTCCAGGCAACCAAGTTAGAATATAGATTTTTGGAAGTAATAAATCAGGAATATCGAGGGGAGAGTATGTTAGCCATGGGGAAATTTGGAAGTGCCCAACCATTGAGCTGCTTAGGACAATTAAAAACAAGTGCTCTCTCTCTCTCTCTCTCTCTCTCTCTCTCTCTCTCTCTCTCTGTGTGGTGTGTGTGTGTGTGTGTGTGTGTGTGTGTCTTTATTTTGGGAATCCAAACCACTTAGGTGAGTGTAGAGGAGGTGCACACACTCACCCACCGGGAAGTTTAGAGCTGATTAACAATTTACTGCTTCATGGTACCTGTTACCAAAGGCTGATCATCTAATATCCCTGTCTCAACTTTCCAGATAGGGATGTGTTGAGGGTAATATTTAAAAACAACAACAACAACAACAACAATGAAAAAACAGCATGGGCTGTCTATCCCGGTGGTGGTGTGGCTTTGCTTAGCTCAGGCCGCCATATTTGGTGGCCAGAGCCAAGCATGCCACAGCTGAAGCGCCAAGCACGCGTGCCACAACAGACCTGTGAGACCCCAGTGTGGTGTCTGGCTCTGCCAATCCACCATGCTGTCCACAATGCTTGGCTGAACCCAGACCATCCTGCCACCATGTGGTACCCAGTAGAAATGAGACTCTTAATGCTTAAATATTATCCAATATTTATATATTTGGAAATGCTCAATTAACAATTTGCCCACACAATTCGAGTTGTTTCCCAATATCTAACCTTAAGATATAAATCGTTACTTAAAACTGTTCTGGACCCATGCGAGGTTCTCCATGGCTGTTACATCACTTCTCTCTCTCTCTTCCTAGCTCCTCCTCTTCCTTCTCCTCTTCCTCCTCCCACATTAGCTCCTCCCCAATTGCTCCACTGCCAAACAATGTAGCAGCAGCAGGAAACCATCCTGCTGCAGGGGAGCTCATAGGTCTGCCCGTCAGTGTCTTCATGATAGAAGCATCTGTCGGGCATATAAATGTCTCAGAGGAGCACATGAAGTCACTTTCACATGAAGTCTCTCTTTCTTCGGAAGATAAGGCCATGAGGACCAGGCAGAAACGAGAGCAGGGAGTCAGGGGAGTTTGCACTGCACAAAGTAGTGTTAAAACTGGGGACAGAGGTAGACAGCGATAGTGTGAAGGACTTAGGGAAGATGTGCAGGAGAAACAGGGGACACTTGAGAATGTTGCTTAGTCCTTGCATCCTCAAGAACCCCCTACACTTCTGTATCCCATCTTTCCCTGCCATCAGTCTAAGGCTAAGCACATTCCTAGTTTCCTAGAGAACACTCCAATGAAAGATCTTCACTTGTCTTAATTTGTGCTAATTTAGGCTGCTCCCCAGTCTTTGAAAAGATCATTGTGCTTTAAGAAGTCCTAAAGGGGTCAAGACACAGATACAACATGCTGTGAAATTGTCGGGCTGTAGAAGAGCATCTTGGGTTAGCATGGGCCTGAGACCCCGAGACTTCAGGTGTTTGGCCACGCCCTCAGAACCCAGGGCCCTGACACACGGTCTAATCTCCATTTAACATATACCATCAGTCACGTAAGACACAGGTAGAGGGAGTGACTAACAGGCCTCTGCCTTGAGAGATTTACATATTAATGAGGCCAGGGGTATAAATAATTAAGTTATTCCTCCCTGGTCCCTCCTCCTTCCCAACCTCTATATAAGCCAGCTCTCCCCCAGGCTCTTGGGGGCGCATGCACATCCAGATCCAACTATCTCGTCATAGACAATAAAGCTTTGATCTCTTGGACTCCACGTGTCTTCTGGGCCGGCCAACAAACTTCCAGCCTCTGGAACCTTAGACTTTCTTGAGTATGTGGGAACCTGCCCTGGGGAAAAGCCCCCAGGACTCCGCCACTGCCAGCCCCCAAGGGCTAATGCCCCGCCGGCCCCGGGGCTGTTGCCGAGCGGACCCGGCCCCCTCCACCCCCAACCCCCGCGGGTATTTTTTCCCCACATGAAATGTTATTCAATAGCGAACAATGGAAACAAATAGCAGCCAGCCCTTCTCTGCACAGTGGAGGGTAAACAGAAGTTCTGTAGGCCATGCTGGCTGAGATGGAAGGGCACCTTGAGTTCTGCAGAGTCTAACCTGTCTCTCTGGTGAGATAGAAATGCCCAAAACACCAGCCCTAGTAATAATTAAAATATGTAAAGCTGTGATTAGATTGCACATATATACGTACATACATAGGCTGGAAACCTCAAATATAAACAGAGAACAGAATGTGATTCTTTAAGAAACCCATCTCGCCCACTTCTACTCCAGGACACACAGAAGATGCAGTGGATGCTCGTGGATTTTGCTGAGCATGGGAGCTGGGAAGATAGTCAATTCTTATTTCAGGGCCTGTCTTTCTCTCTTTACAATAATAGAGTGAAAGGCACGGTAGTACTAGGAATGACATCCTCATGGCAGCATGAGAGAGGTTCTGAGCGCTCCAGCACTGTGATCTCAACAGCCCATGTGCCAACCAAAAGACCCAGAGTGTCACAACAGCTGGAGTGCAGGATTGAGAGCATCCGTGAAGAGCTGGTCTCAGCAGCAACCTCAGCAGCAGCCGAGTCTCACGGGAAAGGTAGAGGGATGGGCAGGAAAGGTGGCTCGGTCCCCAAAATAGGAATGAGTACTCTGCCTACAACCACAGGGTGAGGCAGGAAGAAGCCTCAGCTTACAGTTGGAGCTCTGAGTCTGAAACACCAGAATGCAGAAACGAGAATGTGTATATCTCAGTCGCGCCCTGATTGGCTGGCCGTGTGAAGAATGGGCCAATTAGAAGAGAGCCTGTCAAACTAAAGAAGAGAGAGCAAAAACTTGCCTGAGCCAGGGAGGGTTTCAGTCTTCCATCCCAAAGGAAGAAAACGCCACTGCAAGCCTAAAGATGGCGGGGTTTGCCTAGATTTCTAGGAGGCCACTGGGGATCTCTGAGCTCCTGTTGCTGGTGTGATGCTCTGCTTGCTATCGACTGTGGGTCCTGTGAATGGAGCACTCCCTCCAGGCCCCCATGAGTAGAATACTGGAGGAAGAAGAGGAAGAGGCTCTGCCTGATGAATTGGGCTCGATCCCCAGTACCTACATGGTTGAAGTAGAGAGCTGACTCACATGCATTGTTCTTTGACCTTCTCCTCTTGTATGCTATAGCACACTTGATTACACACACACCACACACACACACACACAAGAGAGAGAGAGAGAGAGAGAGAGAGAGAGAGAGAGAGAGAGAGAGATACATATAAACAAGTGTAATTTTAAAAATCCATAGATTTTTTTTTGAGGCTTGACAACACTTCCTTTTATATACACAGATACATACACACATACAGAGATAGACAGACAGACACACACACACAGATACCCCACTGGCAAACTGTAACAGACAGGAATGCTGATAGGACGAACATATTGACATAATGAATAGATGGGAAGATCTCTCATCTACTTTAAGAAGAAATTTCTAGTAACAAAGAAGCAACAAGCACAGCAGCTGTTACAAATTTTGATGTTGACAAAGGCGCCTTGTAACTTACATCAAACTTTAAAAAGTTAGCCAGAATAATGGAATAATCCAACAAAAAACCAAGCATCATTCTTAAATCTTCTCATTTCTACCACAAGTCTATCAGACCCTGATACCCAACTCCCACAAGTAAGATTAGCCAGTGCTATATGCTGGTCTGAGCTTTGTACAGGTGGCTCTCTCTTGTACTACAAGAGACAAAACTTGGCTGGTGTTTGTCTTAGGTTCTACTGATCTTTCCACCACTTGTTGACGATGCAAAAATGCCTTCTAAGTCTCTAGCAAAGGCTGTGGACACCACACACCATGGGATGACTGCATATCTCACTTCCTATAGCTGTGATAAACACCTTCATCAAAAGTAACTACGGGAGAAAAGGTTATATGTCAACTTACAGTTGTGGTCCATCATGAAGGAACTCAGGCAGGAGCCCGCAGGCAGGAGCAGACGCAGAAGCCATTGAGCCTCGTTGCTTGCTGGCTTCTTCTGCCTGCTCTCTTATACAACCCAGGACACCTGGGCACAGTGGGCTGGGCCCTCCCACATCAATCATTAATCAAAAGAAATGCTCACAGGCTTGCCCACAGGCCAATCTGATGGGGGCATTTTCTCACTCTTCCCAGATGACCCAGACTGTATAAAGTTGGCAAAGGATAACGGTAACAACTAGCGTGGTATGGTAATGGAATGTGGGGGGGCGGGTCTCATCAGGCACACATGGGATTCCATTCTAGTGCTGCCACACACAGGGAGTTTCAGCAAGTTGGCTAGCCAGTTCACATAGCAGCCTCTCCCTCAGCTGTGAGAGATCTAGAATCTAATAGATAACCAACAAATGTAAGAGAAGCATAGAAAACCCAACAAACACTCAAATTCGGTTCTTGATGTGGTAAAGCCTTGGATTACCTTTCCTGATCATCTCTCCTTCCCTCCCTCCCCTGCCTGCTCTTCTCTCCCTCCCTGATCCTCCTCTTCTCTTCCTGTCTCCCAGTTTATATTTGCTGCTGTGATAAAATATTGACCAGACACGACTTAGGAGAAAACAGGGTTTATTTTAGCTTGTGGGATATAGTCCGTCATTGAGAGGATCCAAGGCAGGAACTGGAGGGAGACAAAGGGAGAGGGGAGAGGTTGATTTGTTCACAGCTCACTTGGTCTGTTTTCTCTGACAGCTCAATTCTTCCTATATTCCCATATCCATCAGTAATGAAGGAAATGCTCCCACAGACTTTTCTGTCTCTCTCTCTCTCCCCTCCTTTTCTCCCCCCCTCCCCTGCTTCTTCCTCTCTCCTCTGCAATACTCCAAATTAGAATGAGACCTAACATTTCTCTGCTCACATTTGATCCTCAAATCCCACCTATGGGTGGTCACAGGATTTAGTGTCATTTCCACACTCCATGCTTACACTAACACACACCCAAAGAGTTGAGAAAAAAATCCGTAAGCTTTGAAACTGTCATGATGTACAAGCCACCGTGCAAACATTGTGGCAAGGAGCAAACATTATTTAGGTATTAATTAGGTATAAATATTAATTAGGTATAAATATTATTTATAGGTATTAAATCAGGCACTATTGTTAGGTTTGAGTCTGAAATGTTCCCCACAAGCCTGTGTTTCAGGCACTTGTCCCCAGGAGGTGGTACTGTTGGGGTGGAGGAGGCTACGGATAGGAGCTGGCACAAGTAGGCCTCTACAAGTGGACTATATCTGGTTATACCTGGCTCCTCATTCCCATCATGCTCTCTGCTTCCTGGTCAGTGCTGATATGAACAATCTCCATCACACACACCATCTGTGGCGATTGGGGATGCTCCACCATGAGGGACTGAAACCCCCTGAACTCAAGAGCCGAAATAAATCTTTCCCCGCTTCAGTTATTTCTGTCAGCTAGCCATGCAGCCCACAGCAGTAAGCACACAACCAGCAGGAGTATGATGTTTATTTTATTAAATGCATGTGTGGAAACACGTCAGCACTTAAACAGAACTGATATACATCCCAGCAGGATAAAATCTCCATTCTTATTAAATATTCAAACCTGTTTTGTCCAGTTAAAAGTTACTGAATAAAAGATGAACTGAGGACCAGTATGCACATATAAAGTCAAATGAATCACATGGAGGATACATCTATCAACATACTGAGGACGCTGCATGTCCCATGCTGGTGTTATCAGTGGGAAAGATGACAAGAAGAAGTAACTCCACTGACCTATCCAGGGGTGGGCTGGGAAGCAGAGACTTCCTTATGGCAGTTTTCCAAGTATTTCAGAATTGTCTTCGACATCCTCAACATCTGCATATTCTCTAATGAGATCCAAGAGAATCCTTAAAATACACAACAAACAAGTGCAGTGGATTAGAAGAGACACAGACACTGGGGAGAAAAGAACAAGTCCAAGGAACCATGCAGGACAGATTCAACCGAACAGACGAGGCTGCGGTCAACAACTTCTGTCTTTAGCAGTTTTGTTATCAGTGCTTTGGCCTTGAATGACATGGGGTCTCTCTAGGATTTGGGGGTCAGGGGATACCCCCAAAGCATCCTCTGGGCTAATGATACTGTGAAGATACACTTCTAGCACATCCATTTGCCAGAGTAGAAAAGCAGCTTCCCAGTAGGGTCTGTGCAACTGTATTATTGTTCCTGCTGACGTCCAGCATGACATAGGGAGCTGCAGAGAGTGACCCAGGCGCTCATCTTGCATAGTCCTCGACCATGTGACAGAGAACGTGGATTCTGTTTTCTGCCCTTCCCTGCAACTGTGGGTTGTGTAGCGACCTAATGCTAGCCAGTGAGATATGTGAGGAAGTCCCTGGAAAAGGCCACTTTTCTACATCAGGAAATACATAATACATACATATATATGTGTGTATATATACATACACATACATATATATGTATATATCATACACATACGTATACATATATGATAATATATATGTATCTCCAGATGTAAAAACACACACACATATATATTACAACATATATGTTACATATATATATAGTAGATTTATATGTGTGTGTGCATGTATCCATATATGTACATGTATATATGCTTCAGAGAAGAAGCTATATAGCTATTTATGTTTTGCCTTGGACCATGAACCCGATGCCTAAAAACAGCCATGCTGATGAGACTCATGAGGAAACCCACAGGCATAGAAAGTTATGGAGGCAGGATAATGCAGTTGGGCCCAGGCCACTGATGGCCAAGGATGGTCTCCATGTTGACATGAATATGTTTTCCCAGATTTCGGCCAGCGTGTTTTTCTATTGATCCATCTGCACAAAGTCATGAGGTTTGAACTCAGTGCCAACTTTTCACAGAAGCGACCACGCAAAAGCAGCAGCACGGAACAGATTCTACAAATCAACCATTTCACTTTTAATTTTGTATTGTGTTTCCCTTTGTGTGTAGGTTTGCACATGCACAGATACGCACGTATGGACACATGTGGAGGTAGAAGACAGCTGGCAGGAGTTAGGTGTAAGTCAAGGATCAAAGCCAGGTTAATTAGCCTTAGAGATGGATACCTTTACCTGATGCGGAGCCCCCATTGACTTTTTAAATTCAAAGTTTAGATGTGCATAGGGTTTTTGTTATCATTAAAAGCCATGCAAGTTTAGTGAAGACTGCCACGCAAAGCCATGTGCTGTCCCCACACTCCTGGTTCCCGCCCCTAAGAATTCACCCCAATCCTTAGCTTCTTCTAACAAAACTATTCATATACTGGTGAAGGAAATGTACATGTTGGGGGTCTAGATCTTTGAGTAGCCACCCGCCAAGACAATGCATGCATTGTTAAAATCAGCACTCATGAAGGCACATACTTTAAAGAGTTGTCAAGCCTCATCTGCTTTCAAGTGAATGATAATTCTCCAATATCTTTATACCACACTTCTGGCATAGGGCCAGGAAGATCTGTCAGTGGGTAAAGTACATGTCATGTAATTTTAAGGACTAGAGTCCATGTCTCCAGAACCCACAGAAATGGCAGGTAGGTGCAGAGGCAACCTGCCTGTAATCCCAGACCTCGGAAGGTGGAGACAGGATCCTTGGGGCATGTTGTGGGTAATATTTAAAAAAACGGCGCCGGCCAATCCACCACGCTGTCTCCACAAAGCTCGGCTGAACCCCAGACAACACCCTCCATCCTTGTGGTACCTGGTAGAAATGAGACTCTCAAAGCTTAATAATTAACCAATGGATTTATATATTTGGAAATGCTCAATTAACAAGATACTCACACAATGAGAGTTGTTATCCAATACCTAACTTTTAGATATAAATTGTTACCCAGGACTGCTCTCGACCCATTCGTCCTCCTCCATGCCTGCCAGTCTCCTCCCTCTCTCCTTCCTTCTCCTTCCCACTCTTCGCTCCTCCCACATTAGCTCCTCCCACATTAGCTCCTTCCACTTTACTGAGCTTTATTGCAAATGTCTCGAGAAAAATATCCTGCTACAGGGGCAAGCTGCCTGTGAGACTAATCAAATCAGTCTTCTCTGGGTTCAAATGAGAGACTGCCCCAATGAATAGGGTGGAGAGCAAACGGGAAGACTCATTGTTGACCTGTGCCCTCTGCACACACATCCACACCTACACACATGTGCCCCCAGGTATGTGAAAACGCAGACATGCACCTACACCACACACATGCATTTTAAAACACAGTAGCCATGCTTACTGCCTTTCCTCCTCGCTGATGTTACTCTTTTTTAGGAGCTGCTTCATATGGCTTTCAATAGCCTGCAGAAAGGAAAATCCTTTGGTTATCTAGAACGTCATGATGTTGGTCTGTACAGTAACAATAAGGTACACAATTGATGATTCTAACAGGCATAGCAAACTAATGACCCCGTGCACAGCTTGGAGTCACACACAGTCAGGCAGACAAAGCTATGACATAAGTGGCAGTTGTCCGTGTCCTCATTGCTGGCTGCATTCGCCATTATTCTGCATGGCAAGGTGTGTGTTTAAGTAGAGAAGTGGTTATCAGTGAGGCAATCCCTCACCACAGTATAGTTTGTTTTCATTAATGCACTTGCTTGCAGAGGCCGGTTCTGGGCTGAGGCCTGCACAGACAGACATTCCTAACGTTGTGGAAAGCTATTTCCCAAGGAGAAAGCATGTGTTCTGTGTGACTGATGACACAGGCAGGCAGATGCTTTGGGAAACACTTGTAGAGGTAAACACAGGTTTGGATATTAAAAAGATACCTTACTTTTATTTTCTTCTTTAAGATTCTGTTTGCTGTTTCCAACTTTACAGCTTCATTCTGAAAGCAAATGGTTTTTAAAAAGAAACTTAAAAGAAATAGTTGAGACTTTTTCTCTATGAAGTTAAACAAAAAAGCATTATGAGACTGGTGTGGTTATAAATTCAAGAGTGCTCAATACCACATCGGTTTAAAGTAGATATGTATTCTGGTCAGGGAAGCAGGTAGATTAAATGCAGACTTTTTCCTCTCCCTCAAGTTCTCCAAATCCACCCCCCCCCCCCGTATGGTCCCCAGCTCTGCAACAGACACACACAGCCTCCCTCTCACCCCCACCCCCATCTCCAGATGATCAAATAGATTCTCCCTTCCAAATTTCCTTCCCCACCCATCTCTTTATCCCAGCTCCCTACTCCAACAAACACTCCTTGGGAAGGTGGAGGCCTTATTCTCTTCTGTGTATCAAATCACCTGCTGCAGCCTCCTCCTCCTCTCTGCCCCCTTCTCCAACAGGTCACACAGATCTCCTCCTCCAATCCTTCCTCCCCACACATCCTGTTTCCCAGCCCCAACCCAACAGCCAAGTCAGAGAAGCAAGTAGGGCCAGCTCAGCGGGTAGGGGAGCTCAGATCCTCACTCCTCTTCCTCTCTTCCATATCTAATGCCCAGTCTCATCCCCCAGCTGGGTAGCAGACTACCTGCTGTGGCCTTTCCTCATTTTCTTGCCCCATTCCCAGGGGACTAAGAAGATCCTGCCTTTCTCCTTCCTTTGGACTCCCTCAATGCCACCCCTGTTAGTCTATACCCACTCCTAAGTGTCAGCTCCCAATACCTTGAAAATATTTTTATCCATGGCCACACAGTATGGGATCCCAGAAGCATTCCCTACCAGGCAACACAGCTACCACACTCTCCTAAGGACCAGAGAGGAAAACAGAAATCAAAGAACAAGACACCTACCCAATAAATACAAGACCACATATCAGCATCCAGAATTATAGTCTTCCCAAATCCAGATATCTAGAGGCCAGCATAGAAACACAAACAATAGAAACACCCAGCACAATATGTCACCACCAGAGCCCAACAACCCTACTACAGCAGACTCTCAGTACTGCAACACAGTTGAAGCACAAGACAAACACCTTAAAATTGCCTTTATTAAAAAAAAAAAAATCCAACAACAACAATGGAAGGAAATGAATAAAAAGTTGAGGGATATCTGAAAATGAAGGCACATTACCCAATTCATTTTATAAGGCCACAATTACACTAGTACCCCAACCATACAAAGAGCCAACAAAGAACATTACACACCAATCTCCTTTATGAACATTGATGCAAAAACTCTCAATAAAACACTTGCAAACAATATAAGAACACATAAAAAGATCATCCATAATCAAGTAGGCTTCCCCCAGAGATCCAGAGAGGGCTCAATATATGAAAATCAACAAATCTCATCTACTGTATGAAAAACTGAAAGAAAATACCACATAATCTTCTCATTAGATGAAGAAAAGGTCTTTGACAAAATGCAACACCACTTTATAATACATGTTCTGGAGAGATTAGGGATACATGGGACATAACCTCAACATAATAAAGACAGCTTAGAGAACGCTCTTAGCCAACATCTACTTAAGTGGAGAGAAACTCAAAGCAGTGCCACTAAAACCAGAAACAGAACAGGTTGTCCACTCTCTCTGTACCTATTCAATATAGCACTTGAAGGCTTAGCTGGAGTAATAGGGCACCTGAAGGAGATCAAGGAGAAGGAAATGGAAAGGAAGGAGTCAAAGCATCTTTATTTACAGATCATACAATAATATACATAAGTGACCCAAAAATTCCACCAGAGAACTCCTAGAGCTGATAGATCCTTTCAGCAAGGTAGCTGGGTAGAAAATTAACTGACAAAAATCAGTAGTTCCCTTATATACAAATGACTGATAAAGATGTCAGGGAAAAACCACCAATAGCCTCAAATAATATGAAATATCTTGGGGTAACTCTAACCAAACAAGTGAAAGAGTTGTATGATAAAACTTCAAATATTTGAAGAAGGAGATTGAAGAAGGTATCAGAAGATGGAAAGATCTCCCACACTCATGGATCAGTAGAATTAACATAGTAAAACTGGCCATCTTACCAAAAGCAATCTACAGATTCAATGCAATCTCCATCAAAATTCCAACACAATTCTTCACAGATGTTGAGAGGATAATTCTCAGCTTCATGTGGAAAAACAAAAAAGCCAGTATAGCTAAAAACAATCCTAAACAACAAAAAGCAAACAAACAACAACAGCAAAAATAACCGTTCCTGATCTCAAGTTATACTTCAAAGCTATAGTAACAAAGCAGCATGGTATTGGCATAAAAGCAAACAGATTTATTAAGGATGCTGAATAGAAGATCCAGACATGAACACTCACACCTATAGACACCTGATTTTTTGTTATAAGAACCCAGAAATACACACTGAAAAAAGAAAGTATCTTCAACAAATGGTGCTGGTCATACCAGATGGCTCCATGTAGAAGAATGGATCATATTTATCTGTGCGAAACTCAACTCCAAATGGAGCCAAGACCTCAACATGAAACCAGATGCACTGAGTCTAGTAAAGGAGAAAGGGTGGACTAGCCTTGAGCTTATCGGTACAGGGTAAGACTTTCTGAACAAAACAGTGACAGCACAGACGCTAAGATTAACAAGTAATACATGAGACCTCATGAAACTGACAAGCTGTAGTAAGGCATAGGACACTGATATTAAGACAAAGCAGTACCATAGAATGGAAAAAATTTTATCAAATATATGTATATATATGTGTGTATGTGTGTGTGTGTGTTATATATATATATATTATATACATATATATATATATATATGTATATGATAGAGGGTTAATATTCAAAATACATAAAGTACTGAAAAAACTAGATATCAAGAAAAACAAACAATCCATTTTGAAATGGAGTTTAGCTCTAATCAGAGGATTGACAAAAGAGGAAACTCAAATGGCTGAGGAATACTTAAAGAAATGTTTAACATCCTTGGCCACCAGGATAATACAAATCAAAACTACTTTGAGATTTTATCTTACAGCAGTCAGAATGGTTACTATCAATTTAAAAAGTCAGCTCATGTGGGTGAGGGTGTGGAGGAAGGGGACCACCCTTCCATTGCTAGTAGGACTGCAAACTTGTACAGTTCCTCTGGAAATCAGTGTGGCCGTCCCTCAGGGAGATGGGAATCGAGCTATCTATACCACTCTTGGGCATGTACCCAAAGGATACTTTACCCTACTACAGAGACACTTGCTCAACCATGTTCATTGCTGTTCTATTCATAATAGCCAGAAGCTGAAAACAGCCTAGATGTCTTTTAACAGAAGAATAGACAAGTAAAATGTGGTGCATTTACACAATGGTGTATCACTAAGACATCAAAAAATATGAAATCATTAAAAGTGCAGGTAAGTGGATGGAACTAGTAAAAAGGTCATTGTAAGTGAGGTAACCCAGACCCCACAAAGACAAATGTGGTATGGATACGCTGATATGTGGATTTTGGCTGTTAAGTCAATGATAACCAAGTGACTATCCATAGAACCACAGAGATCAGGTCCAGAATAAAGAACTAAAAGGTACAGGGAGATCTCATTAGGAAAGAGAAATAGAATGGACAGTTATGGATGGATGATTGCAGGGATGGGACAGGAGGATTAAACGTGGAGATGGGGATGGAGGAGAAGGACAAGGGAGGGAGCATGGGGAGAGACAGCTAGAACTAAGGCCACGTGAGAGGGCAGCATGGAAACCTAACACTGGAAGCTTCCTAAATATATAATATATGAAAGAGATCTTATGAAACTGACAAATAATGGGGGAGACGACGTACCAATGGACATCTCTTGTCACCAAATGAAGCTTTCAGTACTGGGAATAGGTCACATCTAATTGGGTTGTTGGCCAAAGGAGTCCCATGAAAAACAATTGAAGCTATTGCCAAGACTAGAAGTTGTTCTCAACAATGTGATGGCAAGGCCCTGCTGCTCAAGACATACCTACATGACAACTCCTAAACACAGAGAAAGTTGAGCTGTTGCCTACCTAGGACCTTCGTAACTACATGCTAGTAACGTTGGTACGAGAAGGTACTCTGCATGCTACCAAAGGAGAAACACAAACACCAGCCCAACCACAAACCCTTGCATCTACAATGCTATCCTTCCTGCAGTATGCTAAGGGCAATAATGGTACATAGTTGGTGGAAGTAACCAACCAAATATCTTAATTTGATTTAAGGCCCCCTCCGTGAGATGAAACCCATACCTGACACTGCTTGGTGACCAAGAAACCCAAGACTAGATAGCCCAGGCACCTATGATAAACACAAATACTACTATTTTTTTTTTTTTAAGTAGCAATAAGATGACTCCTAACGACATTCTGTTATACTCATAGATCAATGTTTGCTCATCCATCATCAGAGAAGCTTCTTCCTGCAGCAAATGGGAACAAATTCAGAGACTCACAGAAAGGGAATCTGTGAAGAATGAGAGACCTTGGAACACTCAGTCCTAAATGGGGCGATCTCCATTAAATCCCTCCCTACGGGCTCAGGGAATCAAGAAGAAAAAGTATATGAGCCAGAGGGGATGGAGGACACCTAGAAGACACGGCCCTCTAAGTCAACATGACCATCATGCCTATAAACTCACAGGGATGGAGGCAAGCAAGCACTCGGGCCTGAACAGGTCTGCACCACTTGAGATTCTACATATGAAAGATATGTGAGTGGACACATGCCCCAGTCCCTAACACAGAAGCTAGCTCCAATTGGTAACCATTTGTGAAGGAAAATTTAGTTTCCTCAAGGGAGCCTCACTGGGAAAACAAACTACTCTTAAGGGTAGACTGCCTACCCACCTATAGATGCCCAACAGAAAACGAATTCAGCGCATCTTTGGTGGCCCTTGTCTCACAGTGTCATCAGTAAGGCTTTCTTTTTTAATCTTAATTTTATTTTATCATATATATATATATATTATATAATATATATATATATGTATGTATATATATATATGTATGTATATATATATATATGCGCACACACCACACATATATACATATACATATATGTGTATATATATGTATATATATATAAAAAAAAATTTCCTTTTTTCTTTTTAGCCTACAGGTCCTTTGTGTACATATTATGGCTTCCAGTTAAGTGTTTTTTTGAGTGGGCAGATGAGTGGGTCTCTTTTTTCTTGTGCCTTCTCTCAGACTTTTTCCTTCTCTTTGTTTTTTTTCCAGTTGTGATGTTTTGTTTTTCTCTTATTATATTATATTTCACTAGTATCCCATAGCAGTGTGTTTGTTTTTTACTGAGAGACAGAAAGGAGGTGTATCCGGATGGGAGGGGACGCGGTGAGGAGCGGAGAGAGGGAAACCATAGTCAGGATGTATTGTGTGAGGAAAAAAATATCTATTTTCAATAAAAGGAAAAAATAAAATGGATTTTAAACCATTGGACAAGAGGCACAGTAACAGGAAAGAACCTCGAGTCAAACGCTGTAGATACTGAATTACAGCGGAGTCTCCGGTGACCTGGTATTAGAGGCAAGGTGAATTACAAATGTGGAAGCCAGGCACACGGATGTATTGTTAATCCAGTACTTGGGAGGCTGAGACAGAAAGATTCAGAGTTCACGCTTGTCCTTTGCTATATAATGACTTTAAGGTCACATGGTTTATATGAGATCTGTCTCAAAATGACCAGAGAGTTCAAATATATGTCACTTTATTTATCTTGCTTTATCATGCTTCACAGAATTTGTCTCTTATTGTTAGAAAATGGAGGCCTGTGACAAGCCTGTGTGAGCATGTCCAGTGGTCCTGAGAACCTCAGCATGTTGTAGCAATAGCTGTTTCGTCTGTGTTTAAAACAGCATGCCATCAAGCATGTAATTTTCTGCCATAGAGTATAACCAAATATTTTACATGCACTGAGAAATCACGTAATTCTTAGGACCCGCCTAATTGTGCTATTTGCTTTACTGTGGTGTCTGGAAACCAGCCCTCAGCACCACCAAGGTGCTTGCATTTACAAGTAACACATGCAGCTGCAGCAGCAGCAATTGATTATTAAGCATGATCTAGTTAAAACTGTGGGGCGCTGGAGAGATGCTCAGCAGTTAAGCACACTTCCTGTGCTTCTAGAGGCCCAGAGTTCCCAGCACCCGTGGCAGGCAGCTCACAAACACCTATTTCAGACTCCAGAAGCAAGAGAGTTGAAAGATGCCAAGGGCACATAAGGTACATTGATCAATTACAGGAACAGTAGGCTAATAAGAACCTACAGTCCCATCCATGGTTTAGATTAACACTGTCCTTCTATGCACTTAGTAATTCTTATTCTGTGTTTAAAAAAACAAAAAACAGTACTCACTAAAATCCATGGGACTAGCAACAAGAGGTCCTATTAGGTCACATTCCACAGGGCTCTGTGTTCTCCGTGTTCCAAAGCTGACAGGGACACAGACCTCTGCCACCTCTGTTCTTGCCCTAGCCAGACCTCCATTGCTCTATGTAGCCACTTCACCTTTGAAGGGAGAGCATATTTTGGATTAAGCTTCGTGAGATTTTAAGCAAGACAGACATAAGTATTTAGGCAGGTGATTTGCATACCTCTATGCTTTTAATGCCGTTCTCGGTGATATCTGACACTCGCGAATGCACCAGAGTTTCTTTGATGTGTTTTTCAAGAGCTTTAATCTCATCCCATTTTTCAAAGATTTCACACTCCTCTTCTCCACCTTTTCAATCAGAGTGAGTTGTTTCTCATCATGTACTTTCCTACTAGCTAATTCGGAAATAGTTTGGAAAGCAGTTACAATGTATGTTTAGTGTTTCAGCTATGGTTAAGAGTGGTATGTGTTATGTCAAACATGTTACATACAACTATAGTGTGTAACTATGTATACATAACATATATCATATATACAGTTATATAACAGATAGCTTAGTGTAACTCAAATAGATTAATAAAAAGTATCTGTTCCAAAGAAATAGGGTATTCCTCTCTTGATGTATTCATATAATCCATAAGTATCTGTGATCCCTAGTTTTGCAGAAACTGGGCTAGGTAGAGAGGGCCAGTTAGGAATGACGGCTAGAATTTTTTCCAGGTTTGCTTTCTAACAGTGCATAAGAAACTTCATGAAAATGACGGGGTAGGGAGGGGCCTGGGAGTCATCCTGGAGGGACCCGTGTGAACAACACACAGTTTGGTTCAGGTGTAAGGAGAAGCTGCCAAAGATTGGGGAACTTGAGGCTGGATTGTGAACAGGAATCAGGGAGGCGCTTGGCATGGGGAGGAGAGGGAGGTGGTATCAAGACACACAGAGAAGACACGAGAAGGGCAGCAGGCAGCACTGGAAAGTACTCACCTGATTTATCCTTACAGACTGCAGCAGTAAGCTCTCGTCCTCCAGGTCATTTCTGAGTCTGAAAATCGATAGGAAAACAAAACCCCCCACTTAGGCCTTGTTGACTCTGTCCATGTTATAGTGTGTCTGTGTGTGTGTTGTGTGTGTGTGTGTGTGTGTGTGTGTATGTGTGTGTGTGTGTGTGTGTGTGTGCATGTGTGGATGTGTATACATGTGTGTGTATGTATATGACTGTGTATGTGTATATGTGTGCATATGAGTGTGTTTGTGTGTATGTTTGTCTGTGTAGTGTGTGTGTGTGTGTACACTTGTGTATCCCACTGTGGCTATGCCAGTAATACACATAGCTCTGGAGGGCAGAGGTTGATGCCAAGTATCTTCCTTAATCACTCTCCAGCTTATACTTTGAGGCAGGGTCTCTCACTTGAGTCTAGAGCTCCTCACTCTTCAGCTAGTCTTGCCAGCCAGCTCATTGGAGGAATCCTCTGTTTCCACTTCGCACATCTATGTACAAGGGAACCACCACACCTAACCTGTGTTTACATGGGTGCTGGGGATCTGAATTGTCATCCTTAGGCTTTCATAAAACACGTTCTCCCTACACCACGGATACTCTCCAGCCCCAGAACCACAGTCTTTGAACTTACTGAGACTTGCACGCTGATGTCAGACTTTCCACCACAAATTCCAGTCTGAAGATGGCTGTTAAGAGCCTAGTCCAGTCCAGTTACCAAGGAAAGACACATTCTCATGAAGATTGCATAGATACCATTAAATATCACTAATTAAAAACAAATGGAGGGCTAACAAGATGGCTCAGTGGATACAGATGCTTGACCACCCAAGTTCAATTCCTGGGCCCCACATGGTGGAGGGAGAGAACTGACACCCATAAACCGCCGTCTGACCCCGTACATACACTGCGGTATGTACAGACCCACACACATACCCATAGAAACAAAGAGGGAGGGAGAAGAGGAGGGAGGGAGGAAAGAAAAAGTAGGAGAGGTGGCTTGGTGGCTGAGATGCTTGCTCTGCAGCCAGGAGAACCTGAGTCTGATCCTCAGAATCCACGTGAAAAGCACACACCTGTAAAGCCAGCTGAGTCTGAGCCACGTGAAAAGCACACACCTCTAATCCTCACACTTGGAGAGGAAACAAGAGG